>JAHHFK020004049.1:0-369599 GCA_024533555.2 Aedes koreicus | reverse complement strand
CATCATTTTCACTAAGAAGAGAAATTAAGTCTTTCTTATTGATTCCAAAAAGTTGTAGCCTGATAACCTGAATAACATATATTGGTTTAAGAAGATTGAATATCCGAGACCATGAAAACCTTAAAAAAATAATAGAATTCATGTTTTCATAATCAATGTTAATCAACGAGTAAAGGATTATTCCTTTAAAGTATGTTTAATTACCTTTCATTTGCGGTTTTAATTTAAAAACTCGGCCCAGTGGTTCAAAAGTTAAAATTTTTTTTAAGAAGCATTTATGAAAAAAGTCAATTTTTTGGACCACCCGAACGAAGAAACGGCCACCCTAATAACGAAAAAAAAAAAATACGGGTCGAATATGTTTTGTTAAAAACAAAACTACAAATAATAATGAAATTCTGAGCTATCGTTAATATTTATATATATCTATATAAATATATATATATATATATATATATATATATATATATATATATATATATATATATATATATATATATATATATATATATATATATATATATATATATATATATATATATATATATATATATATATATATATATATATATATATATATATATATATATATATATATATCTCTTAGTAGTGTGTGGATACACTTATTAGTTGTAACATTTGTGATTTTGTGTAAATCATAGATAATATTATCCTCTATACGATTGCAGGTTTCGTTCATAATGAATGTTGATTTACTACCTAGTACAGCATACGATGCATTTAGAAGGACTATCTCGCCATTAATAGGGAGATTTTCAATGATTACTTGCTCATAATGTTCATCCAAAAAACGTGGAATTTTTGCAAACGAATACGATTGATGAGCCATTGTAGTATGCTGCTGCCTCCAAATATTCGTAGACTTGGTCGTCGCTGAGTAATACAATTCCTTGTGTTTCCAATTTTCTTCTGATGATTTCGAATTCCTCTGGATAGTCCGTCGATTATGTCCGTAGCGATTATTCCCATTTTGGCCAGCTGGATTGACTCAAATATGGTGTCCAGATGCTTTTGAATGATGTCGAGGTTGAAAATGATCCGTTGAATTTGTAGAACTTGTTCCCAAGTGACTTGTATGTTGAAATTAGTCCCTAACTGATTCGTAAGTCTAGCTAAATCTATTGATTGCTTTTGAACTATTCTTGTCAAATTATTTAGTTTTTCTTGAAATTGATAATTTATTTTAACCTGTTTGTTGTTTTCTATTATAACGTTTTCATTAGACAGCTCTAGTTTTCTTATACAATCATTTATATTAATCAAATCATTATTATCTAAATTTCCAGTAACTGCTTTAATTATGCTGCCCAATACATTAATTGCTCTTTTCTGTTTTGATTCGTTCTTTTGCTTTGGAAGTAATCTTTTTTAAAGTAGTTAAGGTCTGTTCATATTTTAGTTTTAAAATTTCAAACATTTCCTTCGAATTTTTATTAGAGCCTAACTTTATTATCAAGGAATTATATTGGTCTAAAAAACACTCTATCAAATATCCCTAGTTCAAGTGTCTGTAAAAGCAAATCATTTCCTGTTTTGATGTAGACTCTTCCATTTTTTATTGCTAGTACGCCAGGGTTGTTCTTCAGATCTAATATCTCTAGATGTGAGGATAATACGGGGAATATTGGGAGTAACAGTATCCAAAGGAACACCTTCATATCTGTGAACATAAGAAAAGAAAATTTAGAGAAATACTCTATATTATGGGCAAGTACCAGCAAAGCACTTGTTATTTTGAGTAATGTGCCAAATATCCTGTTTTTTTTTTTTTTTTTTTTTTTTTCGAGCAGCTGTACTTTGCTAGGACTTTTAGACATGGTATTTGTTCTGTTATTCCGGTGTTTTTCTTTTTCTTTTCAATTTTGACTTGTGAATTTTCCTTTCGTCTTCATCAAGTATATTCACATCCATATTTTCAGCTATTTTTATTTCTTTATAACGTTCTTGGTGCTTTAAATTATTCCTTTTTCTTTCATACATTGTATCGCCTGGGGCAAGTCTTACATGACTTTCTCTGTTACGATTAATTTTTTTGATTTCTGAATTCTTTCTTGCTAATTCGCGTTCCTTAAATGTGTGGAACAATTTCTCCTTCAGTCGAATACGTTCGTCAAGATCATCAGGAAGAGTGTCACTGTTTCGGTAACCATAGAAAAGTTCTTTTGGGGTAATATTGGTTTGCGAATGTATGGAGTCGTTATAAATGGCAGTGGCTAAATTCATTCTTGCAGTTTCTGATAGATCTTTCGTTGATTCTTTATTTGACAGGATATTGTGTAATTCTCGGAGGGTGCGGTGAACGATTTCAACTGTACCATTTGACGATGATTGTCCCAAGCTTGTATAATGGTATTCTATCTGATTTTCTTCAAAAAATTCGCGAGCTGATACTGATGTAAAGGCTGTTTCCGAGTCCATGACTATAAGATTAGGTTTTCCTACAAGAGCTATGAATTTTGTCAATGCTTGTAAAATGTGTATTGCATTCCGTGTATGGATCGGAATAACTAATGCAAGTCTAGAAAATCTATCGCAAAAGGTGAGATAATTTTTCTTTCTGATTATAAAAATATCCATGTGGACAATTTCCAATGGTTTTGCAGGGGTCTGTGTCACGTTGTATTTCAGTTTGTATGGGTGCCGTTCATATTTACTTTTTTGGCATAATTTACATACGTTAATGAAACGAGTTACTTTTGATTTAACATTTGGAAAAAAGTATTTTGTTAAAATATGTTTGGTCGTCTCTAATATTCCTCTATGGTTACCGTTATGCTGTGCTGAGATAATTTGATCTTGTTCAATTTCCTCCGTAATGTCTTGCAACATTTTTTCTGTCCAAAATATTCTAAAGGTTTTTGCCCTAGCAAAATAGTTTTTATAGACTATTTGTAAATTGTTCAGTATATTTTGACTACAGTAAAGTCCATTGGCACAAGTAGGACTTGCAAAATTTTTCAAAATATTTATTAGGACTGCCGGACTAAAATGTGGTTTTTTAATAACAGTCCTATGGTAATTTCTGAATAATGTAGTCGATTCCCGACTATCTTCATTGGATTCTTCCAAAATAATTTGATTTTTAAATACGTTTAACGGTTTCTCTGTGCTAGGTATAAAGTCACCATCATCCGTATCAGCGGAGTGTTGAGTCATGCTACTTTCACTGGTGGCATGTATTTCAGCTGATGTTAAATTTTCTGACTCTATTCTCGATAGGGCATCTGCGTTCCTATTCAAAGTTCCTTTTTTATATGTTATATCAAATTCATATTCTTCTAATTCAAGTTTCATATTTAGAAGTTTGCGGTTCAAATCTTTCTTTTGCCTAAGCCATAACAAGGCTTTATGGTCAGTTCGCAATTGAAACTTTGTACCATAAATATAAGGTCGAAAATGTTTTACTGACCACACAATGGCAGCAAGCTCCTTTTCGGTTGCTGACCAATTGCATTCCGTGTCATTTAGTGTTCGCGATGCATACGCAATTGGATGTTCTTTTGAATCTTCAAATTTTTGCGAAAGAACAGCACCAAGTGCAAAATCGCTAGCGTCCGTTTCAAGGATAAACGGCTTATCAAAGTCTGGATATCGTAAAATAGGGTCAGATGTTAACAATTGTTTACAGTCATTGAAACAATCTTTGAACTCATCGTGATGAACAATTGTTGTTCCTTTCTTCAAGCACTTTGTCAAAGGTTTTGTGAGTTTTGCAAAGTCTTTTATGAATTTTCTATAATACCCAAGGAGTCCTAGAAATCCCTTGATTTGCTTTGTTGTTTTTGGTAAGGGCCATGACAAAATTTTTTCGATTTTATTAGGATTGGGTTTAATTCCATTTTCTGTAACAATGTGACCGAGAAATTCGCATTGTTTTTGTAAAAATTCGCATTTATCCAGCTGAATTTTCAAATTAGCTTCAATCAATCTTTTCAAAACTTTATTAAGGTTATCCAGGTGTTGTTGTAAGGAATTTCCAAAAATAATTATATCATCAAGATAGACAAGGCAGCATTTTCCGATGAGGTCCCCTAATATACAGTTCATTGCGCGTTGAAATGTAGCTGGCGCGTTTTTTAATCCGAAGGGCATTCGAATGAATTCAAAATGACCCTTTTCGGTACTAAAAGCTGTCTTTGATCTATCCTTAGGATCCACTTCTATTTGGTGGAAGCCTGATTTAAGATCCAGTGTGGTGAAGTAAACACTTCTTCCCAACTTATCCAGAATTTCTTCCATATTAGGAATTGGAAATTTGTCATCGATGGTCTTTTCGTTTAATTTACGATAATCGACCACAATTCGCCACTTTTTCCTTCCACTAGCATCGTCCTTTTTTTGGAACTATCCAAATAGGCGATGTCCAGGGTGAAATTGAATTTTGAATAATTCCATCTGCGAGCATTTCGTTTATTTGTTTTTCTACCTCAGGTTTGTGAATGTGAGGGTACCGGTATGTTTTCGTATGAATAGGAATATTATCTACAGTTCGAATTCGGTGCTTTGTTGACGCGGTGCACGAGAGTTTTTCCTCAGCTTTTTGAATAATGTGTATGTTTTTCTTTAAGATTTTAACTAATGCTGATTTTTCTTCGTAATTAAGATGCCCTATTCGAATCAGTTTCTCCAATTCCTCATATTGTGATGAGTTTTCGGCTTGAAAATTGGATTGATTTGAATTTATTTCTCTTAGTTCATCTATTTTTTTTATATTTATCGGTTCTACCCAATTAAATGCAATGTCTTTTCCACGGTTCGTCGCCAATGATAAAATAAATCCATTTTTGGCAGAATAAACACCTGGAGGTATTGAAATATCTTTGAGTTTTAGTGTTTTGTCCAAGAAAACGTCACCATTTTGTTCGCAGACCGGAATTTTTATGAATTTTGCAGAATTCTCATTTATCACTACATCAGGAGGTCCCATTTTTCTGATTTCCAATTTAACTGATTTTTTTGGAAATATTAGAACATTTTTCCCTATATCTAAAACAGCGTGCAATTGTGACAAGGTCTCGTAGCCCAATATGCCATCAAAAAAGCTATGAAATTTGAATAAATAAAAAGGAACATCTTTTTTTATACCAAAAATTTGCGTGACAAATTTTTGTGAGGATTCATGTTTACCACTGCTATTTGAAATCTTTATTGTTTTACATGATATTCTTTTCGAATCTGGAACTAGATGTGGTGAAATAAAATTTTTATTAGAACCGCTATCGATCAGAATTTTTGCTTTAATGCCTGATGGAAAGTTTATAACTGTATATGGTAGTCCATTTTTTGAATTCACCTCAGAGTTTCTTTGGAACCTACAATTTGAAAATTTACTTCTTCATAATCATCCGATTCATTTTCGCTAACGTCTGTGTTATTTTCAATTTCCTTTTCCTCTTCTGCATCATGGTTGTTAATTCTCGACCTAAGCGAAGGGTCAATTTCCATAGGAGTTACTTTACGTCTATCGGAGGGTGGTTTAGATTTTCCTTCATAATGTGTTTGATTTTCCGTTTTTGTGAATTGTTTATTAAATGTTTGTCTATTTTTGTTCTGTGTTTGTTCGTAAGCCTGAGTTTGTTTTTTGGTATGTTCCGCATTTTGGAATTTGCACAAAAATGCATAAGCACTTTCCAAGTCGTCTGGTTTAGAGGCTTGGGCATATCCAAAATATTGCTTATTCAAGCCGTTGATAAACGCTGCCAAGCACTCTTGGTCTAAAAAGTCGTTTATTGCCTTCCAATGGTTGCTATATAGTTGTCTCTGCTTAGCCAGAGATTTCATGTTTTGCACTATTTCTTTCGTGCGTTTGTAGTACATGTGGAGAGAATCCTCCATTTTTAGTGACCACAATTGGGTCTGATATGTTGCCATATCATTTTTGTCGCCATAGATTGCACGTAATATTTCTGCAACCTCGACAAAAGTTGTAGGGTTCCCGTTTACACAAATAGTATCTCGGGCTTTCCCTTCAATTTTGTTTATTATTGTTTGCTCGTAGATGCTAAAAACATCTACAGCCACTCTCTCTCTAAACAGATTGAGAGTTCTTTCTGCTGTTGACAGCCAAGCACTTAATTGCTTTTTATTCCCATCGTATATGGGGACTGTCTTGATTGGGTCCGGAATACGAAAGATATCCGGTTGCCTTGCAGGTGCTGCAACGACAGCATTTCCTGCATGATTATTTTGATGCTGCAGCTGTTGCTGGTCAGCTCGCAGCTGTGCATTTTCGAACTGGAGCGCATTTACACGCTGCTCTAGCCCGTTAAGTGTGTTATACATAGCTTGCAGGTCAAATCCTTCAGCCATGGTTAATTTTTTGTTAAATTTTAAGGCTTTAACTTTTGGAAACGGCCTTAATTGAGGCATACAATTGAATAATAAGGAAATAAAATTCGCTTACCGAATCTGTTTGTTCTCCCAATCTTGAATGGCTGAAGCCAACCGCACAGAAGAAACGTTGTTGAAGTCGGACGTCACAAATCACCTACGGAGCGAGGGATGGCTGCAAATTCTCGATGAATCTTTCACCGGGCGTCTGATGCTACAGGATCGAGCACAATCGCACTAACACTTGGCACAGTGGTTCTTCAGTAAAAGCACGTAATTTCAGTGCTACGGATTGAGTCACTAATTTCACTTGCCCTTATTGTTCCGCTGTTTAAGTGCACTCACGTTTGTTTCAACAAAGTTTTTCTTCGCGTAGAAAGGGCCTAAACGACTGCGCCACTTATGTTTGATTTCACATTATTCACTTTTTAAAAAAAGAGTCTACTAAGTCCTGGAGCACAGGTTTTATTCATGATCTTAACTCTGAAACTATTCACTAAGTCCTGGAGCACAGGTTTAATTTACGATCTTAACTCTAGCACACACAAATCAATACTGAGATCTAACTTCCTCACGACTCTAACTCGAACTTTCTCAATCCTCGCCAAAGACCAAATCAAGTAACCTAAATGCCTAATCTAAATTACTGAGGTCAGCTGGGAACATGCTGGCGCGATGTCTTCCATCCAGATGTCACGTTCGAGGTGTCCGGTTCCTACATCATTGATCGTTGATGCCTGGGAGTCTGCTGAGTCGCCTGTTCAGATGTTTACGCTGCACTTGTATGCTACGTTGTACTTGTAGTCTACTGGAGCGATGATCTGCAGCCTCGTGGGAACGATAATGATTATGATGATTAACGGCACATAACTATATATATGATCACATCACTTATCAAGGTGAATCCTGATCCATCGAGCCCTACCCTACTAACATACACTCAAAAAAATCGACACGTTGTTTCCACGTGAAACGCACGTAATTTTCTTTCCACTGCCAAAACCAGTAATAAACACCAGGAATTCACGTAAGAGCTACGTGATTTCACGTAGATCTACCTTCTACGTGAAAATCATATAAATGTTATCCGCTTTTTTACAGTTTTATACCTTTACGTATAATTCACTGACACGTAATGTTTACCTGATTTTACTGAAGAAGATTTGGTTACGTGTTCATGTGAAAGTTACTTGAAATTTCACGTGGAAACAATGTGTCGATTTTTTTGAGTGTAGAAAACCCTCCTTTCTGTGACCTTTGTGGGTATGCAGAGGTTAACACGGTCCCTAAACAGCAAAGGTCACACTTACTTTCCTTCCCTATTCGCCCCTGATTGCAAGGGCGTGGCCGGCGCCGTTATTGATTATTCAAGAAATTGAGTCACTGATACGTGTACAGTGAGATCGGTTACTTCCAGCCCCATTCAGTTGATTCAATGTGCAATTTCACTGATTCTGATCAATCACGGAGTAGCAACCACTGATACATACAGTCAATAAGGCTAAGCTAAGCTAAGCTATACTGAAAAGGATCTTACGTTGCCAAAATTATTCAGATTGCTAAAAAGATCAAAGTACATTCAGCAAGTGTAAAAGTACTGATTGAAAAGTGTGGTAAGCAGTAAATCCCAGAGAACCGGACGAATAACCGGTTCCAGCAATCCCGCATTGACATAAAGAGACATCGATTATATTCATGAGAACACCCTCCGCCTCTTCTTGTGATTTGGCAAAGTAATACCGGATCAGCATCGGGATGGTCCTGCGGATTAAGAAAAAGAACATGATTTGAGAACATACAGGAAGCAGAAAATTCCCAAACAATCTCAGGACCAGAATTGTCATGACAAAATGAATGCATGAAAGTTGAGCAAGCGTATTTTTGATTTTGAATGTGTTTTGATGGACGACAACTTCTACAGAGTGTCTCACAATAGGTGATACTAAGACAAAATTGGATTACAGCAAAACAAATCAGCCAAATCATAGCATTTATTTTTGATTTTAAAGATACATTGTATAGAAATAAACCATATTAATTCAATTCGAAGCGCTTTGTAAACCCATCGCAGCTGGCACGCACGATTTTCTGAGAAATTTGGTCTCAAATATCAACCAAATGTTTCTTGAATCGATCTATAGTAAGCCCTTCCGTAGGGCCTATATGTTGAAGCATATAACCTCAAAGTATGTTGAGGCATATAACAAAGTAGTCAAGAGGGCGGAGATTGGGGGAAGATGCAGGACATTCTTCGCTTGTGATGAAATCGGGCAAATTTTCCGCGCACCACGCTTGTGTCTTTTTTGCCTTGTGGGCTGGAGCTGAGTCCTGTTGGAAACAATATGCTGTATTCCCATACAGCGTTGAAACATGAGGAAGCAGATAGTTCTTCAAAACCTGCTCGAAGTAATATTCAGTGTTGATTTTTACTTTAGGTTCTATGAAAAGTAGAAGAAGTTTTCCTTTTCGTAATACGGCGCCCTATACCATGATTTTCGATTCATTCTGATAGCGTTCTACAGCTAGTTTATCGCTTCGAATATTGGCAAGACTTTTGCCATACCCACGATCATTTTGTTGATTATGTCCTGAACGAGGAAGTACTTTCCATCCGAAAATAAAATCTCGCAATCACCGTGCTGAACCAAAAGACTTCTGCTTCTTTGGACCTTGGCTTGCTTTAGACGCTCCGTCAACCCGTGAACCCGTTTTTTCTTGTACGGCTTGCATTCCAAATCATGTTTGAGGAGCCTGTTCATTGAAGTAGCGAACATTAGAAATTATTTGCTCAATTTACGGCCAGATACGGCTGGATTACGTCTTATTCGCTCCCTCACACTTTTGATCTTTTTCTTCGTTCTGGCAGTTCGTCTGACACCTTCTTTGTGTTGAATATGGGCATTTCCAGTTTCTTTGAACCGTTTCAAGGTACGAAAAGCAAAACGCTTAATAACTCCGAACTGCTTAAGGCTATTGAATATCTGACACGGTCTAAGCTTTTGCAAATGAGATTTTAAAAATTGCTCCCGTACGGCTTCCATGTTAGCTGATACATATAAACAAACGGAATCGCTTATTTATCTTCAGCAATAAGCTTTCAAAATAATACACTCAAAACTGGTACAATCAATTCCGCTGTTAAAATTACCCAGCTGAAATAAACCAAGGCTGAAAAAAGGTGACACCTATTGTGAGACACACTGTACGTGAAAAAGTAATCAGAACACTGCGAAGACCATAATTTTACACCAACTTGGCTGCGGAAAGATTCCTAGGTGTAGATCCGATTTTTGAGACGAAAACATTCGGTGAGAAAGTGCTCGTTTGACAAGCATTTTGCACAAGTGGCTTGCAATCTTCCATTTTCTACACAAAACGAACAATAAAGATTGAAACATTAAGTTAAGTAAAGGTCTTTTATTGCACTTGAAAAGAAAAATAGCGAAAAAGTTATTCCGATTTAGTTTTCAGAAACATCGAACTTTTCTTCACACGTCACTCATCATACGTAGGACATTCTGTCGGCTGACGTGAGCGGCCATTTTGTTCCACCATTACTACATCTCTGTTGCATCTTGAGTATCTTTATCAATCTTCTTCATCTTCTGTTTGACAATTGCCCAATATTTTTAAATTTGCGGATTTGAGAGCAGTT
Organism: Aedes koreicus; assembly: GCA_024533555.2. NCBI lineage: Eukaryota > Metazoa > Arthropoda > Insecta > Diptera > Culicidae > Aedes > Aedes koreicus. The sequence continues at coordinate 359,593 of JAHHFK020004049.1, read as the reverse complement.
TTGTTTTTCGGAGGATTGGATTCTTTTTCTAATCCACCCCGTTGTCTCAAAACCACTGTTCTACTTCTCCGCTGTAGTGGAAGCTTGCCAAATCAGGCCTAAATTTTAACGATCCATTGTGAGCTTTGATGTACGGAAGAATACGTTTTTGCAGGCACTCCTGTAAACATTGTACATTTCGAAATCCTCAGTCTTGTTTGTCAAGAAAACCTGTTTTTTTTTGTAAATACCTTAACAGGTCATAAGCTTTCATGCGAATTAATCGGCAAAAAAAATAAACATACTAAGAACATCACCTCGATCAGGTGCTTTTTAGAACTTTTGTTGAGGAAGCTGCCCATAATCCCTCTTCAAGTACTTTTCGTCATCCATGAGGATACATCCTTCGTACTTCATTATACAACTTCCGTGCACGTCTTTTGGCCACTAGATTCTGTTTCAGTGTCCTTTTTGGCTGCTTACTAGTCCGAAATCCTTCTAGCAGACAAATCCTTGTGATGGTTTCATGGTTTCATAATCCGATGGTCCTGGATTTGTTCTAATCATTCTCAACACCTTCAAATGCAGCTTCTAATACTTTGTTCCACTACGACGCTTGCTATGATTCTGATCGAACGCTGCACGCGGTCAAATTAGCCCATTTAGACGGCTTCACCATTTTCCACGTCGGATTTCCGAAGTGGATGTCCAAAAATGTATCTTTTGGTTCGCGGCTTCCATCAAGTTTAACTTCTTTCAAACAAAATTAATCGTGACGAACAGAAATAATTTTTTTTTTCATATTAAACTGCTGTCAAAACATTCCAGATCCGACCACTAGGAGTGCTGCAGTAAAATAAACAATGCGTCCAGATGTCAAATGAATCAAGCCTCATGGAGCAACGGGCCACTTTCCGAGGGGTTCCTAATGCTCATCCTTATAAATCACCAATGAAATTGCCATTGAATTTTCATGTGATTGAGGTGTCACATAACAAGTTGGTTTCTTCTCATAGGTCCCTTTTAGATCTAAATCCTATTTATGGGGACAAGTTCACCAGGAAGAAGAAATGCCACAGTTATGGCTCTTGCACGTGCCAAGTTGAATACCCGCAAGTAAATGCTGCTGACTAAACTCATTCAAGCTCCAACGTTTTGACGAAAATTTTATGGACAATTTTAATGCTGTTGGCTGTTGCCAGCCTATTATACTCGTATCTTGGCCCACAAATAAAATTCACGCTCTCATGTTGGCTGAATAAGATGTGAGTGTCTTTGCAAACAGGTAGAAACATCTTGCGCGCGACACACGATTTGATCTTTTTCCGCCTCGACAAGTTTTGTCGCGCTCGATAAGGTGATCGTTGAAGTCCACAAAAAAAAAACATCACGCCAGACGCGGACACTCCCTCCACAACAACCAAACCATCGGCAACGTCTTGACGACAAAAGGTCGTAAATGTACTTTATTTTGCATAATATTTCTGTTATTTTATGTTTGGCGTTACTGTATGTTGTTGATTTCCAGACAAGCATTTCCAATTCCAGCCCGAGAGCGATTTTCAATGTTGAATTGGAAAGGTTTGACACTTTCGCAGCAGGGGTTTCGCAGTGTCAGTCGCGTCAGCGAGGCGTTATTATTGTTGTTGGGTGTTAAAAATCAAACACTTTCGAAACAAAATGAGCATTCAATTGGGTCGCCTTTCATGAGTTGTGTACGGGATGTAGTTATGACCCACGCGACACGACTTACCATGCCCCACACCGGTTTCCTTCTCAATCAGCTGTCAATCTACTAGCCAGCAGTTGTCAATTACGGCTGGATGATAAATCTATTCAAAACAGCAGCAGCAATCTCATTTCAAGGACAGCTTGCCACTGTAACCCTGACCCCACCCGCGATGGCATGTGACGTGGGGTTCGACCAGAGCTGGCGAAAGAGATAACAGGGCGTTGGTTGGTGTCGACCGGTCAATTGTGGCAACGTGACAGGTAGATTCCCGTAATAGCCAGCAAACAGCAACGGCAGTTAATATAAATAGGCGCGGAAATGTACACGCTGGCCAATGGATCGGAATGGCACGCGACAAGCCGTGGCACATTTCTCTTTGCATTCGTCGCTGGCGGGTTGGGCTGCCTTCATCTCCTCGAAGGCCCCTGCATGGGGAAGGGGACAGCAGATCACGGGCGGAGTCAAAGGTTGATGACTAAAAATACAGCTATTCCGCTTTATCTGCACAAGGTGTGGTACGCATTTCGAGCTCTCGGCGACAAAGTAACCAGTTCTATTTGTCAAGTGATTGTTATGATTCTTCGTTTGGAACTTGAAGGAGATGTGTGTGTTAGGATAATTTGCATGTTGGAGAGATTGTGTTTTCCGACCATGCTTAGCATATCGAAATAGTCTGTGATGAATATTTGCTGCGTAGTTTGTTTGTTTGAAGTTTTTTTTTTCAATTATTGTAGATTTTAAACTTGACTCGGCTAGGTTTTTCAATGTGAAGTGTTGGGTAGGCTTAATCTCGTGCCTTGCATTGGGGCATTGGAGGCAGCTGTTCCTTTATCGTCGTCGTTGATTCATGTCACCATCATTAGCAGCATGAAGAGGCGATGGGGATTAGGTTAGATTTCCTGATTGGTAAAAAGTGAAGTGTAAATGGCAACATAGCCAAAACCGGAGCATATGCATGAGCACAATGATCACCTGTGGTTTGCAAGTACACGATTGATAGAAGTGAGCTTAAGTTACACAGAGAACCAAAATAATGTCATCTGGGAGTATTGAATCATTCTCAATGTGCACCTTCTGGTATCCTCGTTAATAGGATCAATAACGGCACCGGCCACGTCCTTGTAGATCAAATAAGGAATGGAAGCACTTTACTTCATTTTAATGAGAATAAAAATACACTTCTGTGAGCATATCAGTAGAACGACTGTTATTGGAAAACTAGGAAAATTTAAACCAACACTAGACTTGTTCACTTTTTATAAAAAGTAATACAAAAATTCACACTTTTTCAAAATATGTATCACTATTAAACCCGAGCAAAAACCTTGAAATTCAACTAGAAAAAGCTCATCCTTTGACAGGTATATGAAACTATAGTGAGTGAAACTGTTTATCCGAAATTAAACATTGTTTTCCATTAATAAGATTTTGCAAAGGTGCACGAAAAATATATTTGACTATAAGTACCGATTTAAACTAACAGTAAGGATGCTGTTGTCGCTGCTCACAAAGCGAAGTAGTGTTTTAAAGGGTGTTCCTATCAAAATTTGGTCAAACAGTAATGTGTGTGAGTTGATCAAAGTTTTTATTAATAAGTCAAATTATTTTTCTTTTTCAAGTTCAGTTAATACAGAATACGGGAAAAATATTCAACAAACCATCCTTTTAACCAAATGCGAATTGCCGGGTCTTTCGTTTGACACCTGCCATAAGATTTTGTACAGTCTCCTTGTCCACTTAATTCACCGCAAAACGCCAGTTTGCCTTGAACTGTTTCTCGCTCACAACAGCTTTTTGAGTCTTCTGAAGGTTCTTGTCCTTGGACGCCACTTGAACGTTGTTGGCAGCATACCACTCCATGGCCTTTTTTTTATAATGGCAAGATGCCAAATCCGGCCAAAATATAACGGAACAATTCTGTCGCTTCAGGAAAGGCAGAAGACGTTTTTGTAGGCACTCGCATAGATAAATTTCCTGGTTGACGGTTCCAGTCGCAATGTAAACGTTGCTCTTCAAGCCACAGGTACAGATGGCTTGCCACACCAGATTTTTCTTCGCGAACTTTGACAGTTTAATGTGCTTGAAAATATCTGCCGCCTTTCCCCGTCTGGTTGCCGTATAAAATTGCTGTCCTGAAAGCTGTTTAAAGTCTGCCTTGACGTAAGTTTCATCGTCATGTACCACGCAATCAAACTTCGTCAGCATCGTCGTGTACAACTTTCGCGATCGTGCTTTGGTCGACGTGTTTTGTTTATCGTCGCGATTTGGAGTCACCACTTTCTTGTAAGTCGACAGTCCAGCTCGTTTTTTAGCTCTATCCACGGTTGAAGGCTCCACTCCCAGCTTCTTTGCGAAATCTCGGACGGAGAGGTTGAGGTTCCGCTCGAAACAGCGGGCAACTCTTTTTGTCGTCGCTGTGGCCTGCGGCTTTCGATTTTCCCTCGATCAAGCTTTCCTGGCTGTCGACAAACATTCACCAAGTCAATGCCAAAGTTTACCGTACTGAGTGTTTGCAAAAAAGGATGCCCCCGTTATACAAGTAACTTAAGGTCCTGATTTGGCGTCAGCTCAATACGCCAAAACCACAGTACAATGGATGTAAAAGAATGGAGTAGATTTCTTTGAGGAAGACAACAATCCTCCAAATTTGCGAGAAATTCCTCCAATTGAACACTACTGGGCTATCGTTAAGCGCATCTTCAAAAAGAGTGCTCAGGAGGGGAAGACCATGGAAGAGTTCAAGAAGAATTGATCTGCGGCTTCCAGAAAATGCGACAAAACTACTATCCTCATAAGTGGAGTCAAATCCAAAATCAAAAAAATCTGGAAATAAAGTTGCTTTCATAATTTTTTTTTTGTTTACACCGTGTCCAATATATTCTCATACACTTTTTCCTTGCATTGGTGTCGTGCAACTACTCCACATGCTTCACGTATTTGTTGGTGTAGTTTTGCACTATGTTTATACAAATGCTTTTAGATTATGTCCGATTGTTTTCATTGGGTGTTTATCTCTTACCTGCGATGAAGGAGTTTCGTGCTGTGGTGACGAAAAAGTTTTTGAAAGGTGAGCGTCCGGGCGCTTTTTTTAGAAATTGTTGTGCACGAGTTGTTAAAGTGGTCAGGGAACGGATTAGCCGAAAATCACGGCGCTCTGTACGTAAAATGGCCGCAGATCTGAATGTTTCGAGATCGTCAATGCACACTATACTGCAAAATGACCTCGGATTCCAAGCTTTTAAGAAACGCAAGGTTCACGGAGTTTCGGAACCTTCCAAGCAGAAACGACTCGAAAGAGCAAGTCTGCCTTTGTCGCGGCATGGTGGGGAAGAATTTATCTTTTCCGACGAAAAGATATTCGTCTTGCAACAATCCCACAATATCCAGAACGACAGATTGTGGTCTCTCGAGAACTGTTTCAGAGAGTGATAGGAATATTCCACGGTTCCAGGTGCCTTTACATTCACATGGACAAGAGGTGTTTGGAGATGATCACTATGAGTTTCAGCAGGACGGAGCGCCATCGCATACTGCAAATCTCGTTCAGGGCTGGTGCCGAGAAAATTTGACCGACTTTTTAGACATGAATGAATGGCCTCCCAGTTCACCAGATCTGAATCCCTTGGATTATTTCGTATGGTCATGCATGCTGTCAAAGGTAAATGACCACAGGGCGTCTAATATGAACCAATTCAAAATCGTAATCAAACAAATTTGGGACGAAATGCAGATGGAAGTCGTGCGTGCACGCCTGTGACGGTTTCGAAAAACGTCTGGAGCTGGTCAAGAATGTTAAAGGCGGTGTTATTCCAAAACATATGCTGTAGTTGATCAGTATTATATTGCAATATAATGGGTAAAGTTATCAATAAAATCTGGATTATCGATTTGAAATAAATAGAGTTTTATTTTGTATAAGAATATATTGGACACGGTGTAAGTCTTCAGCTTCAATCTCTATTTGGCTCATTGAACGCTGGACTTCGAGGTGTTCAGCTTTTTGTCCAAATCACGAACTGAGGCCTCTTTTGCCTTAGAAAAAGCTCGTCCGATTTTGTTGTTCAATTTGGGGTCCGACGTTTCTTATTTTCGTCCACTTCGTGGCAGGTCCGCAAGAGAATACTCCTCTCCGAACTTTCGGATCGCAATACGCACCGCTTTCACACCAACGTTTTCCAGTTTCACCAACTTTTTTAGTGATAATTCTGGACTAGTGCACCACTTGTGCACGATGGCACGGCGTTTATAACGGAAATCTTTCTCATCTCTCAAAATGCGCGTGAAACTTTGTTGTGAGTTGTGTTCGGTTTGACGTTTGGGTGAAAAAAATTACATGGAGCCGATAAACTACCCGAATAAACATGTATGTTCAAGTGACAGTGTATGAAAAGTGTGTCCTTATTGGACTGTAGACTGGAACAGTCTACACTCAGTCATTTCTCGTTAGATCTTCTCGTAAATTGCCGCAACAAACGGTTTGAGATATTGCTAACAATTCGTTGCATTGTTTAAAACTTTTAAATAAACTTTCAAACATTTCCTAAGCGAAGAAGCTAGTTTTTAACTAAGACTCTACACAATTGAGCACAGATCAGTTTTTGGGCTGAAGTTTGGAATGGGAGGATCATTCACATCTCAACTACTTTCAATGGAGCGTCACTGAACTTACAAATCAACATTATAAATCAGGTAATGTTCTGGAACATTTCATATATTGCGGATAATGTTGTATACAAAAGCTCATCTTTATTACAACTTTTTCATTATCCTGGAAAAATGATAAACGAAAAAAATATATATAACTGAAAAAAAAAAGGTTAAACGATAAAATGTTCAGCAGCTCTTGTGAACGCTTAATTTCATTGAAAGGATGAAAGGAATACATTTCATATGCTCTGCTACTCATGATTTTCTCTGAAAGGAGAACAATTAACTTTATTATAAATATCATAACACAAAATATATATCATCGAAGTTTACATTATTTTTATTTGTGTAGTTATCGGTTATTTGAAATTTAAAGTTGTTATTGTTGTCAACATATATGCGGATACAACCAACGTGTGTGATCGACTGTTTGTTTTCACTATTCTTATTCCTTGAAATGCCAGTGCAGCTTAAATATAACCTTAATTGAACTTCAGGCTCTGCGATTTCAACTTCATGAATAATGTATTGGCTATTATTAATTGGCAACAGACTTTAGAGGGTGATTGGCGGTGCGTATTGCGATCTGAAAGTTCGGAGAGGAGTATTTTCTTGCGGACCTGCCACGAAGAGGACGAACATAAAAACGTCGGACCCCAAATTGAACAACAAAATCGGACGAGCTTTTTCTAAGGCAAAAGAGGCCTCAGTTCGCGATTTGGAAAAAAAGCTGAACACCTTGAAGTCCAGCGTTTGATGAGCCTAATAGAGATTGAAGCTGAAAACTTACACAGTGACCAATATATTCTTATACAAAATAAAACTCTATTTATTTCAAATCGATAATCCAGATTTTATTGATAACTTTACCCATTATATTGCAATATAATACTGATCAACTTCAACATATGTTTTGAAATAACACCGCCTTTAACCTTCTTGACCAGCTCCAGACGTTTTTCAAAACCGTCACAGGCGGCACGCATGACTTCCATCGGCATTTCGTCCCAAATTCGTTTGATTACGGTTTTGAATTGGTTCATATTAGACGCCCTGTGGTCATTTACTTTCGCCAGCATGTATGACTATACGAAATAATCCAAAGGATTCAGATCTGGTGAACTGGGAGGCCATTCATTCTTGTCCAAAAAGTCACGATGGCGCAGTATGCGATGACGCACCGTTCTGCTGAAACACATAGTGATCATCTCCAAACACCTCTTGTACATATGGCTTGACAACTTTCTCCAAAACTTCCGTTTTATAATATACGGCATTCACTTTAACGCCTTTTTCGATGAAAACCAGTGGTAATTTGCCTCGCTTGCAAATTCCTCCCCAAACCATCACTGACGCAGCACTTTGGAACCGTGGAATATTCCTATCACTCGTTGGAACAGTTCTTGAAGAGAGAGCCCACAATCTGTCGTTCTGGACATTGTGGGGTTGTTGCAAGACGAATAACTTTTCATCGGGAAAGATAAATTCTCCCCCACCGTTCCGCGACAAAAGCAGACTTGCTCTTTCGAGTCGTTTCTGCTTGGAAGGTTCCGAAACTCCGTGAACCTTACGTTTCTTGAAAGCTTGGAATCCGAGGTCATTTTGCAGTATATTGTGAATTGACGATCTCGAAACATTCAGATCTGCGGCCATTTTACGTACAGAGCGCTGTGATTTTCGTCTAATCCGTTCCCTGACCACTGTAACTACTCGTGCAGTCCACACCGTACGAGTACCACCGGATATTTTCCGGTCATCCAACGAGCAGGTGTCACCCCTTCTAAAATCCCGCTTTACTCCGAGGTTTGTCAAATTTCTGAAAATAACGCCCGGGCGCTCACCTTTCACAAACTTTTTTATCACCACAGCACGAAACTCCTTCATCGCTGGTAAAAGATAAACACCGAATGAAAACAATCGGACATAACCTAAAAGCGTTTGTATAAACATAGTGCAAAACTACACCAACACATACGTGAAGCATGTTGAGTAGTTGCACGACACCAATGCAAGGAAAAAGTGTATGAGAATATATTGGACACGGTGTATTTGTTGAGCTGAATGCTTTGAACGCAGATTGATTAAGCGATTTTTTAGAGCGATACAAATAACATATGTTTACCATACTTATTTCCTTATAAATTTCAATTTGATTGTGCACAGAAAGTTTCAAATTAAATGAGTTCAAATTTTGTAAGGCTCACCCGACCAGGAGACAACAACATATGAATACCTAATTTTGATCTTGATAACTGGCCTTTGTATTAAAGAGCTCAGATTAAGAGGTAAAATACCTAAGCAAAATACCTAAGAATTGCAAGCAAAATATCTCTCGAATAACAAAACTTGTTATTTCGGATACCTGAGAATACCTGAGAGGTACTATTTTGGTATTGTCTTACCTCAATTTGGTATTCGCATAACATTGTGGGAGCAATTTTATGGTATTATCCTCAGGTATTTTACCTCTTAATCTGGGCTCTTAAATACCAAGGCCAGTTATCCAGTTATTCGCTCCTGCTCGGGCAGAAGGATCTTCTTTGAAATCGTTTAAAAACAGAGCAGCAACAATTTCGAAATTTATATCCTTTGTGCCTTTAGGTATCGGGGTAAAAGTTTGCTGCCAAGGATAGATTGCGTTGGAATAATATGGTTTTGCTGAGCGGATTAGTGGATTAAAGATCTCAGGCGGCGGGAAGCATTTGTGATATCCAAAGTGTTAGCATAGCGTCTTCTGGCAAACGGCTGAATCAAGCATTTGCCCGGTATTATGCAAAAGGATGATGTTTGTTGTTGTTAGATCCGACGAGCGATAGCGAGTTGGACGGTAAGCGTCTGCCCGGCATGATTTAATTAAAAAAAAATCTAAAATAACACTTTGACCTGTTGTTTTTACGTTCACGAGAGCTCTTTGCCAAATTTCTTGGGAAACCTGTGTCGCAGTTGTGGTCCTTAAGGAACGTAAGATCGCAAAAGTAAGTAAGCTCTCTGAAAAAAAAAGAGGCATAATCCTCTTAGACCCACGCGATTCTTCTTTTACAGCATTATTGAAGGAACGGACATGTTAATACATCTGAGTAGTAGCGCAGTTAAGGACGATTTCTCCATTGTCAAAATTTAAAAAATAGTTCCCGAAATTGGAAAAATATCCGGCATAATTGATGGATCATACATATAAGCTTAAGTGTACAAAGTTGTTTTGCTATGAATCATTATGAGAAATTTTTAGTTCATTATTCAAACCTTTTATGGATCATTGGCAATTTATTTATGGAACATTTTCAATATTTTATGGATCATATGCATATATTTTAGTTCCCAAAGGCTACATTCTGTGGATCAATTTTACAAGTTTAAGGAAAGTTATTGAATCTTTCGTAGACCATCTACTTTATGTTTATAGGTAATCCGTACAATATTATCGATTGTTTCCCAGATAGCTAATGGTTCATTTTTGACATAATATTGCTAAATTTTATATAAAGTATGGATCACATTGAAGTATTTTATGGATAACTTTCATTTTTTAATGAATTTTCATCAGAGCTTTATGGGGCGCAAATACGTTTTTTAAAGAACGCTTTCCAATTTTCATGGATCATTTCTTCAGTTTTAAAGGTGCAAACTTAGGGCTGCCATACGGAAATTTAATATGAACTTCCCAGCGTTTTGTTTTGAACGAACTTGATGTTTCAAAAGGCCCTGGTGTAGATGGAATTCCTCCATCTTTTTGCTCACGCTCTCTTGCTTTTCCGATATGCAGCATATTTAACCGTTAGTAAATAGAGAGAGAAGGTTCCCTGGAATTTAAAAGACTGTGTCAATTGTGCCAATCCATTGAGCAGCGAATAGGAACCTTGTTAAAAACGTAGCTCGTCGTGGAATATCGCTTCTCTGTTGCATCAGCAAGGTCTTTGAAACGTTAGTTCACAACCCTGTGTACAATGTTGTCCATCCTTCAATATCGGAGTTCCAGCATGGATTCGTTCAGCATCGCTCTACAACTACGAATTTGCTTATTTGTTTCGAGAGGTTGAATCCCAGAGGCAGGTCGACTCTATCTTTATCGATTTTTCTAAAGCGTTCGACACAGTACCACATCTGTATGCAGTCGAAAAGCTGAAGGCTGTAGGATTCCCAATTTGGTTCGTTGAGTGGATTCTCTCTTACTTGACCGACCGTCAGGCCTTCGTTACGGTAAATTCCGCACGCTCGCTATTACTTCAGGAGTACCGCAAGGAAATGTGCTCGGCCCAATGCTGTTTGTTCTTTTCGTTAATGATGTGTGCCCTCGTATTTCATCGTTCAAGCAAATATTTGCCGATGACCTGACGATTTTTAGAGTCATTATGTCTGCATATGACTGTCTTGTCCTTCAAAAAGTTATTAACGAACTACTGTTGTGGTGTAACGATAACGGTATGAGGGTCAACATTGCCAAATGTAAGGTGATTTCGTTCGCCCGTCGTACATAGACCATCACGCATCAATACACAGTTGGTGCGGTTCCACTAGAGCGAGTCACATCTATTTACGATCTAGGTGTCACAATTGACTCCAAGTTAAAATTTAACAAACACGTCGCGCTGGTTACGGCTAAAGCCTCCTTGCTTGTTGGATTCATTCGACGTCACACCTGGAACTTCACAGATATCTACGCACAAAAGACATTGTTCTGCACTTTAGTCCGTAGCATACTGGAATACATGGCCGCTGTCTGGTCACCATATCACGCATCAATGATCATCTTCGTCGAACGAACTTAAAGGCTCTTCATACGATTCACACTACAGAATCTTCCATGGAACGACCCGTTAAATCTGCCCGACCATACCGCACGATGTATGCTGATTAGATTGCAAACCTTGCGGGCCAGGCGCACAATCATTCAGCAAGCGGTTGTCTGCGACCTGTTACGCAACAATATAGATTGTCCGGAACTCTTACGCGATGTTCCCCTTCACGTCCCACCCCGACAATTGAGAAGCGCACAATTAGAAGCGCTGTACCTGCTCACCAGACCAGCTATGGCTTCAACAACCCACTTGACGCTTGCCTGCGAGCCTTCAACGATACCAATGAATATTTTGACTTTAACGTTTTTAAAATCGTTTTTAAAAATAGGATTATGAATAGTAGGTAGAGGTAGTCTGTACGATTTTTAGTCGAAGACGAAGAACAATAAAATAAAAAATATTAGCTATAGATACATATTTTTGGGGGTGTTAAGTACCAATTCAATTGCTCCAGAAAACTCGGTAGACTAGTTTACTCTTTTCCGTTTGTAATGTAGATATGATCAACTGCTTGCTTTCACCTTTAAACGTTTGAGTACAATTTAAATTTTAGAGGTACAAATAATGATTTTTGGGATATACTGTATATTTGCTACATTAATAGTCTAGAAGATAAAATTGCGGGAACCCTTTTAGCTGCCGAAAAAAAGATTCAATTGGATAGTACAGATGTGTTGGAACGAAGAAAAAAATCTATTAAATATATTGTTACAATTGCATTCGGTTAAACTATAAAAGTTTATAAAAATATACTTTCTTATTTTTCATTTCTAATTTCAACCACCAGATTTAAGCAAACATTGTGTTCTTTAATATTTTATTGAAATTCATTACAAAATTGAAGCAACAAATTTTTTTACAAATTTTGAATGAAGAAGTAAGAAATTTTTGGGTTTATTTTTAATTATGTTTAATAATTTTTTTTTACAATGCATATTTTTCAGAATGGTCAAATTATTATCTACAACAATCATACCAATCAAACTAACCATTTTGACCTTACAATTTTTCATCAATTCCATTTTTACACAGACCCTTTGAAAAACGTAGTCGGGATCAAAAATGAAGAACTCCAATGACAAAGTGGCATTTTTTCAAGAAATGAAGAAGCTTGCCAAGTGTCAGCTAAATTGGTAATAGTCGATCAGGATCTATTCCTGAAGATGCTTGAAATGCCTAAGGTTTGAGTCCATAAGGTCTATTACTATTGCATTCAAGGAACGAATTGTTATTGAATATTTTAATGAACTTCAATGAGAGAATGATTTGTCCTTAATTTTAGAATAATTCCATTACGCTCTCTCTGAAAGAGTTCCCTTGCTATTTTGATTACTAAAAAGAATAGTGAGAAAACAAATTTATAGTAGTTATACGTCAACACTTCATTTAACCCTACCGGGCTGCCCCTTGTAACATTTTTACAATTAAATTAGGCACTCGATTGTATCGTTCTGCAAATATATATCTGTTGAATACGCAATACACCCTTACGGTTATTTTATACAACATGTATTACATGATCTCGTTAAATTATAATCATTATCCACAGAGAGACGTTCAAAATCGCAAACAACCTCATAAATCATGCAAGATTACGCCATTCACACCGTTCAATGTGAGCTTAAGCCCAACAATTAGACGTTTTCTCACACTTGGCGATGACAACGACGACGGCGACGACGGCGACGACGACGACTATGCCAGAGCGATTGATACCCCACTCTGCTGCTTTGTGTACCCTTACCTGTATGATATTCCGTTGAGACATCCGGCCTTGTTCGCCCCATCTCATCCCCTCGGAGAGTAAACTTCAGATCGTGCACAACCGTACAGCACACATGATACAATACATCATCATTCATCTCACGCACAGCGTGATTAAGTCAAATAATGTGTATTAATTGAATAACTTGAAAACTTAAAGTGCATTTAGCTGCAACCGAGTTGGCACAGTAGTTGGATACGTACGAGACGAATTAAGTACGAATGAAAAAAAAAAAAAAAACGAACAGAACTGGAAATAATCCATCGCACAGTTGCAACACCATCATTGCATCGCATTGCACCGCACCGGGTAGATCGGTAGCCAAGTGAGTCTCCCGTTCGGCGTCCATTCATACACATAAATAGTCCTCTCTACACGGGCACGTTCATCAATATTTATGACACACCAAGCCCTAAAACGGTCAAAAGCAGTTTGCTGCAGCGGGTCAGAGTCAACTTTTGAGAGTTGGCAGCACTCATCATGCCATATGACGCCATGTGCGTGTGCCTTACTGGACGGAGGACGGACTGAACTGCATTCAGCTTAGCTCTTCTGCGATTCGCCATTCGTTGCTGCGTTCGCCTAATGAATCGGCCTTGTTGTATGTTGTTTTAACAAATTTTAATTAAAATAAATACATTTTACATTTGCGCGTTTCGATGACGGTTTGTTTTGCTGCAGTCCGACAAACAGCTTTGCAGTATGGTAGCCAGCAGTAGTCGCAGAGCACCATTTAGGAGTGTATGAATATCCGCAGAAATATAAGCGGCATGTTTTCAGTTTGTTTCGTTTGCGAGTAACTAGTAAGGACAGGCAAACCGGTTAAAACCTTTTTTTTGTTAAAAAGTCCCTAAAAATGTTGGCTTGAAATACATTCGACCGATCGTCACTTAATTGATTGGATATCCAATCATCTACCTACATCTAATGCAATAAAGAAATAAACCATAAACAGTTGCATCCATCACTCGGCCCACTTCAGAATCTCGATTTCCATTTCCCATCATCGTCGAGGTGCGCGATCATCCTCCTTCCGCGCCGAGTGCCAAGCCAACATTTTATGCTAATCAAATCACATATTTGCGACAAATAGTTACAAATCACCATTATATTGCATTATTTTTCCACGAATCTTTTTATGCGCTGTTTCTCCATGTGTTCATTTTTTTTCCCAGCCGCCAGTTTCTTTCCTGGATCGTCACACGGCGGACGGACGCGTCCGAACATATTTACGTTTCCATTCACGTTATGCTACCGGGCACTTTTCGCGGAAACCAACCGGAGCACGAAAGATATGGTCAATATCTCGGAAAGGCTTGGCAGTCGCTGGCGAGGAGGAAAGTTATGCGCTGATGGAATGAATTACTGCGAAAACTATTCGCATATAGGGCTGACGACGGATCATACTGATGGCCCTGGACCACGTTAGGAATATTGAGCACACTGGAACTGGCAGAGTCGAGCGAAATGAAGGCATACCTATGCAGATTCGATCAGAGAGGGCACTGAAACGATGCGATCTTGTTGTTTGCAAACTTTACCTACCGTACATATAAAGTACGATCATATTTGACTGACGGATGGGTCGTACGGTGGAGATCACAATTTGCTGACCGGGAACCTTTCTTTGGTGATGGATCTTGCAGTTGGGATCCTTTAATGGCGTCTTGGTTGATAGGTGGAAGACGACGCGGCTGTCGCAACAATGTGCTACTTCGTGACTTTTTGGTTTCATTTTTATCATGCGTTGAAACCCAGGGAGGAAAACAGCGGTGATGTTTGCATTATTTTCAAGCTCATGCAGGCTTTGGATCATTAATGGGCAAACACGAAATTATTGCAACACTTACAACTGGCCGAAGCTTTTTATCTGACTGGTCAGATATTAATCAAATTGTGATCAGTTCTTCTTTGAAGTGGTTTACATCCTGTGAATTTCGTAGTTGTGTGCTTTTTTGCTGCCAAGATGGAATTGAGTCAATTGGAGAGGCGTGAAAAAAATTGGTACGCTCACTTGTAAAATTTGGAACTGTCCCATCGTGCTTTGGAAAAAAAGCTGCAAATCTTTTATTTAACCGTCACAAAAGTACTTAAAGCCCGTCCATGTCCTAATAAATTTCGGACACCAAAGTAATAGCAGCAAAAAAAAAAAAAATTTACACATAATTCAACAAAACCGATTTGTTATATCTACATTAGAAACAGTTTATTAAAATGTTAATCCTTCTTTCTTTAAATTCTCGAACTTTCTGTGGTACACCCGCCATCAGGTTCCGTACTGTATCCTCAGATACGCCCGCCGTGACGATTCTCCATCTTCTCTTGAAATCATCGGTACCATTTTGCTTTCTTCTTAGTTTCGAAGGATTTCCGCCTAACTAGAGCCCAGTACTTCTCTATTGGGCAAAGTTCACAGACAGTTTGGTGGATTGGCTGTTTTTGGCACGTATTTGACCTCTTGTACTTAATTCCATTCCAGGACGGATTTCGCCTAGTGACAAGAGGCCAAATCAGGCCAAAACAAAAAGGGAACTTCTGATGAAAGGAAGCAACCTCTTTTGCAGAAATTCTTTCTCGTACACATCCTTATTGATAGTGCCAGTAGAGACGAAACTATTAGATTTTCGACCATGGCCTGCCAAATCAAATACTTATTAGGGAATTCGGACTTCCGTCTTTGTGCGGATATGCCCAGCAATGGCGTTTCTTTGTATTGCGGTGTAAAAAGCCAGGCCAGAAAGCTGTTTAAAGTCTTCTAGTACGCACAGTACTGGAAAAAATAAAGTACGCACCTTCCATGCTTCCAAAATTGGTCGTATTATCCAACAACTATGAAAGATAACATTTCGATCTTTGGACGAAAATTACAATTAAATTTTTTTTCGGAATATGGATTAATTTAAGCTTTGAGAGTGATATTTTCAACAAAAAACAATGTTTATTTTATGATTGTTCGTTTTTTTTATGGACAAAATAAAGTACGCAATTAAAAGAGATAATAAATATTATTGCTTATAGCAAAAATCAACATTATTCACTCAATGAGGACAGTCTGCATTGTGCTCTCATGCCGTGCGGTTCTATTTTCTATTTGCTGAAGGAAGTGCTATTGCTACCTAACGCTACACCAAATCTTAAACAGCACTTTTCAGTGCTAACTAATACCTACAATTTTTAGATTTCCTCTTATTCCTTTTCGATCCTTGTTAAGCCCTTCGGGTAACCCGGCTTGGATATCGCATTGGAAAATTCCTCTTCGGTCCCTCGGATTCTTATAGTTATCTGCTTGGACGTCGATTTGGAGCAAATTACTCTGGAACTATGGCAAATAAGCGCTAACGAAAAGGGCAATCTATTGATTCGCCTGCAAATTAAATTAATGTGAGTAATCAATTTGATATGCTCACAGATGATGAGAGTGATCCATCATCTAATCAAAATTTGAAAAAACTTTCTCGATTGAGAAAGGAAAAAGTTCCCCCTATTGTGGTGACAATTTCGGATTTCCATGCTTCTCGCAAGGAAATCTTAACATTTGTTGAAGGTGTGAAATATTCCCTTCAAATTTCCAGACGAGGTGAATGCCGTTTGCATGCAGAAACCTTGGACGGATTCAAACGTCTTCTTGAGTATCTTACTCAGAAGAACAACAATTTCTTCACTTACGACACCAAAGCTGAGCGTCTTTTCAAGGTTGTCTTGAAAGGACTGCCCAGTGGTGAATCTCTCGATGAAATAAAAAACGAGTTAATAAAATTACTTGGAATTAGCCCAGTCCAAGTAATTAAGATAACAATGAAATCCCGGCCTGGCGATTCTCGCAAAGGGATTTCAAACGATTTCTACTTAGTTCACTTCAAGGCAAGTGAACTTAACAACCTTAAGGCTTTAGAAAAAGCAAGCCTTTTGCTCCATGTCAGAGTGAAGTGGGAACATTTCAGGAAGACTGGAGCAAATTTCCAAAGCCTCACCCAGTACCGTAAGTGCCAGGGATGGGGTCACGGAACAAAGCATTGCCATATGATTGGTAAATGCATGAATTGTGGGGATTCCTCGCACACTAAGGACGACTGTCCTGTGAAGGAAGAACCTCAAAAATTCAAATGCTCAAATTGTGGTGAAAACCATAAATCAAATTTTTGGGAGTGCAAGACTCGCAAAGCAATTTTGCAGTCGCGCACTAAGCGCCAGGTAGGAAACAATATACGTTCCCGACCAGCTACTACCCATTCTGCAGCTGTTAACAACGATCAGCAAAGAACAAATTCCTACCTAACCGTCTGTAGAAACAGTGGACAGGTTTTTCCATCCGCAACTGTAACTTCAAACGCTCAACGAGGAGTAAATACTATTTCGATACCTGCAGGTACCAACAGGGTTCAATCTGCAAACCCAACATTCTTACCCAACCGTGTTGTTAACAATGTTCAACATGTAAATGGACCTACCTACGCTGCCGTTGCAGCGGGTAGAAACCAAAACCAAAATTCCCACGGGACTTCTGATGAATTTGATTTAGGTAACATATCCGCTCCTGAATTAGAATTTTTACAGCAATCGTTAATCGACATGATAACCGATATGCTAAAAACTAATTCCATGTTTGAAGCTATCCAAACTGGTATTAAATTTGCCAATAATATTGTCATGACATTGAAGTTCAGTAATGGATTTTAAGTCATTAAATATTTTGAATTGGAATGCTCGATCCATCAGAGATAACGAGGATGAGCTATTTAATTTTTTAAGAGTTCATAACGTGCATATTGCTGTTATAACTGAGACTTATCTCAAACCTGCTCATAAGGTCAAAAGAGATCCAAATTATTTTGTCTATCGAAATGATCGTCTCAATGGAGCTGGTGGTGGCGTTGCCATCATTGTCCATAGGCGTATCAAACATCACATTCTTTCTTCATTTGAAACTAAAGTTTTTGAAACTTTGTGGGTTTCAGTTGAAACAAAATTTGGCCAATTTACTTTTATAGCTGCCTATTTGCCTTTCCAATGCACTGGCCAGCAAAAGAACTGGCTCAAGGGTGACCTCCAGAAACTTACCCGTCATAGGTCTAAATTCTTCGTTATTGGAGATTTCAATGCAAAACACCGCTCATGGAATAATTCGCAAAGCAATGCCAATGGTAATATTCTTCTTGATCATTGTTCCGCAGGCTACTACACTATTCAATACCCAAACAGCCCAACTTGCTTTTCTTCAGCCAGAAATCCCTCAACTATTGATTTGGTCCTAACTGATTCATGTCAACTTTGTAGTCAATTGATTACCCATGCTGACTTTGGTTCTGATCACCTTCCAGTTACATTTGAAATATCTCATGAAATCATTTCTAATTCCATCAGTTCTACTTTCAACTACCATAGAGCTAATTGGGATCAATATCGAACATCTATGGAATACAACTTTGATCCTAATGTTCCATTGCAAACAAAAAATGAAATTAATAATGCCCTTGAATCTTTGGCTTTCTCAATAAATAGAGCAAGAGCTGCTTCAGTGCCAAAATGCGAGGTTAAATTCGATTCAGTTATAATTGATGACGATCTTCAGCTCTTGATTCGTCTGAAAAATGTACGAAGGCGTCAATATCAAAGAACACGTGATCCCGCTATGAAAGTCATATGGCGAGATTTACAAGAACAAATTAAAAAACGCCCTCTGCCCTGAGGAACAAACATTTTGAAAATAATGTGTCAAAATTGGATTCGAGTTCCAAACCTTTCTGGAAACTCTCTAAAATATTGAAAAAACCTCAAAAGCCTATACCAGCGCTTAAGGAAGGTGATAAAATTTTGCTCACAAATGCGGAAAAAGCTCAAAAACTTGTTAAGCAGTTTGAGAGCTCCCATAATTTCAGTTTGGGTCTTACAAGTCCTATTGAGGATCAAGTTTCCAGGGAGTATCTGAATATTTTCTCACAAGAAAATATTTTTGATGATTCTTGGGGAACTGATTTGGATGAAGTAAAAACTATAACTAAAAAATTTCAAAATATGAAAGCACCAGGTGATGATGGAATTTTCTATATCCTCATCAAAAAACTCCCTGAGAGTACTTTGTCGTTCTTGGTAAAACTATTTAACAGATGTTTTCATCTGGCATACTTTCCAGATAAATGGAAAAATGCAAAAGTCGTACCTATCTTGAAGCCAGACAAAAATCCGGCTGAAGCTTCTAGCTATCGACCAATCAGTTTGCTTTCTTCAATAAGTAAGCTTTTTGAAAAAATAATTTTGAATAGAATGATGCTTCACATCAATACAAACTCAATTTTTGCTGATGAACAGTTTGGATTTCGCCATGGGCATTCAACTACGCATCAACTTTTGAGAGTTACAAATTTAATTCGTTCAAACAAAGCTGAAGGCTGCTCCACTGGAGTTGCTCTTCTAGACATAGAAAAAGCATTCGACAGTGTTTGGCATGAAGGTTTGATTGCGAAATTGAAAAAGTTCAATTTTCCCCTTTATATCATGAAATTAGTTCAAAACTACTTAACTGATAGAACTTTGCAAGTAAATTATCAGAATTCTAAATCTGATCAATTGCCTGTCAGAGCTGGTGTTCCTCAAGGTAGCATTCTTGGGCCAATACTTTATAACATTTTCACTTCAGATCTCCCTGATTTACCTCAGGGCTGTCAAAAATCTTGCTTTGCTGATGACACAGGCATTTCCGAAAAGCTTGGACATTTTTACAGATTATTTTCAAAAATGGAAGATTTCTCCTAATGCTTCCAAAACTCAACTTATAATATTCCCACACAAGCCTAGAGCTGCATTTTTGAAACCAAGTAATAGGCATATGGTCACTATGAACGGAGTTCCAATTTCTTGGTCAAATCAAGTAAAATATCTTGGACTGATACTTGATCAAAAATTAACTTTTAAAGATCACATTGAGAGCATTCAAGCCAAATGTAATAAATATATAAAATGTTTATATCCTCTTATAAACAGAAAATCCAAACTTTGTTTGAAGAACAAACTTCTAATATTCAAACAAATCTTTAGACCGGCCATGCTTTATGCTGTGCCAATATGGTCTAGTTGTTGTGCTACTAGGAAAAAAGCACTTCAAAGGATTCAGAACAAAGTTCTGAAAATGATTTTGAAGCTGCCACCCTGGTTCAGTACTATTGAATTACATAGAATTTCAAACGTTGAGACTCTAGAAGAAATGTCCAACAAAATAATTTATAATTTTAGACAAAAATCATCGCAATCTTCAATTACAATGATCAATTCTCTCTATAGATAAGAACTAGTTTTAAGAAATCAATAATTATTCTTACACGCAGGCAAAAGGAACCCTGTTAAAAATACTGAATAGACAAAGTAAAAATAATATTAACACAATTAGATATAAATGATAGCATATAAGGTTGAAATGTGAATTAGCAGGATCACCTAGGTTAATATATGAATGTAAAATAATGTAAAAATTTGGAATAAATAAAGAGCTAAAAAAAAAAAAAAATTCACTCAATGAGCAAACCCGTCAGCTGCTCAAGCGGTACTCACTCACCATGCGAGAGGCTTCCTCGCCAATCAATAATAGTTCATTTCATAGAGTGAAGAGATAAGCCGCAATGCCAAAAACACGCACATTTACTCTCCTGTGGAAACGATAGGGGGATGATGAACAGTGGTATTATTTTTTTGCTCTCCTCTCGCATGTACAGAACTCTCGACTGTAAATCGTGAAATCGCTCATGAATCAACAACACTGCCTGGAATACGTACGTCGCCAACCGAGTGTCGAAAATCCAGACACTCACGAGTCCAGAACAGTGGAGACACGTTGCAGGGATAGAAAATCCTGCCGATCTTATTTCGAGAGGCATCATGCCAGAGGACATTGTCCACAATCGTTTCTGGTGGTGTGGGCCCCGATGGTTAGAGGAGGAACCTGGTGGTTGGCCAGAGCCACCGGAGTCATTGAGCGCAACCAAAGCAGAGAAGGAGAAGAGACGTACGGCCGTCGCATACACTAGTTTCCCAGCCGAGGAGTTCAACGAGTGGTACCTAGGACGTTCCTCATCATACATCGAGCTCGTTAGACGAACCGCCTACTGGTTGCGGTACTTGAACTTGTTGCGTACACCACGCGAAAACCGGAATCCACCGAAGTTCATCACAACAGCGGAGTTGAAGGAGGCAGAAGTCAACTTGGTTCGGAGAGTTCAACATGAATTCTTCGTAGAGGAATGGAAAGCATTATCCAAGGGAGAATCGGTTTCGAGAAGGTCACCACTGCGTTGGTTCAATAGTATAGATAGATCGTATTTGGTTTATGTTTAATTTAGGATTTCAATGTGCACCCAAAAATCAATTCGATGACCAGGTTACCCAGGAAGCTATGTAGGTAAGTTCCTATATTAATCTCCAATTATGTTATGTTGCTGCATAATGATGCCGTTCTCCGCCAGATACTTCTTCAATGACAAACTTGAATATTCGCCGCCTCCACACGAATCACTCGCGGAGCACGTCCAAACTGGTTCTTCACCATTGCACAATATTCCTGAATTTTGTCTTCGGTGTCCGACTTTGCTTTCAACAAGTAAAGCACCGTATAGCAACTATAATCGTCCACCATCGTCATGTAGTATCTGTATCCACTTGGAGTCAGGTTTTCCATTGGACCACCAAGATCGGAATGCACTAAGTCCCCCACTGCTTCTGATTTGCTACAAGACTCTTTTGGAAACGGTATGCGACTCATTTTTCCTTCACAGCAAACACCACAAACTCATTGAATGTCATATTTCTTCATTTTTAGTTCGAATCCAAGCTCTTCACGGACTATCTTCGAGATTGCATCACTACTCCGATGACCAAACCTTCGATGCCACAGGTGTTCACACAGATCCGGATGCTCAGCCTTGGTTACAAAAGCTTGCTGAGAATATTGCTTCAAGCGATACAAGCCGCCGCTTCGCTCACCAATCAGTACAGCTTCTTGACCATTCAATACTTTACACCCAGCTCGATCGAATAAAACATTGTACCCCAGGTCACAAATTGTACTCACTGAGAGAAGATTACCTGATGACGAAGGAACATAATACACATTTTTTAGAGTTACATTCATCCGTACACCATTGCCAGCGACTGATTCCAATTTTCCGCTGCCAGCACCACTCGATTTGATCCTCGTTCCGTCAGACAGGCAGATTTCCGGTTGCTTCGCTGGGTTCATGTCCGTCAGGAGCGTTCTGTCGCTGGTCATGTGAGACGTAGCACCGGAGTCCAAGTACCACCGGTTTGCGACAGAGGTCGTCACAGCCATTAAACACATCTCCACTCCATCCGGCACCTCAGCAGCTAGCTTCGCCTTGCCATCCGCCGAGCTCTTCTGCTGTACTCTGGCCAGCTTAGGGCAGTCGCGTCGGAAATGCCCCTCCTCGTGACAGTGATGACACACATATTTCTTTTTCTTCTCCGTCGTTTTTGATTTCACACTTTTCATCACTTTTTCAGCACCATGCACCGCCGTTGCACTCAAGTCGGCGTCGCCATTCTTCCCGCAGTTTGCTTTTCACGACATCCACCATTACTTCTGCTTCCGGCTTGCTTTCGATCATATTTATCAAGCTGCCATACGACGGCGGAAGACTCGACAAAATCAGCGCCATAAAAACCAATCACTTGCAAACGATTTTGCAAGTCGGTCATCTCGTTCAGGTGCTGAGGGAGGTCGCCTTCTTCCGAAAGCCACAGGGAACACAGCTTGCGTAAGACATGGAGTGTCGACGATAAAGACGATGCTTCGTGAATCTGCTTCAACGAGTCCCACATGTCCTTAGCAGTCGTTTTTCGGATGATGTGAACCAACTGACCGTCTTCCACCGCCAAGCCAATCATTGCACGAGTTTTCCCGTCTTGCAGGGTCCAGTCGTCGGTCGGCACACCAGGCTTCGGATCGACGATATATGCTATCAGGTTCTCCTTCACCAACAGAAGCTCCATCTTGAACTTCCAGATCGAATAATTCTGGTCGTTCAGCTTCTCCAACGAAATTTTCGCATCCGCCATTTTGACAAACACACGCGACGCGACACAATTCGTTCCGAAAAAAAACACTCCACCGA
Source organism: Aedes koreicus (assembly GCA_024533555.2). Taxonomy (NCBI): domain Eukaryota; kingdom Metazoa; phylum Arthropoda; class Insecta; order Diptera; family Culicidae; genus Aedes; species Aedes koreicus. Next base: position 336,559 of record JAHHFK020004049.1, on the reverse strand, counting down.
TCGATTTTTCGCAAAATGTCCAGAAATCCGTACAAATTCCGTGTTACTCTGGGCCAATAACCTATTGGGGATAGCTTACAGAGGAATAATAACACCGGAATTAAGATTTAATAACAACAAAATGACTTTATTTAGAAACACTTGTTCTCACTTGGAAACGTGGTTATGTATTGTTCACTTCTGTCCGTTCATTCGTCCGGTCAAGACGCGTGAGTGGATTCGTCCTGACAAAAGGGATTCGGCCGAGTCGGTAATTGTTGTCGGCCTCAATAATAACTCCTGTCGATTCTCAAGTTCATTACTTTACATTGATAAAGACTGTATTCTCTTTCTTACTGAGTAGCATTGATATATATATTTTTCCATTAATTTCATAACCACAAATATAGTATGTGTAGAGTGAACATACTACACTGAGCCATCTTTGTCAATCAATGTTATATGTTAGTCATATACACTGAAAATAATCCACACGCTAAAATTAAATTTTTTAACACGACGAATTCATTTGCTGATGTAATATGATAATTCAGGAACATTAACATGGCTTCCAAAGGCTTTACTTGTGTATCTTAATGTCATTCACATTAATTTTCTGAACATCCCAACGCATCAAAAATCTAAAAGAATTCCACTAGACATTCCCGTGAAATTACAGCATATTTTAACTATGTGTAGCGTCACATCGTTCGAACGTGTTTGACCTTTCAGTATTGTGTACTAATCTGCAAAATCCTCGCTTACAAGATGGCACGCCAACAATACGATGCCGAGAATGTGAAATCTAGTGAAGAATTAGGTTTGTTTACCGATTTAATTAATCTTTCCAATCGTAAGTGTTGTGTAGTGTTTTTTTTTTTGTTCCTTGTGGTTCTAATAATATGTTTTTGATTTCAGAATACGGAATACAGTTTGCGGACACGTCGCCGGTATCTGCATTTCTTAGGCAGCTCGGAATCACATCGGATTTCGGTACGGAGCAGCAAGTATTTATTGGTGAGGGTTGCAGCAATCAAATACTACGTTATAGTAACCAACAGGTAATTCATAATTAGCTCTAGCTCAGTCGATACCCACTCAGGGCCGGCCTTCTACTTGCTTAGGGCGACGTCACTTACTTCACCAACAACCCCAGAAAAAATAGCGAACCAAGGAAACACCACTTAAGAAGGTCATCAATACTAAAGAATGGCACAAACACAACAGCAAATAGGTTTTCATCTTATATTTCTAGAGAAGATACATTGAATAAAAGGGGGGGGGGGGGGGGGGGGGGGGGGTCGTTGCGGCCGTTCTGCTGCGGATGCACATGCGGTGTGTGTGAGAGAGAGAGAGATCGGAAAGGCTGTGGTTACCTTGAAATTCTTTCAACAGGTCGGGAACTCGTCCATCTTGAACCCGGTTTCGCTGCGACGTTCCACGCGCTCGCAAACGGCCCAGTAACCCATCGGATGTTGGGTTGAGAAAGCGGGGGCGAACCCTGCCGGACCTCGCCCAACCCTCACCTCCAGAACTTCCGTCACTGGGGCACGTGGCGTGTGGCGCGGCAATGGCGGATGACTCACCGGCCACCAGCACGGGACTCGCCGCTCCGGGGATCCTCGAATAATCTTATGGGGTGCCGGGGACGCTTTCCACAGGGTCGATTGGTTCCTTTTTGGGACACGACGCCGTCCGTTCTCGATTCCGTCGATTGTCCACTCCCAGGCAGTCACTTCGTTGACTCCTCAACACTTTTCCGATCCAGACTTTCTCGGCGACAAAAAAAAAAAGACTCTCCAACTTGGTGCCACGTCTGCTCGATCCTCTGATCTATCACGTTCTCCTCATCCTCCTCCGTTCTCGGCTTCATTGTTCCACCCTTCTACTCTCTTTTCTCTCTCTCTTTTCTCTCTCTTTTCTCTCTCTTTTCTCCATTTCATTCTTTCCGGTATCTCAGACGAATGACAACCTTCTTGACAGTGGTTGTCATCGGCTGAGAGATGCAAGGCGTTTCCGAGGGGCTATCTAATAGGAAGTTTTAACTTTCTTATGTAATATGTACTATTCTAACCAAAAGTGCCAAACCAAAATTTATTAATTATTTACAAATCTAACCTATTAACAAAACTAACCTATTAAGAAATATTTACATATATACAAATCTCGCCCTAACCTTAATCAACCTCCTCGAGTGCCCTGCCTTGGGTCGAACTATTGTTGCCAAGGCGTTGGTAACAATCACTCCTCCTCCCAAGAGAAAAATTGCTAAGCACGCAATTCGTGCGAGGTAATTTTTCTTGGATTCATCTTTTCCTAGATCGCAGCCTCCGTGAAATAGTGCCTTCCGAATGAACAAATCTCTGGATCAATAATTTTTTTTCAATTAGAAATACTATTAATAATCAGACTACAGGGGTTTATTTTTCTGTGTTGTTACTCTGTTTTGGGTTGAATTTACTGATTAGGTTTTCGTGAATTGAACTTTTGCATTTACTTGTTTCTATTTCCTTATTATATGTATTTTGAATATTCCTGTCTATATCTTCTTCTTGCCTCGATACTTTCCTCTATTATTTTTTTTTGGATACTAAACTATTTTCATTTATTCTCTCATTCATTTGGGTACCCTTGAACACATTCACTCTCCTTTCATCCTTCTACTCATTCATCTTTAGTCCCAGATCTAAACTTAATTTCTACATTCTAGGAGACATGTGGCATCTCCATAGAAGATATTGATTAGGAGAAAAATTCTCTCTCCTAATTCTGCATAATTCCTACTCTACAGTAATTCTATTTATCTCGGAGACTAAGGATATCTCCGTAGAAGATTTGGATTAGAAGATCAATATTTTTAACCTCTTCTAATTATACGACGAAACTTATAACTACGGACGTGTTGTTTGGTTTCGTGTTGATGGGTGGGTGACGGGAAAACATTTATTCTTTCACATAAAAAGGTAAAGTTTTCCGTCTGAAACGATCTGTGAACCAAATTCGTTTTCTCTAAAACGAGTGGTCCCTCGTATTCTAGAATAGCAAATTCTATGAGAGACGTGAGGGATTAGCTGTCAGGTATTTCTGAAGGGCGCCTGATTCATCAGTCAAAACCTTAGAATCAAAACAAAACTTGGCTAAAGTAGCTCTAGCTTTGAGCAAAAAGAGACTAGTAAGTCGCATTGAGCTAATAGGTGCAGTATTTCTTCGAATAATGCAGGACTTTCACGGAAGATGGATTGCTGGACCTTTGATTGGAGGACTAAACGCTGCAACTAATCTCTTGGGCGGTGCGATTATTGTTACCTGCTGTCTAAAAGCAGTGCTCAATACCGTAGAATGTCCGCGCGGGACGCGAAGTAAATAATTTTTTTGAGGAGCATTCTAGGCAGAATGATTAAGAATATTATCCGGGTTTAAGGTGGGCTGCTGGCCATACGCCTAACGATTTGCCGTCGAGATCGGCAAGTTCATACGACGATGATCCTATCTTCCGGATCACTTTCGCCGGTAGGTATTGAGGCCCATATTTAGCGTTATAATTTTCTATAGCACTAGATTGCTTCATATTCCGTCTGAATACCATTTGACCTATTTGCAAGGTCTTTCCGAATATTCTATGACGCAGATTATATCGCTTATGGCCCTCTTGATGAGCTTTTTCGAGTCTAGTTTGGATTAGGGTTTTAATATCGTTATACTTTTCAGTTTGGTGCTGTCGCCGTTCTGTGGATGATAATTGTGAAGCTTCACCGACCCGATGATCTGACCCTTTCAACACCATCTCGTGACCGTGGGTCGCAAAAAAAGGGGTCAGATCGGTCGCAGAGTGTTCCGATGTATTGAGAACCGCTTCTATCTCCGACAACCTAGTGTCCCAGAGTCTCTGGTCAGTTTTCACATAGGTTCGGATTGCGGCATTGACTGTCCTATTTACCCGCTCGACCGGATTGGCCTGCGAGTGGTATTTAGAATTGAGCCAATGCCGTATATCGAACCTAGTACATAGTGACCGAAACTCGTGGGACAGGAAGCATGAAGCATTGTCTGTAATGATGGCCTCCGGCACCGAATTTCGATAGAACCATTGGTCCCTCAGGACCTTGCAGAGGCTTTTACTATCGATTTTGCGAAAGGGAACCAGCATTATCCATTTGCTGAAAAGATCCACGACAGATAAAATATATTGATGCTGATTACGACTTCGGGGCAAAGGGCCGATGAAATCTAATGCTATTATCTGCCAAGGATGGGACGTGATTCGCTGAGCGCCTAACGAAGGCGCCAAAGCTATATTCGGAGCCTTGGTTTCTTTACATGTGGTACATTTTCCCACATATTCTCTTACCTCAAGAACCATCCTTGGCCAGAAATACCGTAGGCGGATGCGGCTAAGAGTTCGGTCGATGCCTTGATGCATGCTGCCGTCGTGGCATTCGTGGATGATTTCACTACGGCAGTCAGGATGTGGAACTATCTTCCAGTCGAACCGGTCATCGTGCGGTTCACTAGTGTTCGCTACGTACTTATACAGTACACCTTCGCGAACTTGAAAGTCTACATGTTCGTCCGGTTTCTCGGACACCTTTTCCAGCAAATCCTCATACCACAACTGGGCTGATGTGATAGGGTCTGTATTTGACTTCGTAGTCCGGGGAGAAGTAGATGGGATCGCCTCAGCCACCACATTGTCGGCTCCTATAGCATATGTCCCGCGACTAGCCGCAACAGCAGCAACACTGCGGGAGATAGCGTCTGCCACGATGTTCTCCTTGCCTCGTCGATGCCGAACAGTCATGTCAAACTGTTGCAACTGCAGACACCATCGACTACATCGAGACGCTGTCTTCCACTTGGCTGTTAGAATGTGTGTAAGAGCGGAGGAATCAGTGATGACAGTAAAATGCGAGCCCTCAATATAGCCCCTGAAGGCTTCGATCGAAAGAAGAACCGCTAGCGCTTCTTTTTCACAAGCATGATAGCTCCTTTGTGGAGTTGTTAGCTTGTGAGAATAAAAAGCTATTACTCTCTCGTATCCGCCCTGAACCTGAGTTAGGATCCCTGCTACTGCTACGTCACTAGCATCAGTTTGTATGGTAAATTCCTTCGAAAAATCAGGGCAAGCTAGTATGGGGGCAGAAATTAATTTCTCCTTAATGAGGTTGAAGCTTTCTTCAGCTGCCTCATTCCACCCTAAGATTTTCGACTTGGTTTTTAGAAGGTCGGTTAACGTCGAGGTGACCCCGCTGAAATCATCGATGAACCGTCGATAATAATTTGCCATCCCTAGGAATCTGCGAAGTTTCGTGACTGTGGTTGGCCTTTCGTAGTCCACGATTGCCTGAACTTTGTCCGGATTTGCCCGGAGACCTTCTGTTGATAAGAGATACCCTAGGAATGGCAATTCATTAACCCCGAACTTAGACTTCTCGATGTTAATGGAAAGGTTGGCCGCAGATAATCGCTTCGCTACTTCGCGGAGGAGTTGCAGGTGATGCTCGAACGTCTCTGATACGATGACGATATCGTCTAGGTATACAAAGACGTTCGGCTCTAACTCGCCATGCCCTAGGACCCGGTCCATCAGCCGTGACAAAGTTGCCGGGCTATTTACCAACCCGAACGGCAACCTCGTAAACTGAAACATTCCCTTGCCCTGGACACTAAACGCAGTGTATCGCCTCGAGCTTTCCTCTAAAGGAATTTGTAGGAAAGCTTCGGACAGGTCAATGGTACTCAAATATTTAGCCCTGGGGAGTTGACCGAGGATTCGTCCTGGATGTGGCAAGGGATATGCATCACGAATGGTTCTCTCGTTTATTTTACGGGCGTCTAGACAGAGGCGCACCTTCCCCGATGGTTTTATAACCGGGACAACATTCGAAGACCAATCAGAGTGAGCTCTTTCGATTATGCCAATCGATAGCATTCGCTCTAACTCCGCTCCGACTTTTTGTTGTATTTTCGGAGAAAGGGTGTACGGATACTGCCGAGCCGGAGGTTTTCCTTTCCATTCATCGGCTATTTCGATACGGTGTTTGATTAGAGGCGTCGTAGTCAGCATATCTGAGCGAGCCCCTTGAAAGAGCTCCTTAACTTTATCTAGTTGAGCAAGTTCAAAATCGCTAAACGTTACTTGGTCCTGCTGGATCCTTCTGGTTTCGTCCTCTAACGCTGCACACTCCTGAAAGGTTGGCCAGATCCGAAATTTCTGCCAAAAGTCCATGCCAAGGATACAGTCCACAGACAAAGTTCTAACGACTAGGGTTGGAACTATTTTAATACGCCCAGCAAAATTGAAAGGGACAGATAATTGACCTAACACCTCTAGTATGGACCCATTGGCGGACCGGATCACCGTCGGTTGGGTTAGAGCTTTTAGTTTCGCTTTCTTCAACTTGTGAAACACATTTTCGCTGATAAGAGTTATTTGACTACCCGAGTCTAGTAGTCCTTTAGTTGGTAAGCCGTAGATTTTAATTTCGGCATAAGGTCGGTTATCGTGGGTATCGACAAGGGAGATATTGAGAACCTGCGAGTATTCGGTCTTATAAAAGTCTGCTTGTACAGGCTCCCAATACTCGGCAGGGGTATAATCTAGCGGCATCGAATTTACGCGAATGGGCTCGACGGTCGGCGATTTTGGGCCGTCTGCAAGCCGTTTTTTCGGCAGTAGGGGCAATTGTGGGTTTCAAATCCTTTGAATCCACACACCAGGCACAGTGAACCTCTATAACTCCTACATTGGTCTAATGAATGATTGGTTTGCCGACAATAAAGGCATTCATAACTACGGGGGGGACGATGTGCTTCAATGAGCGTGTCCAATGTCCTAGTCGGTTTAGAAGGACCCTCTTTCGGATCGGGTTGTTTCGGCAGGCCTGCAGGTGGAGTACGGTCGGGCTTTTTTCCCCCAGTATTATCCTTCTTCTTCGTGTTGTCTTCCTTATTTTTATTACCAGCAAAACCCTGCTGGTTTGGCTTGGAAGCAGGACGATTGTTGTAATTCCTGAAATCTTCCTTTCCAGGTTTAGATTCAGAAACCATATTGGTAGACTTCTCACTTCCAAAAAACTTTGCATACAATGAAAAGTTTGAGGCATCAATTACATGCCCAGCTTCTAAGAGTTCTGGCAGACTAAAGATCGGTTTCCAAAGAAGTGTTTTCTTATAATCGGCTCTCATGTTCCTTTTGAGGATATCCAGCTGTTCAGCATCGCTCATCGGTGTGATCATGGACCTAAACAACTTCTCCATATCATAATAGTAGTCCTGGAAAGTCTCGTTTCTCTGCTGGCGCCTTTGGTAAATCCTAATTCGTACTAAGGAGTCCAATTCTGGGTGAGCGAAGGTTTTTCGTAGTTCACTCAGTAAGTGTGACCAGCTTGTAAGTCTCCCAGACGAACGCATCGTCATATACCAGTTAAGTGCTGGTCCAGTAAACAAATGAAACGCAGAATCAAATAGTTCAGCTTCGGGGGTTCGCTCCGATAGCGCTAACTGGGACACTAATACAAGAAATTCGTTTAATTTTAGACCCTGATCCGTACCAGCATACTTCTCCAGTTTCCACTTAGAGACCGGTAATGATTTGTGATTGTAGCCTCCACGTGGACCTTCAAACTGGTAAGGGTACCCCGAAGGCGGTGCGACTTGAGCATATGCTGGTGCTGAAAAGTTCGAGCCTGCCCGGGAATGCGGAATACTCCGCGGAATTGGTTCTGGTATTGAGTAACTCTGATGCCCTATGGGAGGAATATACTGAGCAGTCGTCATAATAGGCACCGTATTCCTATGATTGACTGGAAGCCAAGGGTAATAACCCGGATACTGTTCATGTGGCATCACTGGAGCGGTCGGGGCGGAAGGATACGCTGTTGGAAGCGGTACCGACGGCGAGACATACGGTACTGATACTGGCCCTAAGCTTGATATTGGATTGTTGGAAGTCATGACGCTTGACTGCCATCTACTTGGGGTTGGACTAGTGGAGAAACTGATCCTAGGAAAAGGCGCAGAGACCTGTGGAACTGAGGGAACTCCTGTTTTCAGAGGACCCCAGCTCGAGTTCACTTCAGTTGCTAGCGAACTTTTCGGTATGGTACCCGTGTAAGTGGTGGTACAACTAGGAATTGTCAGATTCGCGCTGGTTGTGACCTCCGAAGCTTGACTGGAAATTTGATTTCGTGGAACAGTGGAATGAACCGCTTTGAACCTCCGAAGTAGATAAAGCTCGTGCTCTAGCTGTAATAGTGCATTTTTGACGTCTCTCTGTTCTGAATGTTCTGGACTATCTGGATTTAATAAGCCTAATCTGATCAAAGAACCCACTAAATCGGCTTCCTCTCCTTCCGGTTGATTATTTATTGTATTTCCAACCGAAGGTGAATCTGAATGAGTTACTGTAGGACCCGAAAAGGGGATAGTAGTTACGTCTGAAGGATAACCCGGTTCGTCAAAAAGGTTTAACAACTCATGTCCTTCGAATTCGTCCGGTATAGCGGGACGTTTACCATAAAAGTATCTATTCAACAGCGCCAAGATAGCATCTAGCATTCTGTCAATTTCCTCTCTCTCTTCCGGACTCACATTATGTTCAAGAAGCATTAATCGATTACCTAAATGCAAGAGTCTCGACTGACATCTTGGTGGTATATTCTTGCTTGAAATGTTGATAGATTCCCCAATTTCATTAAATTTCGCTAAGCAAATTTGATAATCTATAATAGGATTTTGTTTGAGGAACATTCTTGGGTTCTCTTGCGTTTTTTCCGTTTTCAACGTCTCTCGTAGTGCTCTTCGTTTTCTTGAGATTGATTCATTATTATTAAACAAAATATCCCTAACGTCCAGTTCAAAATCTAACTCATCTTCATTGAGGTGGTCTACCCGCATATCATAATAGAGTTTATTCAATTTTTCAACTACTAAGTCTATCACGCTTGCCATTTTGACCGATTATAGCTGTTAAAGCACCTCAAAAACCAAACAATTCAAAACTTATTAATTCAATTAATTTAACCCTAGTTTCTAATTCACTTTTTCATTTAATTCATTTAATCCTAGTTTCAATTCACTTTTCATATCAATTCATTCAATCCTAGTTTCCAAATCTATTAATTAAACCTACTTTCAATTCAATTCACTAAGCCTAACTTAATCAGTAGAATTCAATAGAAAAAAAAAGTACAACTATGATAAATACACCCGTATATCTTCCGAATAGTATCTATGATTTGATAATATAACCTAATGTGGATCAAACAGAGTTTGTCTTGTGGTAGAGCAACTATGTCAACGTGACACAACGAAACCTTCACGATGAATAGAGGAACGAATCGTGAGTCACCCGGAGCAAGCAGAAAAAAAAAGTTCTTTCAGAAAAGAATTTTTTTTTTTTTCGTTTAGTTGGATCGCCAATTATAATCAGCTCTAGCTCAGTCGATACCCACTCAGGGCCGGCTTTCTACTTGCTTAGGGCGACGTCACTTACTTCACCAACAACCCCAGAAAAAATAGCGAACCAAGGAAACACCACTTTAGAAGGTCATCAATACTAAAGAATGGCACAAACACAACAGTAAATAGGTTTTCATCTTATATTTCTAGAGAAGATACATTGAATAAAAGGGGGGGGGGGGGGGGGTCGTTGCGGCCGTTCTGCTGCGGATGCACATGCGGTGTGTGTGAGAGAGAGAGAGATTGGAAAGGCTGTGGTTACCTTGAAATTCTTTCAACAGGTCGGGAACTCGTCCATCTTGAACCCGGTTTCGCTGCGACGTTCCACGCGCTCGCAAACGGCCCAGTAACCCATCGGATGTTGGGTTGAGAAAGCGGGGGCGAACCCTGCCGGACCTCGCCCAACCCTCACCTCCAGAACTTCCGTCACTGGGGCACGTGGCGTGTGGCGCGGCAATGGCGGATGACTCACCGGCCACCAGCACGGGACTCGCCGCTCCGGGGATCCTCGAATAAACTTATGGGGTGCCGGGGACGCTTTCCACAGGGTCGGTTGGTTCCTTTTTGGGACACGACGCCGTCCGTTCTCGATTCCGTCGATTGTCCACTCCCAGGCAGTCACTTCGTTGACTCCTCAACACTTTTCCGATCCAGACTTTCTCGGCGACAAAAAAAAAAAAGACTCTCCAACTTGGTGCCACGTCTGCTCGATCCTCTGATCTATCACGTTCTCCCCATCCTCCTCCGTTCTTGGCTTCATTGTTCCACCCTTCTACTCTCTTTTCTCTCTCTCTTTTCTCTCTCTTTTCTCCATTTCATTCTTTCCGGTATCTCACACGAATGACAACCTTCTTGACAGTGGTTGTCATCGGCTGAGAGATGCAAGGCGTTTCCGAGGGGCTATCTAATAGGAAGTTTTAACTTTCTTATGTAATATGTACTATTCTAACCAAAAGTGCCAAACCAAAATTTATTAATTATTTACAAATCTAACCTATTAACAAAACTAACCTATTAAGAAATATTTACATATATACAAATCACTTAAAAACTAAAAAATTTTTTTTAGGTTTATCTTGGAACTAAAATGTCTTTTACGAGTTATATGCAACGCATATGGCATGGCTCTCGCGCGATCATCTTATTCTTATATGCAATAAATTTCATTTTAACTAACGGTTAGAGTGTATGGACATCATTTGCCTGTACCATGAAAACCGATACTGCTCGTTTGGCAAAATATATGCAAAATCAATTTGTTTTATATGCTGTGCATATGCTTTCAATTTGCTCTTCATGTGTCAATTATAATAGAGCGTTGATATTCAGTATAAAACAAAACATTCTCTATAGTTGGTTCACAAAATGCGTGTTTATTAGATTTATTTATACATCAAGTAATACGTTGTCTTCTTCGTAAAAATCATACTTTTTTCGAAAATAATATCGATTATTCACAGAGTGAATCATTACTGAAGGGCCATCAAAATCGTTAGAATTGTGAATCTGTTTTAATCCAGTGCAGCGGATAGCTTCATATGTCAAAAGATGATCGTCAAATAGACCACATTGCCACAGTTGTCCTACAATAAACAATGTTTGTTCGATCGTTATCGTTTCTAATATTTCATACAATTCAGTAACGTGATCTCTAGTCCTTGTTAAAAATTTACCAGCTTTAAACAGAGTTCCTTTAAACCGGCATGAATAGGATACAAGCATTTCAAGTTCAGAATCAAATGGAATAGGATACAACAAACTAATATGACCTGGATGAAAGCTTGGATGGCGTAAAATCACCTTCAACTGAAGATTTAAAAAAACTCGATGTAATAAAATGGTAAGAAAACTGCAAAGAAGATTTCAAACACAATGTGTAGCAAATATTGCGCCTAGATGAAGTGACGTTTGCATATTGCTTATGTTCTCTACACGGTAAGAAAAAAGTACCCAACGACATAGTAAATATAACTCAAAATTAAGTAAACACGTCATAGTTATCCGTTGGGTAGAAATAACTGAAGATCTACGGGTGTAATTTACTTAATTATGAGTATATATGCCAATACTCAATAATAGGTAAAAAATCTCTTTGTTTGTTTTTCATTGCACGGAGCATACGAACATGACGATGGGTAGTTTTTATTGAGCGTTGGGTGAAAATTCAATCGCCCATTGTAGTTTAGTTCAGTCGGAGAAGCTACTTTGAGAAGACGCTGTGATTTTTTTGTGATATTTTGTGGTTTTAAAATTACAACAGCTATCGGTAATTAATATTTCAATATTTGTTTATGCTTTCATACCAATTGAAATTGTTATACTTTTTGCGTTTGTAGGAAAATCCACGAATCCAGCCACTGCGGAAATTTCGTCAAAGGCCACAGCCAGCGTTGTGTTAGGTTACGGTTGCTGCTACAAAAGGTAAGTGTTTTGCATCTCGAACGATGTCTTATGATTTGTGTTTCATAGTGATAAGGGGGGTTAATAATCACATTCTTGAATCACTGTATAGCATCTGCAAAATCAGTCCAATATTATTGTTTCTCCTTATTTATTGCTAAATAGATTTAAGTCTTAATATATTCAAAAAAAATCTTTTATCTCATTTTTCTACTAATAAATGAGACTCAGGTTATGAATAAAAATTAGGTTAGCTGTATATATTGTTATATGACAGGCATCATAAATCTCAAATGCCCATTGGGTTGAACGTTCCAACCCCATTTTTGTTTACTTTGCGTGAATCGAAACGGAACTTGCAAGCGTTATGGATTATTTATTGTAATTTATTATAACTACTTACCAAAGTTCATAATTTTCACGTTTTTCTCAATTGTTTATTTCAGTCGAATAGTACCGCGGCGTGTCACACTAAGTCGGATTTCGTGCTTGTAGGTAAGTTCATCAACTTAATACGTGTTGCTCACATAAATACTTTATGCATCATTCAAGAAAATTGGTATTTGGTAATTTTTATTCGTATTGACAAATTTCTTCAAAATTTTGCTCGAATTATTAATTTAGTTAGCGTGAAGCTAGTTGACATATGATCATTGTTGTTTGGAAATGATTGTATATTCAGACAGGGCAGGTCAGTTAAGTTAACTTGAAATCAGTGGAGTTTGAATGTAGCTTACATTTAATAGTTGAATTCAAATGCAGTGATCAATGGACTTGTCCCGTACAATCTCCGCATTTTGGGCCGTCTTCACAGGGCAAGTTGGTTGACCATCTCACTTGAACACAATTGACTTTAATGTGAATTAAACTTGTGAACAATCAATTACATTTAGCTGACAAATTATCAATCGACATCTCTCGTCCGGTTCTGTAATAAAGTGTTGAATGTTACATACTAACAGTAGATAGTTTGACAATTATGGACGTATCTTTGAAATTGGAGAATTTTTACTATGTGAACACTTTTTAAATTTGCTATTCAGTTGTAATTTTAGGAAAATATTCCTAGCATGTATAGTAGGTAAAATAATTTGTTGTCAACATGATATTATAAGAATTATTTTTATATTTCTTATCTAGAATCCGTACGAGGCACATTGAAAATTATAAAAAAAAAAAAACTCACCAACCGAGGCATAAAGATAGATTCAAAAGATTCGTGTTCGACAATGAAGGAGACAATTGCTGCACCGTTAATAAGATGGATAAAAGTATGACTTTCAATCGACTTTATTTATATTATCGTTAATGTGTACTTTCTTCCATTTTTATTACAGCCGAATCCCGAAAAAAAAGGATCTCCAAGTAAAAAGTATCGCCACCATAACGATGACAGAAAAAGCTCCCCACATTATCTGCGTGGCAGAGCCGTGCATCGAAGGCAGTCTGTATGTAGTATTCAGCGGAAATACTATTGCATGTGATCGATCCACCTCGAGGGCTATCGATGGTTTGCTTAAAATATTCGATGTTTTTGCTATACAAATCCCTCCGTTCTTGAGAAAATTTAACGAACTTGTTTCTTTTTATTTATTTAAAATAACATCAGCTTTTAAAAACGTATGCTGAGCTAAGCAATGTATTTAGACAATATGAAGAAGATACTCAATGAACAATGCTATTTAATAGCGGTTAGCACCGCTTGTCAAATTTTTTGGCGTCGAATTCATTACTTTTATAATCTGAAATCCACTTATGGATTATTTTTTATGTAACTTAAGAAGAAAAAATAAAATAATAAAAATTTGAATGACGAAAACTGCTAAATGGTTACTCTTTTCTTTTATACAAATATCTAAAACGTCTTATAAATTCATTCTTTAATCAGGATTTTAATATAATTTTTGTATCAAAATTTGGGTAAAAACAACCCAAAAATTCGTTTTACCACATGAAGTAAATTTTACCCAACCATGAACTTCAGTGCAAGTACTTAAAATTAGGTACATTGGATTTTACTTACTATTGGCTTCCCACACTATAGTACCTTGTTGGGTGTAATGAACCTAATTTTGGGTACTTTGTTCTTACCGTGTATTTTTTCCTTATCTACAAAACACCACGTGAGAACCGCCCAGCATTATCCAATTACATACGGATAATGAACCACCAAGTGTTGTTTAGGTTTAAATGATGTACCAAATAATCCCATATATAATTTATGATGCTTAGAAACAACTTTGCTGAACTGTTCTATATCTGCCTCACTAAATGAAGGAAGAAGAGAAAATTCCACCAGTTTAACTAACAATTTACAGAATTCCCTTTTAAACAGGATCGTTATCGGGAAAATAAGGTCCTAATATGAATGTTATAAAAAAAACAAAATGATTTCATTTCACTCGCAGTGGTACGAATAATCACAGATTTGGCTTTTTTCTCCTTTATGTATGATTCCTTCAAATCTGGCATTCTGGATAAAGCTTCATCGCTAGCAGTTAAACTTATCATTCTTCTTCGTGTGTTCACTTCGCTTAGCGATACGAATTTTTTTTTTGAAAATACAATAGTTAGTTCATATTTGCAGACCCCTGTACTAAAGAGATCGTGCATGGGGTCTACACTGATATTTTTTACTACATTGAATGACGGTAGCTGGTTAAAAATAGAGATTCCCTTAATGCCAGTAAGAGCTTGATTATCTAATTTTGCATCGTTTCGATAGTTTTCCTCATTTCTTAGATAATCTATATGTAAACAGTCATCTTTTTGTAACTCATTCTTTGATCGTTTGCAAAACCTGCAATAATATGTGGCACTAAAACTTCCGGAAAAAAGAAGAAAAGAATGCACACCCAAGTTGTGTCCTAAAAAAAATAATAAGATGAATTTAACATTAACTTGTTTCCCGTTGGGTTTAATGACGATGCCATTTTCCTCTATTTCTTTAAACGTGTCGATTATTTTTTGCATGAGTGTATTGATCCCAACTTCGTTAATGTCAACCTTCTTAACCATTCCTGCAATAAATATATTACGAAGTTTTGACGAAAATTCTTTAGGCACAACCGGAAAGCTATAGTAAAGCCCACATACATTAGTTTTGAGCTTGTTTCACCCCCACACACCCCCCCGCAAAAAAAAATATTATTATTATTGGAACCAACCAACAGATAAATTAATACTTTCTTCTTTTTTAAAGACAAACTGATTTTTTTTTTTTCTATAATAATATTGTGTTTCTCGAAAAACATTAAGATTTTCTAGGTGTTTGAAAAGCTTAAAATCTGTATCAATACTATCGAATGTATGTTTGAGTTTATGCAAGTAATGGTGAAGTTGGTAATTCACGTCAGGTTTCGGTGAAATCAGTCCTAGCTCTTCTATCTGCTTAGCTATCTCAGTATACAAGATTTTTGTTCCGTTTTGAATTTCATTAACATCATTTCTGGTCAGGTTTGGGCGCTTATGTAAACTTAAACTAAATTTGACAAACAATATTTCTATCAATATTAGACAAAGATTGAGTCATTAAATGATCTGGCTGATGTGTTTCAATGGGTTGCTCGGAGCTATCATGGGATTCGTCTTCTGAAGTGTTTGAATAATGGCTTTCCTGTATGTTTTTTTTGGGTTGTTGTCATAGGATGATTTTATGATTCAGTATATGTCTTTTGAAAGAATAATACTTTTGAAATATCTGTCCACACTTATATACTGTGCAAATACACCTGTGATTATTGGGTAATCTATGAATATCATTTAAGTGTGATATATATGTCTCTGCTGATTCGAATGTACCTTTGCATTGTAGAGCTTTCTAATAATAGACAAACATTGCTATAAGTACCTGTCCGGTATTTGTGATGTCTCTCAAAAAACTATTGTTTGACAGAGAAGATGGCGAATCGCGGGGATGGTAAAGGGTGGATAAAAATGGCACACAGAAAATCTTCTGTAACTTTTGAATCGTATGAGTAAAAAACCTAGAAATTTGAGTAGATCTTATCCATAGTGTATTATTTACATCTGCCAAGTTTCATAGTTATACATTCAGTAGTTCCAGTCATGTCGTCGAAACAAGAAATTGTCCGTGAGAAAATTTTGTGCACTCACAATCAAAATCCAGGGGCGTCCCACCGGTGGATTGCTAAAAGGCTTGGAATTGCAAATACAACTGTGTCTCGTGTAATAAGAACCTTCAAGGAGCGTCTGAGTGTCCAAAAGAAGGAAGAGAGTGGTCGTAAAAGTGGTCCAATGGACAGTAAAATGGCCAGGAAAGTCGTACAACAATTCAAGAACCGGCCAAACATGTCAATTCGAGATGTCGCTAAAAAGTCTAAGGTGTCAGTCGGTTTTGTGCAGAAAACCATGAAGCGTGCTGGGTTACATGTTTACAAAGTGCAAAAAGCCCCAAACCGGAATGAAAAACAAAACATCACTGCGAAAACCCGCGCCCGGAAACTTTACACGAAGCTGCTCACCAAATCCGGTTGCATCGTGATGGATGACGAAACATACGTCAAGGCCGACTTCCGTCAACTTCCTGGGCAAGAATATTTCGTTGCCAAGTCGAAGTTCGATGTTCGGGAGGATGTTCGAAAGAAGAAACTATCGAAATTTGCAAAGAAGTTTCTAATCTGGCTGGCGATTTGCGGATGTGGTGAAATAAGTGCTCCCTTCATCACTTCCGGAACAATAAACGGTGCGATTTACACGGAAGAGTGCCTTAAGAAGCGTCTCTTGCCATTCATTAAGAAGCACAAAGGATCAACTCTGTTTTGGCCTGATCTAGCATCCTGCCACTACGCTCGAAACGTATTGGAGTGGTACCGAGCCAACGGAGTCAATTTTGTGCCAAAGGATATGAACCCACCAAATTCACCGGAACTTCGTCCAATTGAAAAATTCTGGGCAATTATGAAAACGGAACTTCGCAAACATCCCAAAACTATAAAAACAGAGCTAGAATTGAAGAAAATTTGGGTAAAAACAACAAAAACACTGGGAAAATCGGTTGTACAAAATTTGATGGGTGGAGTGAAAAGGAAGGTGCGGGCATTCGGGATGGGAGACGAAATTGAATAAAACAAATGTTGTAAATCAAAACTCATTAGTAGTTCTTCATTCCCTGAAAATTTCAAGAAAATCCGATAATCAGTTTAATTTTGATGAGTACATATGTGTGTGCCATTTTTATCGAATACACCCTTTAAATGTTTGTCTCCACAGTATTTTCTGTATTTCCTTCCTGGCTGTCGCTCCTCAGGAATGTGATCCAGCGCTTGACGAGGTTCATTCACTATTCTGTTTGGGACTATCCACGGTGCAAGGGAAGCTTGATTGTTTTCACATTCCAGAAGTTGCTGAAGTTCAACTTGCTGTGGAAACAATCGCTAAAATAATAATTATATAAAATTTTACAAATAAAAGCTTACATTTCTCTGGCGCCACTCCACTATGGCATCATAGATTTTTTGCG
This sequence comes from Aedes koreicus, assembly GCA_024533555.2. NCBI lineage: Eukaryota > Metazoa > Arthropoda > Insecta > Diptera > Culicidae > Aedes > Aedes koreicus. The sequence continues at coordinate 319,239 of JAHHFK020004049.1, read as the reverse complement.
AGTTCCAAACAAATCCTTCGCTTAAATTCGTCAACTGCAAAACTTCATTCAATCTGGCGGAGTCTATGGTCGATAGCTCTTTTATTCCAATGCTGCATTCAACTAACAGAAACAGTTTTATATTCAGTTTGTTTTAATAAATTAAAATAACACACTTACCATTAATAAGATCAAAAAAACTAAGTGGAAATCCAGTGTCCAGCAACAGACGCTCACGTTCATCCGCCATGTTTTCATTCTCACTTTATACCTTCTGCCAAAATGTTACGGATGATATGACATACACACATATGATTCCGCAATGAAATCGGGTCTGTCAAAGTTATGTGCAAATCATGTACTGAATATGTTATATGCATATAATTTCAGCGTGGAATAATGTGGTTAATTTTTATTTGAGCAATAGTACATCCGAACTGATTTACGCATGATATGTATAGGGATTCATTTGAAAAATATGTTCCAAGAAAGGAGTTGATTTTACAAGGCATTTCTGATAAAATTTCCTTATTGAGTTGTTTGAGTGTAGTTGAATTCAATAAAAAAATAATATGGCATACAGAAATTAAAATAATAATTAGTATTACCAACGGATATGGGTTCCATACCACCAACAAATTGATTTCATAAGGATTGTTAATGAAACTCATACGCTTGCAATAATGACACCAATCATACAATTTGATTGAAATTTCTCTTGAGCTCATCGAAATTTTCATTACCACTCACCGGTTCAACATGGCGTTGCTTAAAAAGCCGCGTCCCGGAGAAAATGGACAAATCCATCACCCACGTCATCTTCGTGGTCAAGTGGTTAGCGGCATCACTCGTCGTTCAAACGATTGACATGAAGTGAGGGTTCGATTCCCGCTCTAGCCAGTGGAACTTTTCGCAAAACGAGTAGTAGTTCGTTGTAATTCGCTCTATCGTTAGTGTAAATTTAACTGCAGTTTCCATAAATTTTCGTGAAGCCTCACACCACTAGCATAGGGTTTCATGGTTCTTTAGACTGAATAAAATATAGTAGAAATTTATTAATTCGATGACATCCATTTGTTCACATCAACAAGCAGTCCTACGTCGACTTTGCAGTCACTGACATAACTCACCCTTTCGTTTTTTCTGTGCTAGAACCATTTTAGAAATTCCCAAGAATATATTGTTGGTCCTTCAAACCGGATAAAGACCCGGTTTTTGTCGCGACGGCTGAACGAAATCGGAGCTTGGTTCGGCCGTCACGACAAGAACCCCAAAGCTGCCGCTAGTGCCGTAAGCCGTGCCTACTGGAGATGGCAACACAAGTACTGGCAGCCAAAAAGGATGGGAATTGCCCCATTCTCCAAGGTCATCGTCGGTGGAATGGTATTCTTCTACGCCATCAACTACGATAAGCTGAAGCACCACAGGAACTACAAGTACCACCAAACGGTACGATCCTCCGTGGTGCAGCAGGAAGAAGCAGGGCCAACTAAAATCGTCATTATGTAAGAACGGCGATTACTAGCAACGTTTGGCTGAATCCGGAGGATGGTCCTGCTTCTGGCAGATAGTGATTAGGGCATAGATTAGCAGATGGATGCTGCCGAGACGGATATCTGGTAATTTTGTTCAGCAAAACAATTAAAAATAAAATGTGAAAATGTACCAAAAAAAAAAGAAAAAGAAAAATACAGTCCTCCTTTTGAATTGATGAACATATTGTTGGTCCTTCATGGCCGGATAAAGTAGTGAAGGAGAAAATTGCGGAATAAACGCGAATTCGATTCGATGAAAAGTGATTTGAGCATTTGATTGTAGCTTCAGCCGAATGTAGCGAGGCAGCCATATCTGTGCTTGTACCCGATGGCCCGGTGGCTCTCGCTCGGATGAATATGAAGTGCTAGAACGTCGGAAAGGGGCAGTGAAATTGAGGCTTGCGCGGGTGCAGTGTGCACTATTGGACACAGAAAAGAATCCGAACCCTACCCTCAATTCATTTCTTGCAACTTCATTTGCAGACTGTTGAATGTTGTTATCGATGAACAAGAACAAGAAATTGTCGTTTTCGAGAAGGCCTATGACGACCTCGTCATAAAACTGAATTCGTTGAACGCACCGATTATTAAAGAAGAAACTAGAGCCGCTATCCCTGCCATCTCCTACTACTCCCGTACAATCTCAGCTGCCCCCGCTGAAAGTTCCGTTGCCGCACTTCGATGGTTTTTACGAAAACTGGTTGTCATTTAAATGTATGTTCCAGTCGATTATGGGACGGTACAAGCATGAATCTCCGGCAATCAAATTATACCACCTCCGGAATTCTCTCACGGGAAAGGCAGCGGGCATCATCGACCAAGACATTATTAATAACAATGATTATGATGCTGCTTGGGAGATGCTCACTGAACGCTTTGAAGACTTGCGATTGATTATTGATCGGCACATTGAAGCTTTGAACAAGATGCCGAAATTTACTAGGGAAAGTGCGGTAGAATTGCGCAAATTGGTGGACAGTGCTCCGAGAATGTAGATGCGTTGAAAAACTTGCACCTCCCTGTCGAAGGATTGGGCGAAGCGATGCTGATCAATTTGATAGCATCGAAAATGGACATCGGAACAAGAAAGGGTTGGGAAACCAATCAAGCTGCTGGTGAACTACCTGAGTACGGAGAGACCATGAACTTTCTGAAGGAGCGTTGTAAGATCTTGGAGAAGATTAGTGTGAACAAGCAAAATAGTGCGGACAGTGTGAAGCCGCGTCCGATGGTAAAGAGAAACACGCTCATAACGACGACTGGAGAAAAGTGCTCAATGTGTAAACATGAACATGGACTATGAGATGTGATGAGTTCAAGAAGATCAGTGTTAGTGAAAAGTACGACATGTTTCGCAAAAATGGTTCGTGTTATAATTGTCTCCAGAGAGGCCATCGCACCAATGAGTGCCCTTCGTCGAGCTCCTGCAAAAAGTGTGGTAAAAGCCATCATACTTTTCTGCATGCCGAACAAAGAAAAATGACACCGAAGACATTTGATGCTGATACGAAGGTCGAAAACCGTACCAATGAAGTTCAGGCGCAATCCGTTCCAGAAGTTGCTAATCAACCCGAGACAGGTCGAGTCGAAACATCGTCGACGTTGTGTAACCGCGATTGTACTACGAAGAATCATTCTCTATTATCGACTACTGTGGTTACGGCTTATGGCATCAATGGATTACCGTTCGCATGCCGTGCACTATTCGATTCTGCTTCTGAGGCACATTTCGTCACGGAACAATTTGCTGATTTTCTAGCTCTGCGAAAAGAACCTGCTGATTACCTCGTTAGTGGTTTGGATGGGAAGAACACAAACATCAGATTCAAAATCCAACTGAAGATTACATCCCGAGTCACTAGCTACAGCATTATACTCGATTGTCTCGTGGCGCCCAAAATCATCGGGGACCTAACGGTACAGTGTCCAGACGTTCAGAAATGGCCAATCCCGTCCAGAATCGAACACGCGGACCCATCGTTCTTTAAAACGAATCGTATCGACATATTCGTCGTTTTCTGGGACTTGCTAAAATCAAATAAGATGAAGTTGGATCCGGATCTTTCAACGTTAACGGAGACGGAGTTCGGTTGGTGTCGAAGCAACATCAACAAACCTTCTGTATAATAATTGAAAACGAGAATCTGGGTGACATGCTCAACAAGTTTTGGGAAATCGAAGGGATCTAAGATTATCAAAGAAGCACCACGACGTCGGATGAAGAATGTCTCGAACACTTCCGCCGCACTTTTCAACGTGATGATACAGGCCGATTTTACGTCCGGCTTCCTTTTAACGAGCACAAAACTGAAATAGGTGAATCGAAAACGACTGCGATCAGACGGTTCCTGAATCTGGAACGAACCTCTCTGAAATCGAAAAATTCAAATTTAAAATTAATGATACTCCAGCGTTAGCCATCGGATTTTGATGCAGTTTTTTGCAATAGATCTCAAAATTATCCTAATTTGTGAATCTGCACTGGTAATTCCGAAAATATCCGTAGTTTTGAACTCCAAGGTGGGAGTACTGGGGTAAGTACCTGTCCAGGAAGGGTGGACACAATATTTTTGGATGTGAAACATAGCATGCGGCATATCAACCTTCATGATTTTGTAAAACTAGGTCATCAAAAGACATTTTGAGGATTTCTGGCCACAAAAAGAGGTCCTGCGGGATACGAGTTCCTCCGGAAAAATGGCCATAACTAAATCTTTTGCAAAACCCAGCTTGCGACATATCAAACTTCATGATTTTGCAAAAAATTGTCTTCGGAAGACATTCTGAGGGTGTCTGACCATACTGGCTACTTAGGAGGCCCTGCGGGATCTGAGTTCCTCCGGGAAAGTGGCCATATTCAAATCTTTACCAAAATCTGGCTTGCGACATATCAAACTTCATGATTTTGCAAAACTAGGTCCTTGGAGGACAGTCTGAGGATTCCTGACCATACTGGCTACTTAGGGAAGCCCTGCGGGATCCGAGTTCCTCCGGGAAAGTGGCCATAATCAAATCTTTTCCAAAACCTAGCTTGCGGCATATCAAACTTCATGATTTTGCAAAACTAGGTCCTCGGAGGACATTCTGGGGGTGTCTGACCATACTGGCTACTAAAAGAGGTCCTGCGGGATACGAGTTCCTCCGGAAAAGTGGCCATAACTAAATCTTTTGCAAAACCTGGCTTGCGACATATCAAACCTCATGATTTTGGGAAACTAGGTCCGCAGAGGTCATTCTGAGGATTCCTGACCATACTGGCCACTTAGGGAGGCCCTGCGGGATCTGAGTTCCTCTGAAAAAGTGGCCATAATCAAATCTTTTCCAAAACCTAGCTTGCGACATATCAAACTTCATGATTTTGCAAAACTAGGTCCTCGGAGGACAGTCTGAGGATTCCTGACCATACTGGCTACTTAGGGAAGCCCTGCGGGATCCGAGTTCCTCCGGGAAAGTGGCCATAATCAAATCTTTTCCAAAACCTAGCTTGCGGCACATCAAACTTCATGATTTTGCAAAACTAGGTCATCAGAAGACATTTTGAGAATTTCTGACCATACTGGCCACTTAGGGAGACCATCGGTCATCGGACGACATTCTGTAGTTTTCTGACTATACTTGCCACTAAGAGTGGCTTTCCAGTATTCAAGTTTCTTCGGGAAAGTGGCCATATTCATATAGCTACCAAATAGGAAATTTAGCAAAAAGAAACGAATATATTTATGCATTATGAAATAATTGAGTATACATGACGTTTTGTTTGTTTTTTGTCTACATTTAGTTTATTTCTCTAGCCCATATTTGTAAAATAAAAAATAAAATGTGTTTTATTACAAACATTTGCTACAGATTTCGAAGAACTTCGCTTTCCGCATTTTATGCATCTCACATATCGGTCTGTTACAAGCAGCACAGCTTATCATGGTTTTCACATCATGATTACGGGGACAAAACCTACAGCGTCTGGACTTTCTTGTAAGATGCTGTATATTCGGAAAATCATCGCAATTTTTACAACATTCAGGACACGCAAAAATTACCACACCACGACAATGTTGCTGGCATGATGGTGACATGCAGGAGCTGCAGGTTTTGAGGTTGTCAGAGCAGAAACATGCAGAACACTTGGAAACCGGAGATGTTGCAGGTCCGTACGTGCGATCGTAGTTGTTGATGAACATATCTATTTTGTTCGTTGTTTCAATACTGTCACGCTTTCTTTTTAATACGTGACTCATTGCGATTTATTTGGACAACCAACCTAAAAACCTGCGTTTCTTGCTTCGATCTCCAAAGAGATAGTTTTGATTGGCCGCAAGGAATGGGTAAAAGGAGTTGTGGCTGCACAAGTCTAATATATCCTGGAATATGGCCAATGGATACCGGTCGGTACGCCTTTCACATGTGTAGCTACCAGTGGCACAATCTAAAGTATCAACACCTGCCTTCAGACATTGTACAGTTTTACAATTTTTGGTTGCTCCTGTAAAATTGGGAATAGTTATAATAGAATAGAAAACTCGATAGGTATTATAAAATAATGCTTTGTATGTCACAATGTGCATGAAATTTTAAATAATGATTTTCTTGTTTTTTTTTGCACAAAGTGGCAAACCTGGATTGTTTTGAATGAAAAAAGAAATTTATTGCTCACCGTTTGAGTTCCAGGGACGTTTGATGTACTAGGTGAACCGATTTTATGAAGTTTGATATGTCGCAAGCTAGGTTTTGGAAAAGATTTGATTATGGCCACTTTTTCAGAGGAACTCAGATCCCGCAGGGCCTCCCTAAGTAGCCAGTATGGTCAGGAATCCTCAGACTGTCCTCCGCGGACCTAGTTTCCCAAAATCATGAAGTTTGATGTGTCGCAAGCCAGATTTTGGTAAAGATTTGAATATGGCCACTTTCCCGGAGGTACTCATATCCCGCAGGGCCTCCCTAAGTGGCCAGTATGGTCAGACACCCTCAGAATGTCCTTCGAAGACAATTTTTTGCAAAATCATGAAGTTTGATACGTCGCAAGCTAGGTTTTGCAAAAGATTTAGTTATGGCCACTTTTCCGGAGGAACTCGTATCCCGCAGGACCTCTTTTAGTGGCCAGTATGGTCAGAAATCCTCAAAATGTCTTCTGATGACCTAGTTTTGCAAAATCATGAAGTTTGATATGCCGCATGCTATGTTTCGCATCCAAAAATATTTTGTCCACCATTCCTGGACAGGTACTTACCCCAGTACTCCCACCTTGGAATTCAAAACTACGGATATTTTCGGAATTACCAGTGCAGATTCACAAACTAGGATAATTTTGTGATCTATTGCAAAAATTTGCATCAAAATCCGATGGCTAACGCTGGAGTATCATTAATTTTAAATTTGAATTTTTCGATATCAGAGGGGTTGGGGACGTACGTGTTAAACAGCAATATGCGGATTTTATACACGAGTATCAGCGTTTGGGTCATATGCTAGAAATTAATCCAACGGACGATGAAAACGATGCTTTCTATCTACCGCACCATTGCTTTATCAAATCGTCGAGCACAACCACAAAATTAAGAGTTGTGTTTGATGGATCGGCTAGGTCTTCCAGTCCAGGTCTATCCATAAACGACGCACTCATTCAGGGACCTGTTGTGCAGAATGACCTGGTGGCGATATTATTAAACTTTTGCTGTTTTCGTTACGTCATTACGGTAGATATTCCAAAAATGTTTCGGCAGATTGGTGTTCAACAGGCAGATAGAAAGTACCTACGAATCTGTGGAGAGATTATTTTGATCAACCGTTGAAGGTGTTTGAAATGCAGACAGTGATGTATGGGCTAGCATCATCGCCGTTCCTAGCCTCTATGGCACTCAAACAATTGGCCATCGAACATGCTGATGAATACCCTCTTGCTGCAGCAGCAGTCGAAAAATGTATCTATATGGATGACGCTCAAACCAACACTAACTGGAGCACAAACGTTAGAAGCAGCGTGTCAGCTACAACGTGAATTGACGGAGTTATTGCGGCGTGGTTGCTTTGATGCCTATAAATGGTGTTCAAATTCAGATGTCATACTTGAAGATGTTCCAGATAAACTAAAGAAAGATGGTCTGAATGATGCCGATATTGATTCTGGGTCGATTGTGAAGACGTTGGGAGTCACATGGAGTCCCAAGGAAGATTGGTTTTCGTTTTGCGTGCCACCACTTGAATTGGATCCAATGTAACCGCTTCCTCGTCCGAACGTTTTGAGTGAAGTCGCACGAATCTATGATCCACTGGGATTAATTGGCCCGGTGTTAACAACTGCCAAGCTATTTCTTCGTGAATTTGCAGCCATTACGACCGATTAGAATGCACCACTTCCGCAAGCAATTGTGAAACGTTTTATATCGTTCCGCAATGATTTGTTGAAGTAAAACGTCTTGAAAACACCACGATGGATCCTTTCGACCACGGCGGTAAGCGTCAAACTTCACGGTTTTGCTGATTCTTCAAAGCAGGCATATGGAGTCTGCTTCATTCCGCATCGAACGCTGAAGAAGCGGTTCAGTTTTTTTCGCACTCCGCACTATCTCTTTTGGTTGTTTTTTTTTCCACCCGCTATCAACCACGCGGTGAATAAAATTAGTACACTGTTTGAACCACCGATATTCAGCCGAGCGTTCCTTTAGAGAAGCAGACATTCCCGGCCGAGTCCGACGGATGATCTGTCCAGCCAGTACCATCGTCAAACACCCGAGGGAAAAAGTGAAACCCCATAAGCATCATCGCAGCAGGGAAGGTCATCGCTACATCCACTGCCGGTCAGCAAGCGGTGCTTTGTTTGCGAACAACAGCAGAAGGTGCCATACCGGCAAAGGCGCAGCGTAAGGGCAAGTAGCACAGTCACAGTCTCCTTTATTGTTGCCTCACCTGTTAGTGTTTTTGTGTATCTCTTTCCCGTATAGTGAATCGTTCTGCATAGGGTGGTTCAAAAAAATATCGTTCTACATACGGTGGTTAAAAAAAAAATCATCTGATTTTTATTTTCTTTTATTTAATTTTTTTCCCTGAATTTGCCTTTTCATGGATGATTCTAAGGGGGGTGACTTGCATCCCAAAGATGTTTTCAGGGCGCGCTGTTATCAGCCGTTTTCTGCCTCTCTTTGGGTTGTCTATTTTCGGCAGAAAGTGAAAGCCCTAGACTTTTTGGGCATAAAAAGAAATTTGACGCGTCGTTATCCAGGGACCGAATTTCATCAGGTCAACCGAAACAAACTGCGTGTCACGAACAATCAATATGCAACTAGCGATTGGTTCACTGTTGTAGAACCCCTTGGTCTGAAGTACACCTTGAAGCCAGCACCTAACTAAACATATTTGCGCTTTTGTTTTGATTTGCTGTGTTATTTTGACAGAATATTTGAGAGTGTGTTCGTGTGAGTTCATTATGAGGGGCGTATTATTATGCTTGGGACGATGTGCTAGTACTGACTGAGCCAAGAAAAAAATCGTATTTGTTCGGGACCTACAGGTCGTAGAGTTAGTCTATGGTGTCACTGCACCTACGTATAAAATTGCAAATGAAATTGCTAGTGACGAAGGTTATAATGTTGAGTACTACGTCTACATCCCATCTCGAGATGTGGAGATAGATGGTGTGGTTTCTGCAGCGAGCCTGACGTGTAAAGACGTTATGGAAGGTAAGAGGCGACTTCCAGATTCTGCTTCGTCTACCATTGAGATTTTGGAATGCAAACAATTGCATGCAAGATCAATGGTAGATGGAAAAAAGACGTATTCACCGTCGGACTCGCTACAAGTGACCTTCGCCGGATCAATTCTCTCAAAATTTGTTTAAATTGAGAAGGTTTTTTTCCCAGTGCGCTTTTTTGTACCAAGGGTATTTCATTGTACCAAGTGCAAACAGTTGGGTCATACGGCTACTCTTTGCGACAACAAGCCCCGTTGTGGCAAATGTGGCCAAAGGCATCTGGAGGATGCTTGCCAACAGGAAGCAACAAAGTGTGCTTACTGTGGCAAAGAGCCTCTCCACGATTTGCAGAACTGCCTTGTGTACAAGAAGCGCACTGGTAACGTGAGACGTTCTATACAAGAACGCTTCAGGCAGAAGTATGCAGAAATGTTTAAGTCGCAAAACGGAGCGTCTGCATCGTCTGTATCAGCCGCTCAAAATGAAAATCCTTTTTTGATTTTGTCTTCCGACGAACTGGACTCTGACGAAGCCGATGAGAGTGGATTTCCGGAGGTACACGCCCCCGGTAAAAGAAAGCCTACTAATTTTCCGGGTGTGCGCCAGAAACAAATAAAACCTACTCTCAAAAGCTTGCAAAAATTGGAGGTAGCGGGGGTCAATTAAAAAACCGAATAAACCGGTAATAGCTGATGCATCCTTTCCTAGCTGTAGCTATACCACCCCACCACTACATAATAACAGTAACCGTAAGAGGTTGCTAAAACCAAAAACTACGTCTTCTCGCAATTCTAAGAATATCCCGTCCAAGCGAGGTAAGATTAATTTTAGGGACATTGTGGATAACATTTTAAATGCTCTTGGCCTTTCGGATGCTTCACCGCTCCGAGGAATTATTGACCTGCGTATTCCTATAGTTGGAAACTACTTCAAGCAATTGACTGTATCATGGCCCCTCATTGGTGAATTTATATCATTCGATGAATAATTTGCCGAGTGAGGATCAAGATATTATCACCGAATTACAATGGAAGTGTCGTAGTCTAATACCTAAATTAGACTCTTTCAAGTATTTGATTCACAATTCTGATTGTGATATATTTGCTCTCTGTGAAACATGACTTTCATCTGAAGATGAATTAAACTTCCACGACTTTAACATTATTCGCCTGGACCGAGATGATTCATATGGTGGCGTACTTCTGGGGATCAAAAAGTTCTACCCCTTCTATAAAATCTCACTCCCAATAATCTCAGGCATTGAAATCGTCGCTTGCCAAATAAATGTAAAGAATAAAGATCTTTGCATAGCTTCCGTCTATGTCCCTCCGAGGGCATCAATAAACCGCCGTCGCCTTTGGAGTTCAATTACATTACTTTCATCTCCAGTTCTTATTCTGGGCGATCTGAACTCCCACTGTACTGCTTGGGGCGAACAATACGATGACAACAGAGCGGGTATTTTCTATGACTTACGCGACGATTTCAACTTGACCATCTTGCACACTGGGGAAGCGACACGAATAGCAAAACCTCCTGCCAGGGAGAGTCGACTTGACATATATTTGTGCTCTAATTCACTGTCATTAGATTGTCTGTGCAAGGTAATCAATGATCCCCGTGGTAGTGATCACTTACCAATTATTATCTCAATCACAAATAGTTTTCAAAAAACAGACCAGTCAATCCATGTTCCTTTTGACCTCACGAGGCATATTGATTGACAACATTTAGCATCGGCGGTAACCCTTGGTATTGATTCTACCGATCCTCTTCCACCATTAGAAGAGTATCGTTTCCTTGTCGAACGGATGTACAAAAGTGCATTAGAAGCTCAGAAACGACGCGTTCCAAGTGCATCCCTCAAAAAAAGACCCGCCACCCCTGGGTGGGATGACGAATGCACTAAGTTGTATCTCGAGAAATCCGATGCGTTTAAAGATTATCGTAGACACGAAACATGTGAGCTTTTTGATTAGTACCTCAAGCTTGAAAAAAAGCTTAAAAACTTACTCAAAGCAAAGAAACGCAATTACTGGCGTTCGTTTGTAGACTATCTAGAGAAACCTCGATGACAACGCTTTGGAGAAAGGCTCGTTATATGCGAAACCGCTCATCCTCCAATGAGAGTGAAGAATACTCCATGCAGTGGATATTCCACTTCGCTAAAAAGGTTTGACCAGACTCTGTCCCAACACAACCGAATTTACGGGATACTACCCGAAATAACGGTTCTCTGGCCGAACCATTCACAATGTTGGAATTTTCAATGGCACTTCTTTCATCGAACAACTTGTTAGGGAATTCCTACGATGGGGACTTCCTTTTTTTCCCCTTCAGATTATTCCTGGGTGCGTTAGGAAATCAGCTGGTCGACTCACCGCCAATGGGAACACTTGGCGCGCAAGCCAAGTGCAACGAGGAGGAATCTGCTGATTAGGCATAAGCACAACATAAAAGTGCCACGGCAACGTGGCTCGCCCTCTTTCTTGTTCGAACGGTTGTAGTGATAGGTTTTAAGTAAATACAGTCATAATTAAAGTTAGCTTTTTTAAAAAGTCATAACGAAAGAACGTTTCGTTAAGTGGTGTCAGAAGTGGGATACTGACAAGTGAGTGTGAAGAAAGGTGCCGGCGTAGCAGCTCCACAGGAACGAATTCCAGGACGACAACAGCCAGCCGCTCACCAGGACAGATCCCATGCGGAAATTCACTTTGTGAGTACTTAACACTTTAATTACGCAGTTTATTACGCTTAAAAAACACGTGCAGTGAAAATGCCTAGGAGACAGAGTTCCCCGCAAAACCTAGACGAGATTGAGCAGCTCAGATCCGAAATGGAGGAGCTTCGTGCCCAACTTGCGGCACAGAACATTATGGGAGACGCATTTCGTCTTCCCGATTCGTTTAAGTTCCTATCCGAGTTCTCGGGGAACAAAAAGGAGCTATCGGCCTGGCTCGAAGAGGTCGACGAGTTGTTCTCGACCTTTAAGGTCAAAAATGAGAACGGAGTGGATGCACTCTGCAGCACACACGTACGTGCTATAAAAAATAAGATAAAGGGAGAAGCCCGCACATTACTGTGCGCAAATGGGAATCCCCAAACAATTGAGGGCATCAAAAAGGTGCTCCTCGAACACTATGGTGATGAGAAAGATTTCACCACCAACCTGTCCACCTTGTTCCATGTGAGGAAAGGGGACAAATCGCACACTTGCTTTTACAATGAGGTAAAAGAAATGAATACGAAATTGAAGGCCAACCTTCAATCAAATCCCCTTTCGGGACACGAAATCGTCAATATTCTGACGATCGCAAAATATCTGGATAATATCCGGGAACCACTGGGTTCCATTATAAGGAATTCCAAACCCAAAACTTTGGAAGATGCACACCAAGCGGTGTTGCTTAACATTAATGCGGAATCACGCATCTCAAAACCAAAAACGTTGGCACAGTCCGTTCAACGGCAGCCCCCAAGATACACCAACAAATACAGCAACAGCTACGACCACGATAAAAGTGGCAACGATAGCAATTATAAACCGCGACCGAGTGCGCAACCCAACACCTCGAATAAAAACGCGCCCGCCAATACTCCATTCAGAAAGCAACCGTTTGTACCAAGGGCGAGAGCTGAAGCTCATAATAATGAGGTAGAGGAGGTGGATAATGAACCAGAGGCTGAGGCCCTTGATGATAATGCTGACGAGTTAGTTTATTCTGACGGTGAAGAGGTAAATTTTCACCAAGCCAGGGGGGCACAGAGGAGAACTTGAATTTTATCCCATATGTTCGCTTTCCGACTTCCAAAGGAATTTTAAACTTCCTCATAGATACGGGAGCGAACAAATCGTATATCAATCCGGAACACGTTCGAAAATATAAGGTGATTGACAACCCTTCCGTAGTCACCAACAAAAACGGGAAATTTTTCATCGATAAGGTCATTCATACAAATCTTTTCTCCGAAGCTTTTACACAAAAACTACCCTACTACGTTTTCAAATTCCACAAATTCTTTGACGGATTAATTGGATATGAAAACCTTTCAAAAATGAATGCAGTGGTTGACACAAAATGCCACCAATTGAAAATTGGTAACAAGACATTTGAGTTCTCAAAATATTATCCTTCATCTATAAATTTCCAAGATCATCAAAATAATATTGTACCAATTTGTACCACTAAGAATGGTACATTCTTAATAGAGCAAGAAATGAATTTGACGCCACAGATAGTCTTGCAGCCAGGGTTATATTCTGCCAAAGATAATAAAGCCCTTGTAAACCTTTCAAACGGATCAGAAGCAGTTTCTCACAAGCTTCATCCATTTTGTAATGACAATTTTATATGGGAAAATCAAAAACCTGCACGGCTTGATCTCCCATGTGACCACCTAAATGCAGAAGAGAAGTCTCGCCTAATTCGTACTCTCCAACCATTTAGAGACGTATTTTTCCATGAAGGTCAAAAACTAACCTTCACCCATGAGGTGAAGCACAAAATAACAACTACGGATGAATCCCCCATTCATCAACGAACCTACAAATATCCGTACCATTTAAGAAATGTGGTATCGGAACAAATACAAAAACTTTTAGAAACGGGAGTAGTAAGAGAATCTTCTTCCCCGTGGACATCACCAATTTGGGTGGTGCCGAAAAAAATGGATAATTCTGGTAAACAAAAATACAGAATTGTTATCGATTACAGGAAGTTGAACGAGAAAACTCCTGCAGATCGATACCCAATCCCGGAAATAAGTGAAATTCTGGACAGATTGGGAAAAGCCCAATATTTTACCGTTTTAGATCTCGCAAGTGGCTTCCACCAGATTGAGATCGATCCCAAAGATATACCAAAAACAGCATTCAATGTAGACGGAGGTAAATTCGAGTTCGTTCGAATGCCTTTTGGGCTGAGAAATGCCCCTGCTACATTTCAGCGATTGATGGACTCTGTTCTTCGCAAGCACCTTAATATTAGATGTTTCGTCTACATGGACGACATCATAATATTCTCATGTTCATTGGAAGAACACCTTCAAGATATTAAAAAAGTATTGCAAACGCTGCGGGATGCTAATTTAAAAATCCAGAGCGATAAATCGGAATTTTTAAGGAAAGAGGTCGAATTCCTTGGACACGTAGTGACCACTAAAGGTGTGAAACCTAATCCGAAGAAGATTGAGGCTATTAAAAGCTGGCCTCTGCCTAAAAATCCGAAAGAGCTAAAGTCATTTCTAGGAACAATAAGTTATTATAGACGGTTTATTCCTCGTTTTGCCCACATAGCAAAACCTATGACTACGAAGCTCAGGGGGAAAACCAAGACTATCGAAATTGATGATGCATTTGAAAAAGCGTTCGATGAATTAAAGTCTATTATGACATCGGACCTTATTTTAACATACCCGGACTTCAATCAACCTTTTGTATTAACCACGGACGCCTCCAATGTTGCCATTGGTGGAGTCTTATCGCAGATTATTGATGGTAAAGAGAAACCGATTGCATACCTCTCTAGGACGTTGTCGAAGGCTGAAGAGAAGTATTCAGCCACTGCCAAGGAATTACTTGCTATCTATTTTTCGGCAAAAACCTTCCGTCCCTACCTTTACGGTAGATCATTCATTATCTATACTGACCACGAACCCTTGACCAAAGAATTAAAATTGACAGACGCAACAGGACGAGTTACCCGACAGCGATTGTACTTGGAACAGTTTGATTTTAAATTAGTTTACAAACAGGGTAAACAAAATGTCGTGGCCGACGGACTCTCGAGAATCCCTCGCGCAGAATTGAATACTCAACTGGTCCTCGAAAACGAGTATTATGAAAACCACCCAGCGTATGACCCTGAAATCATAAACAAATATAAATTGCAACTGGTCCTTAGAGTCACCGATGACAAGAGAAAATGCCCCTATATTAATATCTCTATATTTCCAGGTTACACACGACATACATTTCACCAGGCTGAATATACACAGGAGGATCTCCTCAGAATCCTTAGAGACTGCCTTGTTCCAGGCACAAGTAACGGAATATTTGCCCCGATCCAAATCATCCTATCCTGTAAAAATATCCTAAAAGATCATTTTAATCCAGGCATGAAAGTCCACTTCTCCAACCTCAAGCTCCCTGATATCATCTCCGAGCAAGAACAAATTGACTTCATTAAGAAAAGTCACAACTTCAATCACAGAAGTTGGAGACTCACATATGAAGAAGTACAAAAGTCAGTGTTCTTTCCCGGAATGATTTCCAAAATCAAAAATTTTGTGAAGAATTGTGAAGATTGCAAATTTTCTAAATATGAACGCAGGCCATTTAAAATTGAAATAACCCGGCGAGTGTATGAAAAACCTCTAGAAAACATCTTCATAGATGTATATGTAAAGGAAAGTGAGAAATTTCTAACACTCGTCGATTCGTTCTCAAAGTTTGCCCAGATTTACAAAATTTGCAACGAAACCTCAGAAGAGTTAATTGAAACTCTCATTAAATACTTTAAAATCTTTGGCCTACCAAAATTGATCACATGTGATCAAGCAACCTCATTTCGGAGTCAAAATTTTAGAACATTTTTGGAAACGCAAGGTGTTGCCGTTCACTATGCTAGCAGTAGCAACAGTAATGGCATCATCGAAAGGTTCCATAATACTCTTTTAGAGATGTATATGGCAAACCGAAGCAAAATTGGTGACTTGACACTTTACCAAGGGCTTTCGCTAATAACAGCCCTCTATAACGACACGAAACATTCGACGACAAATCTTACACCAAGACAAATAATTTTTGGTACATCGACGTCACTAAATTTAAATGACATAAACCTGACTAAGCAACGGGCAATTACGACAGCAAGAGACCATATTGCTCATGAGGCCGGTAGACATAATTCAAAGTTAAAACCAGGAAACAAGGATTACGAAGATATTAAGAGTAAAGAAATATTGGTCAAAACAAAAGCGAAACCATCTCCATATCATTATAGATACAGAATGGTAGAAGTACAGGAACAGGAAAAAAAGACTGTCACAGACTCAAGCCATATTAAAATACATAAGAAAAACGTAAAAAGACCGACAGAATAACGGGAGACCAACTTCTCCACTTACCTTTTCAGACTATGTATCTTACTTCAGACGACGACAATCTTCACCGACATCCGGATACATGACTTAAACCGTAATCCCATTGCGATAATACCGATAGGAGAGGCTAGAATCAGTAATAGTTACTTGCGCATTGTGCACCCTATAAACTTAGGACAGTTAGAGAATTACATTGATAAAGTTGACAATATAGTGCAAGATACGATTAAAGAAAACAAACCATTAAGTAATGTATTGAAAATTAAGCTACACAAATTGCACTCTATTATAACAAAAAGTAGGCCTATTAACAGGAAAAGAAGATGGGAATGTGTGGGAAAGGGTCGGAAGGAGTTTCTCGGAAGGCCAGACGCCGAAGACTTAAAAGTTATTAATGTTACAATGAACTCTTTGATCAATCAAAACGATAAGCAGATCAAAATTAATAATGCCATTGAACACAGAATTAATAATATAACTCAAAAGCTTAATTCTTTGCTGAAATATCAAGATAACTTTACATCAGAAATAATAGATGGATTCACCTCAGTAAACCTTATTTTCAATTTAGATGAGCTCATTTATCAATTAGAAGTAATAGAAGAAGCTATAACCCTAGCCAGGAGAAACATCCCCAGCAGTCGTATCATCAGCCCCGGTGAATTGGACATCGCTAGACAATTTCTTTCCCATAACGGTCTTGGACACATTATCATAGACAACGTATTGGACATCGCAAGCGTGTACGTAATCTACAGTAAAGAGATGATCATCTACACTCTCAAAATTCCGAGGATCAAAGATGTGGTCTATAAACTGAACTTCATCGAACCAATAGTATCAAATAACCTTAGGATTCAACTAAACGCAAACTATTACCTCAAGGGACCTAAATCCTATTTATCGAAAACTCCATGCTCTAGAAGCAAAGGTTTATATATTTGTTCCAGCGCACAGATAGAACCAATGACGGAATGCATCCAACAGTTGATTACCGACCAAACAGCCTACTGCCCTATGGAACGAACGTATGGAAAAAACATCCTCAAACGAGTAGATGATGCTAATATCGTGGTCAATGACGCAGATCTCCTACTGACATCAAATTGCTCAGCCCAGGAACGCAAGTTACAAGGGTCGTTTCTCATACAGTTCCAGAACTGTACGCTAAAGCTTAATGGGGAGGAGTATGCAAATAACAACTACGAAGCACAACCTCAATCGTTCATCCCAACAACAGGCTTAAAGGTAAATCCAACTAAATTCATAAATCGCCTTCCATTGGAGCTATTACAGGAACAGCATTTAGAGCAACGGAGTACCATAGCGCATCTAAATTTAACAACCGACAACATCCATTGGAAGTTAAACCTGTTTGGATGGTTGTCGTTCGGAACCATGTCAACCCTGACGATCATCATCATTTTGGCAGCCGCTTTTGGAGTCCTGAAGACCGTTATTTGGAAGAAGCAGCACGACAAGGAAGAATCAGCAACCACCCCGGAAACATCAGACGCGGAACCTAGCGAGACAACGAGACCCCAGAGACGGCAACGGCAGCCTCATCTTATTCCACAGGAATAAACGGAATTACGGAAGCCGAGGACGCCTTCCCAACTCAGAGGGGAGCCGTTAGGAAATCAGCTGGTCGACTCACCGCCAATGGGAACACTTGGCGCGCAAGCCAAGTGCAACGAGGAGGAATCTGCTGATTAGGCATAAGCACAACATAAAAGTGCCACGGCAACGTGGCTCGCCCTCTTTCTTGTTCGAACGGTTGTAGTGATAGGTTTTAAGTAAATACAGTCATAATTAAAGTTAGCTTTTTTAAAAAGTCATAACGAAAGAACGTTTCGTTAAGTCTGATTATTCTCCTTTTCATTAATTTAATGTGTATCAAAATAGAGAAATAAAATAAAAATTTAAAAATATATTTACAAAATTATAAACCTATTAAAAGTACAAAATTCAAAATTAACAGTATTTACAAAATAAAACAATGTAACCCATGGACAGGTTACATTTAGCCCACACTTGGGAGAAAAAAAAATAAAACAAGTTTTATTTTTTTTTTCGCTTGGTAAGGGTGATAGTCATGTATTGGGTGCTATTTTGATAGCTCTCTTTTCATTGAGGGTTAGGTTAATTTTGTGGAATGATTGTGCTCAGTGAGATCTTTTCCACAAAATCACATAACTCACAATGATAGAGTCTGGCTACCAAAATAGAAGGACGAGGTCAGGAAGAGGAACTGGTGGCTCTCTTTTTATTGATGGTTAGCTTGATTTAACGGAATGATTTTTCCATGGGAGAGGAGCTCTTTTCCGCAAAATCACGTAACCCTCAATAATAGAGTCTGGCCACCAATGAAAGTGATTAAGTTTGGGTAGGAGTTCTTTCTTGCTATGGCAACTCTCTTTTCGTGGACGGTTAATTTGATTTAGTGGAATGATTTTTCCATGAGAGAGGAGCTCTTTTCCACTAAATCACCTAACTGTCAACCATAGAGTCTGGCTGCCTAGCGCTAGGAACCCTGCTTCATCCTTAGAATAATTGGGCCGCTACAGTGGCTCTCTACCCCTGCTATTTCAGTGATAATTTGAAGCAATGATTGATCGCAAATGGAGGCTCTTTTCCTTCAAATTACGTGAAATAGCACCGCGAGCCTAACCACTGTAATTACCAATCATTCTAGGTTGAAGTAGGATTAAAATGTCTGTAATTGTATCGGAATAAAAATGCTTTCTTTGAAATTGTGACCTTTTAGAATCATGGTGTGTCAGAATAAAACCGTGCCGTCCATCCTCTCTCTATTAGCTATAGATATTTAAACTTTATTTTACTACTACAACTCGACACACTTGCTTTAAAAACTAGACTATAATTAAAAGAGAAAAGAAATATTACCATTAACCACTAGTTTTATTTTAATTTTTAGCCGAAACAGGTTCGGTACAAACAGTATACCCATTCATTCATAACTCATTCATTCATAACACATTCATCCCCCCCCCCCTTTCGTACTGAACCATTCACTAGTTCATTTCGCTCATACAGTCGTCTGGCTCACAACACGATTTACCCAGAACAACTCAACATTCTTACGTATATTTTATTCTATTTATGATATTGGGGATCCCGTATTCTAACCGTTTTGAGCGGGTCTGGAATTTTTTCTACCGACCCCTCGATCGAAAGTTTAGATTTTACCGAACGAAGTGTGCCACCTGGGCAGGCGTTACTTTATCTATAAATATTCTCCTTAAGTTCACTCCGAGCTGAGCTATACTGGAATTATGTAAACAAGAAAGAAGAAGAACGCAAATATAGGAGAGGAAGAAACAACAAATTTTTCCTGTGATGTGGATGATTGACGAAGAGGCATGAACAATAAACTGGTGAGTATTTTTGTTTTCAGTGAAATAGTTATATTTTTAGGTACTGAAAAATGAGAAATGAGGATCGGCTGCACCGATAGTGCCTTTTGCCGATATCATGGTTTAAATTTCAACCGGGTTTCAAGTGAGCGGCTGACCAAATCCCTAAATTTTTCCCGTTAAGATCCTCCAAATCATAAGAAGAGGATCCAATTTTCGCTTTTACTTTGCAGGGTAAGTACTGCCGCCCTAGCTTAGCGTTATAATGGTCGACGGCCGACGACTGCTTCATGTTTCTCCGGTAGACTAACTGTCCTACCGAAAAGGATTTTGCATAAGTTCGGTTTCGTAAATTGTAACGATTTCGGGAGATGTGAGATTTCTCAAGATTGTTCATAACTATTTTATGTATTTTGGTGATCATCTGTTTGCGCCTTTCTTCTCTCTCTTCCACAGATAAATCTTGGCCGTGGCGGGCGAGGCGATGATCGGACCCTTGTTCCGCTATCTCTTGCCCGTGGGTAATATAATATGGTGTGAACCCAGTGGAGGAATGTACACTAGTATTGAGCGTGTGCTCAATGTCTGGGATTTTCATGTCCCATATGCGCTGATCCTCTTGGACGTAAGTGCGGATGGCAGCATTTATTGTCCTGTTTACCCGTTCTACTGGGTTGGATTGGGAATGATAGCGGGAGTTCAACCAGTGTGTGATATTGAAGTGTTTTAAAAGATCTTTGAACTCTTTAGAAACGAAAGAGCTACCATTGTCTGTGATTATGATCTCAGGGACAGAATTTCTAAAAAACCACTGATTCTTCAATATCACACACATGGTAGAACTATCCAGCTTCTTTACTGGGTGAATCATGACCCACTTGGAAAAGTAATCACATATAACTAAGATATGTTGATTACCTTTCTTACTACGCGGCAAGGGGCCTACGAAATCCATCGAGATTATCTGCCACGGTCGTGATGCACACCGCATTTTACCCATTTCGGGAGACGTCTGTACATAGGACGGTTTTGTCTCCTTGCAAGTAGAACATGCCTGTATGTAGGATCGTACATCTTTGGCCATTTTGGGCCAGTAATAGCGTTGTTGGATGCGTGCCAACGTTTTATCAAATCCCGGGTGAAATTGTTCGTCGTGGGATTTTTTTTAGTACATCGGGGATCTCATCGGAGGGAATCACCTGTTTCCACTCAAACCGGGAATCGAACGGAACATTTTTAGCGGTAATGAATTTATATAACCTGCCATTCTCGACTTTGAAGTCAATAAAATTATCTGGGCAACTGATGACCTTGTCCATCAGGGAAGTGTACCACGTTGAAGTTGGTGAACCTTGGACTAGTGCAATGCTACGGGACAGAGCATCCGGCACGACATTTTCTTTGCCTTTTCGATGAACTACCGTCATGTCGAATTGTTGGAAGTCCAAGCTCCACCGACTACAACGTGAACCAACTTTCCACTTCGTCCTGAGGATGTGGGTTAGTGCCGATGAATCAGTCACCAGGGTGAAATGATTACCCTCGATGTACCCCCGAAATGCTTCGATAGAGAGTAATGCAGCTAGAGCCTCCTTTTCAGCAGCATGGTAATTTTTTTGGGGAGTGGTGAGCTTTCTTGAGAAGTACGATATAACCCTCTCACCATCTTCCTGTTGCTGAGTAAGGACACCAGCTACCGCGGTATCACTTGCATCCGTCTGGATGATAAATTGTCGAGAGAAGTCGGGACTGCCAAGAATCGGTGTTGAGATGAGCTGCTGCTTAATAAAACAAAATGCTTTTTCAGCGGCTTCCGTCCAGCCTATAACTTTTGTCTTAGATTTAAGGAGATCTGATAGCGGCCCACAAGCCTCGCTAAAGTTTGCAATGAAGCGGCGATAATAATTAGCCATCCCGAGGAATCTTCTGAGTTTGGTGATGGAGCTCGGTCTCTCATATTCGACAATTGGTTGTATTTTTTCGGGATTTCCCCGGAGGCCTTGGGAATTCAACAAATAACCCAAAAACGAAATTTCTGACACTCCAAACTTCGACTTCTCTAAATTTATCATGAGGTTGGCTCTATTTAATCTGCGCGCAATTTCTCGAAGCAGCTGAACGTGATGCTCGAATGTTTCCGTTACCACGACGATGTCGTCGAGGTATACGAAAACAAAAGGTTCCAATTCCCCATGGCCCAGAACCACGTCCATTAGTCTGGCTAAAGTTGCAGGACTGTTTACTAGACCAAATGGCATTCGGGTGAATTGAAACAACCCCTTGCCTTGCACACTAAAGGCTGTGTATTTTCGTGAAGATTTTTCTAATGGGACCTGGAGAAATGCCTCCGACAAATCTATGGTCGAAAGGTACTTTGCTTTCGGTAGTTGTGCTAAGATTCTGCAGGGATGAGGCAAGGGGTAGGCATCACGAACAGTACGTTCATTAAGCTTGCGCGCATCTAAACAGAGCCGAATCTTATGAGGTTTAATGACTGGTACGCAATTCAGTGACCAGTCAGAGTTACTGGGTTCAATTATTCCGGCATGGAGCAGTCTCTGCAGCTCTCCTGACACCAAGCTTTGTGTTTGAGGAGACATAACATATGAAAATGGTCTAACAGGAGGTTTACTTCTCCATTCGTCAGAAATGTTTATTTTGTGCTCCGCCATAGGAGTCGTGGTTAGCTTTCCAGGGTAAGCTGGAATAAAAAGAGTTTTAATCTGTTCCATCGTTTGTTGCTCAGCTGTGGCCAGTACGGATAACGGCAGTGGTTGCTCATCGCTTTTGATCTTATCGGTACACTCAACCATAGCGCATCCGGAGATTGTAGGCTGGATATGGAAAGTCTTCCAGAAATCCATTCCGCAAATACATTGTATTGCTAAGTTTGGAACCACAAGAATTGGTAAAACCTTTTCTATGCCGTTCCACAAAATTGGTAAATAAACCTGTCCCAGAATATGGAGTGCTTCTCCGCTTGCCGTACGCAGGTTGACTGGGTCTCTCAGCGGGAAGATGCGTTTCGGTTTTATAGCATTATAAACGGAATCATTGATCAGTGTGAGATTACTTCCACTGTCAAGAAGGGCCCGAAAGTTTACTCCATAAGCTTTCACTGAAGTGTAGGGACGGTTATCGTTAGGATAGGGGTATGAAATAGTATAAGAAGCCGAAGTATTCGGATAAAGATCGTCCGTTGCTGGTTCAACAAAGTAAGGATGGCTTACGCTCGATGGTTTGTGTTCAGCGAACGGCGGTTTTAGCTCGCTGCTAATTCGTTTTTTGTACAGTATGGACAGTTGTTCGAGGGATAGCCCCGAAATCCACAACGTCCACACAAAACCCCTTTTGGAAGCATGCATCGATCCATTCTATGACCGAACTTGCCGCAATTGAAGCAGTGTCGGCTTGATAGGGGCTGATGCGCCTCGATCATTTCTTCTAATGTGATTGGTGGACGCCCGGGTCCACGAACACCCGATTCGTAATTATTTTGGTTCGGGAAAGATTGTAAGGGGAGGTTAGTATTTGCGGTGCTCCGATATGGCTGTGGTTTCTCTCTGGTTGGAGCTTTCTTTGGTGTCGTGTTGTGTTCAAAACCATCAACTACGTTAACCGACCGATCAGGTCCGAAAACCTTATTATAAATTGAGAAATTTACGGCATCGACCTTTTGGCCGGCGGACACTAGTGTCAGAAGGTCAGCTATCGCGAGGAAATTCAGTTGCCGCTTATAATCGATCCTCATATTTTGTAGCAAAATCTGAACTTTTTCAAATTCAGGCAACGGGACACTCATGGTTCCGAAAAGCTCTTCCATACCATGATAAAATTGAAGGAAGGTTTCGTTTCGCAGTTGGTGGCGCTGATAAACCTTCATTTTAATTAAAGTATCTAGATCAGGGTGCATAAACGTCCTCCTAAGCTCTAGCACCAAATGCTGCCAGTTTATTAAACGACCCGAGGTACACATGGTCATGTACCATTGCAGCGCCGGCCCTTTAAAAAGATGAATTGCTGATTCGAAAAGTTCCAAGTCGGAAACGTGTTCAGCCACAGACATGGCGTGAACCATTGCAAGAAACTGATTCAGTTTCAGGCCTTGGTCTTCCCCATCGTATTTAACCATGTTCCATTTGGAAACTGGTAACGTGTGACGACCGTAATGTCCAAAATAACACGGATTAAAAGAGTTGTGTGCCGTATTAGCAATAGGGTTCGACGAGGTAGCTACTGGTTCGCTAAGAGGATTGTATGTTTGAGAATAACCCGAAGCCAGATTTCCCAACCTAGGATTAGTATGCTGTTCGATATTCAAGGGAGGATATCCAAGCCAAAGATTGGAAGTCGGAATATAACCAGTTGAATTGATCGGTGTATAACCCGAACTTGGTAAGTTCACTGTCGTTGTGGTTTGTATCCGAGGAATGGTTGACTGTATGCTACCTAATCGCTGAAATTGTGAGTTTCCCTGAGGGATACTGGGCCATGGCGCAGCAGTTTGAGGAAGCGCAGTTGAGTAATTCTGGGGAAGCGAAAAAGTCACGCTAGTAGTAGGACCAGTAGAACAAGTCGTCGTGTAGGAGCTGGTAGTTTGAAAATAATAAGGTGGCCCTGGATAACAGGTAGCCTGAAACTCACTATTCGGGGCAACCGTATTTGTGAGTATTGTATTCAATCGAGGATGATGGCCGCTTATTTGTAGCTCGTGCCTATTATTCTGCGCTGCCTCCTCACGCTGCTTGCTTTTGGCCCGTTCCAAAGCGAGTTCACCTATCTCAGTAAGTAAAGCTTCTAACTGAGGGCTCAATGGAACCGCTGAACCTTGGGTTGATGCCACTGTACTTGTCACCACAGTCGAGAGCGGCTGAGGTACAGATACTCGCTTTGAAAGAAATAAATTACCCAAAACCCCATCTTCCATCTCATCACGACCTTCATCTTCCAAGACCCCCTGCTCAGTAATATAATATTGTTTCAAAAGTTTTACCACTTCCAAAAGCATTTTATTCAGAAAGCGTTTTATTTCTCCTTCTGCTTGATTGTGAAGAAGAATAATTCGATGGCCGAAGTGTATTAATTTTGCTTGCCCTCGTACCCTTAAATTTTTGTCATTTTGTTCAAGTCCTTCCGAAATTTCACCGTAATACCGTTTGCAAAACTTCATAGTCTCTTCCCAATCCACCTTATCATTAAATTCAATCAATTTATTGTCTTCTCTCTCTACTTTTAAATGTTCGCGAAGACTTCTTCGTCTTCGTGAGTACGTCGGGTCATCTCTTATTATAATCGAACGAATGCTGAGCTCAAACTCCAATTCGTCTGGCGATAGATGGTCCACCCTTAAGCTATGGTACCATTCTAGAATATTTGACACTGCATGTGTGAATGCACTGTTCACTTCTGCCATATTTAACCCAAAATGGAAACGAGCGTAAATTTAAAGAAAAGTACAAGTATTCACCACTCAAAAATTAAAATCTACAAAAAATTCACGAAATATTTGCATATATACACTAAATAACCTGAAAAATCACCATATTCAATAATAAAGACACTAAAAAACCACTTAATATATTATATTCAAAAAAAAAATGCACTAAATTATAAGAAAAAAATCAAAAATTGCTAAAAATATTCACATCCCAAACTTAAATATAATTATCCGCTATTAAATTCCATAAAAAATACGGCAAGATTAGGCCCAATTTAAATTAAATTACTGAAAGTGTAGAACTCCGCAAGCAACTTTTAGAAAACTAGCATAAGTGTTTGCTGTTTCTTAAAGTGCATTAAATTTCAAAAAATATCATGAAAAATCTCCCTATTGGAACACCGTTAATTATTTAATAAAAAGAGGTAACTAAATATTCACTTAAAATCTATTAATTCCACTAATTTTTTTATAAGCACTGTGACAAGAACAAAAGGCTAAAAATGTAAAGCTAATTTGAAAAGAATAAACCATATAAATACGATCAATTATCATCATTCACACCGATTCAAAGGAAAGAAGCATTTTCAAAATATTCACCATTATTCCGATCACAATTCAATCACTTACCCTATAGAAATAATTGGAAGGATGGATTCCAATTCCACCCGGAGCTCACTTGAAAAGGGTTCTATTTTAAATTAAAATGGAAACCTTTTCTTTATTTTGCGTTGGGCGCCAATTGTTAGGGAATTCCTACGATGGGGACTTCCTTTTTTTCCCCTTCAGATTATTCCTGGGTATTCAGGGTCGATTCTTGGCTCCGGTGGAATTGGGCGGAAAGACTTCCCATACAAACCAAATCCAAGGTGGAACAAGAAAAAAGAGAGAGGAAAAGGATTCAGTTCGTCAAAAAAGAACACTTATGATTTGAATACTATTTCTTTTTAAATTTATTAATGAATTTAGGAAAGGAATGAGGAAAGGGAAGGGAACTTTACCGGTGTTTAACCGATGATAGGCGCCAGATGCGCGGGCGATGAGTCGCAGGGAAGTTCGTCCAATCGGCCGTAGCGTAACATTAACGCCCTCGGTGATCTGCCTCAGCCACCTCGAGTTCGGCTAAAATACTCCGCCGTCACACTAACACAGTGGCGGACACCCAGGCCTTTGCCCGCTTTAGTCCGAATCACCACTATTAGACGGTTCACCGGCCGACGACAAAAGGTCGTGAAACTAAATCACACCAACTTTTCCTTATTAACTGCCGCTCCGGCGATGACAGCTGCTTATATCAGCTGTTCGGTATATCTGTGTGGGATCCTTCTGGTCGATAGTAAAGGTCGACTGTGGGCTGCGCACTGAATGGCGCGTAACGGATGATATGGGAAATGAGGGAATAGGGATGGCAAGGTTGGGAATTTTTTTTTAATTAATTCTGATTATTCCTTTTCATTAATTTAATGTGTATCAAAATAGAGAAATAAAATAAAAATTTAAAAATATATTTACAAAATTATAAACCTAATAAAATTACAAAATTCAAAATTAACAGTATTTACAAAATAAAACAATGTAACCCATGGACAGGTTACAAACTCTGCTCCGGGAAGCGATATGATTAAATTCAACCTTCTAAAAAATCTCCCCGATATCGCTAAAAGACGATTACTTAATCTGTATAACACTCTAATGGAATTAAACATAGTTCCACCCGCATGGAGACAGGTTAAAGTAATAGCTATTCAAAAGCCTGTTTAAGTAAATTGTTACAAAAAATGATCCTATCAAGACTTGACCGTTGGGTTGAATCAAACAACCTACTATCAAATACGCAATTTGGTTTCCGAAAGAGCAAAGGAACAAACGATTGTTTAGCGTTGCTTTCATCTGATATACAACTGGCCTTTGCACACAAGGAGCAATTGGCTTCAGTATTTCTAGATATCAAGGGGGCATTTGATTCAGTTTCCATAGATATACTGGCAGATAGTCTTCACAGTAGTGGACTACCAGGATTTTTAAATAATTTTTTGTATCATTTACTGTCAGAAAAACAAATGACCTTTAATCTAGGTCAACTGACAACTTACAGAAATAGCTACTTGGGCTTACCCCAAGGCTCATGTTTAAGTCCCTTGCTTTATAATATTTATGTTAGAGATATTGATAACTGCTTGGAAAATAGATACACGCTAAGACAACTTGCAGACGATACTGTGATCTCCTTTAGAGGTCCATGCGCGGAAATCTTGCAAAGACCATTGCAAAATTCCCTGAATAATCTGTCCATTTGGGCCAAAAATTTGGGGATCGAGTTTTCACCGCAAAAAAACCGAATTGGTAGTGTTTACTAGGAAGCGGTTCCCTGCCCAACTGCGTCTCAAGCTGTTGAGAAGAGACATTACCCAATCTTTGACCTTCAAATACCTTGGAGTCATGTTTGATTCAAAATGCACTTGGAGTACTCACATACCGTATTTGAAACAGAAATGTCAACAAAGGACCAATTTTCTAAGATCAATTTCCGTGACATGATGGGGTGCTCACCCGGAAGACCTCATTAAACTCTATAAGACCAACCGCACCAATACGGTAATATCGGTAAATTGTTACCATGTTTGACAACTCGACACAGCACCGGTGGTTAGTGGTTAAAGTGTTATTTGCAAATTTCCCTTTTAATGTGATAGGGTATGTGTCCCTTAACTCAGCCTAATATGCAACGATCGATTACATTTTTTATCATAACTCGTGAAATATAGTAGCTGTGAGCAATATTGAACTAGATTTACATTTGCTTAGGTACGTTTAATAAGACGTTTGGTAGCATGTATCACAAAAAGTTACACAACTCATTTTATTTAGTCAGAAACTTTCGAGGGATATGGATGTAATGTCGGTCCATAGACACCAAATTGGGTCTATTCATGGATGCAACTTCGTCCCATTCGTGAAATTTACTATTAAATGCAGTTTGTGTACGGTTTTTTTTCCTGATTTTCTGATTATAGGCATTGCCAGCTGTATTCACTCTACCCAACACATAACTTCACAAACAAACTAAACTAAAATTACTTTGAAACATTTCAGTGATTTTTACATATGATTTACCGGTCATTCGATAATGAAAACATTATATTTTACTCTACACAGATTTGTTTTCCCTCGGTTGAGCCATTTGAAAAATATGCAAACGCAAACTCCTACACCACCATTGAAAATTTAACCAATAACAAAATTTTTACTACATTATTAATCCAACAGGCCTTAGTTAGGTACATAGAAAATAATATGTCCCTAACATTGGGTCTAAGGTTTTCTTGTTGAATTATTGTTATTTTATTGATGTGAACAGTTATTTAATAACGCGTGAATATTTTTTGTACATCTAGGCTGCATTACTCGGTTAATCGGTTCAATTTAGCCAAATTTAGATCATTCGAAGATCATGCAGATAATTTGTTCAGCTTAACCAGCGAAGTCATGGTATCTAAAAAGTTAAGGAAATCGAACATTGCATGGATGTGAATAACTATATATTGATTAATAACGTCTCAATTGCTTTGGAATCAATCGGTAATCCCGATAGCAACATGATTTTGTTGATTATGGCTGAATTAATAACATATTTGGTACAAAGGCCGAATGAAGGAGCTAGGCTAACATTACATCCCGTTACCCTATGTAAAAAAGAGTGAAAAAAACCCCGCAGAAAGATAGGAAAAAAAAAAAAAACAAAAAACTTAGAGGGTTTGGATGGATTGTTCCCAAGATCAACTTTCAGACAAACCAAAACGACGAAAACCCGAACGCAAAAGAATTAAAACTATACACTGCACGAAATATTTAACGGGGCCAAAAAGGGAGAGAAAAAACCGGGATAGACGGGGGCCCCCCCCCCACCGCTATTCTCCCCACCCCCCACCCCCCTCCTCCCCCGCCCAAAGAGAAAAAAAACACCCCCCCCGAGGGTTGCGTTTTGCCGGTAGTGCTCCCCGCGCTTTTTTTTCCCTTCTATAGAGAGGGGGGGTGCGGCCGGGCTTTCCCCCACCAAGGGGGGGCGCCCAAACAGCGTCTGTCCTGGCATCCAGCGGTTGAGTAAGAAACGCTGTATCGCGTCAACTATACATTAGGTGGCAGACGCACCAAGGCGATGTAGGCAGCGTGACCCCGGTAAAGTAGCATGCTGAATTCTTACCCTACCACGAAAAATGGAAGAATTCTTTATACGGTATATAATTTCAGATCATTCATCGAATTCCCAAGTATTGTATAATAATTTTGAATTGTTTTCTTCCCCTGTGGCTAGGATAATGCAAGTCCTTCTACAATTGCAGCAGGATCAGCAGACATGCAGACATTGCAAATATAATTGTTATTATCATTTTATATTATAACATCCATTCACAATATTTTTTTATGCTATTTTCAGCTTCGCATTTGCATCGTTGTAAGTTTTGGCCCACCTCACTCACGTTATGTATTTGAAAAGATGGGATGGGTTTTTACATTTTTTTTAGAGAGTGGATTATATACGACAAATTCTACAAAAAAAACAAATCTTCGTCCAAAATAGTTAATTCAAAAACTAACATTGTTTATGATTCTACATTTTCTATTTTACAGACATAAAGAATCATTTATGGGCCCAGTAGGAAAAAAGAGTTATCGAAGAATGTCCTGTCATTCAGCTTTAATTTTTTTTTTTTTTTTGTATTTATTGAGTTTCCGTTTTTGGGCAGTAATCATACTCATATGAAATTTATTTGCCTAAATTTTCTTTGCTATTTTGCTAGGATGCCATATGATCAACTTTATTTCATTATATCACGTTGGAATTTTCGCTATTTTAGAGTTTCAATCATCTTACATCGCAGCGGAAAAGGCAAATAGCGGCATTTAATTATTTCTTTACAACATCGTATTATTTCCATCATATCATGACCTTCACATTTTCATACAACAAACTTGATTTAGGCGGTATCTGGCTTAGAAACATACCTTCAATTTATGACATCGAGCATTCCTTATATGTCCAGTATATAACGCCGAAAATTACAGCTGTGGTAGGCTTTTGAAAATAACGGAATCTGTGGTAGACTTTTGCACTTATTGAAGAATGTATTTTTCCTTTCCGGTTTGCAAATGGACTTTTTACCAATTTTGAGCTGATCTGAGTCATGCAGCACTGTGGACCATTTGGCTAGTGTTTGATTTTACATTTCAATCTTTGTCATTACTTCATCATAACTCACAATATCATTATAGTTGGTAATATTGTTTTATTGATTTTACTTTATAGATGATTTAAACATTACTTTTTTTTTTGCCCGTTTATCTTTAACTCCCTTCCACTTGAATTGTCCCATTCCTTACTCGGTAGCAATAACTATTAGGTCAGCAAAAAAAAAGCGGATAGCTGTTATAAAATCAGCATCAAGTAGCAAATGGCAACAGTAAATTAAAATGTATAAATGTTAGTTTTGTAAAATTTCAATAGATTAAATAAACTTTTTCAGAATACCTCAATTCAAGATTTTGGTGAAATGCTGCTATCGCTGAAAACGAACGAAAACGTGCTTATGCGCGAAACCACAGAACTCTACACTTTAAAATTTTACAACATTTCTTGCATTTCAGGATCAACCGAACGAAGATCATATATTATAGATACGAATGCTTGTAGTATTTTTCATTTACATAAATATATACACCATTATATAAATATTTCATGAGAATGGGAGGGACCATCAGGGCACCCGATTGAAGCACTCTGGATGGGGAGAGTGGGAATGCCAACTCCCCATTGCTAACAGTTTGTGAATAGAGGGCGGGCTCTTCTCCCCGCCCATTGGGGCATCCTCATGTTAGATAGCTTGCTCTTTTGACTAATTGTTCAGTCTTGTTGTTGGAAGGAGATTCTTTATATCCCTGTGGATACGTATAAGTGATGTTGCATATCGATCCACCCAACCCCTTTTTGGCCCTTCATACAACGGCATGATTAGGATAATCAGTAGTTATTAAAGCTTGATCAAGTCTAACAGAGGGGAGAGCCCATTGCTGTCGGACTTAGTTTCCGTGCTACAATGGGTGGTAGTACATATCATACATCATACATATACACTGCACGACATATTTAGCAAAACGAAACCGGTGCGAGAATAAAGTCTTATTGTGTTACCTTTTTATGAACGACCGGTGCGAAAGTGGGTGGCTAAATCAAAATAGTAACGCTCTTTGTCATTAAAATATTACCCAGATACGAACCCACCGGTGGGGATGGTCTAAAACAACTATTCTTTCAGTTCTCGAACATGGCTCTTACCCCAAGGTACGAATCTATATTAACTATATGTCATCTGATATTAGTTTTCCATGCTATAATTCTCCTAGTGTTCGCTTCCCTTATCACTATGATCTCTCCATGAAACACGCTATTCAAGGAGTTCCAGATCAACTTCGACTTATTTTAATTCCCCATATTTTTATTAAAAAGTACCAACATGTCAATTGCAATAGAAGAATTTTCACTGATGGGTCGCGCATTGATGGATCCACTGGTTTCGGTGTTTACAATGAATACTCATCTGCCTTCCGGAAACTTCAGGAACCTTGTTCCGTATATATTACTGAGCTGGCAGCAATCAATTTCGCATTGGGGATAATTTCCGACATGCCCATAGACCATTATTTCATCTTCTCGGATAGTCTCAGTTCTATTGAGGCCCTCCAGTCGATGAAAACAGTGAGGCACTCATCTTACTTTCTTTCAAAAATAAGGGAGCAGTTGTGTGCGTTGTGTAAGTTTTATAGATTTTGTTTTCTTTTTACCTTACTATTATGCCATGTGGCTATCAGGGTCTATCCGGGTGAAATTGAATACTTTTCGGACTCACTTCCCTAAATTGTACCGATAGATAGACAAATTACAAAAGAAGATGGTGGAAAGGAATGTGCGATCATAAAAAAAACTATAAATCAGAAATTACTATAGAAAAAGCTACATGAAGTTTTATTCTACGTTGAACCATAATTTTGATGTGGGAATAAAAATGGAAGGAAAGGAAAAATAGCGAAAAATTTCGAAGAGTTAGCCTGGATTTTCATGATCTACTGTTTCTGACTTACATACTCTCTAAAAGAGGATCGGGAGCACTGGTTCAACGTGTTGAGGTGAATATCAATTTAGATACGATGTCTAAAAGTAACACTCTACGCATCTAGATCCAGTTTAATTAGGTGAGATGATTACTTCCCGGAGGAATCTTTCTCACTAATTTACATGAGCTTTGATGAGTGAGCCTGATTATTCTGGGTCTACTTTATCTCAGATTGACACATCTCAACAGTGAATTCTTTGGGAATAGGTGAGATATATGTGAATCGAGAATAATAATCAGAAATACCACTCTGCTCTTTGAAATCCAATTTGATTTAGTGGAATAATTATTTCCCGAGGGAATCTTTTCCACCAAATCACGTGAATTTAAAAGAGTGAGCCTGGGAATCCCTAATTCATGTTTTCTCCAGTTCAGCCAATCTCAACAGCATAGAGGATCTAAATTAGTAATATTAGATAATACGATGTGTGATAGCTGGTGTAGTAATTTAGTGGTATATGATTGTTCAGTGCAATTTGCAATTTCAGATTTCGTTAGAAAAATGTCCTGTGCTATAGTCCTCCTCACGTTTGCACTATAAGATATCAGGCGGACGAAAATCGGAAAAGTGACCTTCACCAAAACTTTTTTTCAATTTTTTTTATCAAAAGTAAACATATAAATTAAGAAAACTTCAAAGTTTCAAGCCTCAAGCACTTTTCATTCCTGAGATATTAGATGTCAAAGTTGTAAGTTAGCGAAAAAACGTACTTTTTGCCGAAAAAATACGCTTTATCTCAAGTTAAATGTTGACCTGTTTTTATGAGATAACCCCTAGCTCACTATACATGATTGAAAAGGTAACAAAACTAGCTTTTAAAAATAATAATACGATAGGTTGTCATTCAGAAATAAAATCAAAAAAATCATTAAGAGAAGAAAAAACATTAAAAAATTAGAAATTTCAACTTTGTTGATCAGCAACTTTTTTTCCCCGCATATCCCCGCATAACCCAGCAGCTCTGAATCAAGTGTGGGATGTATAATAACAAATTACGAAGGAAAACTCTGCGCAAACTTGCGCCATTTTGAAATCAGGCGGTTTAAAAATATGACCACTTTGGTGCAATTCCATTATTTTAGGTTGATGAAAACGTATTTACTTTTTTTGGGCGATTTTGGTAATTTCTGGCGATGGTTTAACCAAAATAAGTTATAAATTAACACTTTACAGAAAATTTCTACCATTTTTTGAAAAGGGCTGAACTTTTTTTAAATTTAAAATTATTAAAAATATGTTTAAAACAGTTTCTGCTATAATTGGTTATAAATAATAAAATCGATATTATTATCATCGCATACAAGGGCTTCTTCATGTTAACATGTTTTCCAATGTAAGTTTAAAGTTTACGTTTTTTTTGTTATTTTTTCTTGTTTTTGAATAATGTGTGTCCTGAATTTTTGCTGGTGTTGCTTTATTAATTTTCGTAAATTCGTTAATTTTTACCTACGTGTATGTGGACCTTGCTGCCATCGACTCGCTTAGGTACTCAATGTTTGAGGCTCATGGTAAGTACCTAGAGTACGATTTATTACCAGGAGTGGTATTTATACTGACAGTGTATTATTTGAAATCCCATAAACTACGGTTGAGTGCAAGTGTAAAAATGGATAATAGAGTTATAATTTCGTTGTTTGATTCTAAATTGACGCATAATGCGAATGTTGAAAGAGCTTTTAAATTTATTTGTGAAAACTATCCTATATCGGAGGAAAAACGTGAACGTCTCCAGGATAAACTCTATAGGACCGCTTGTAAATACAAGCTAAAGTGGAATGAAGCTCAACAGGAAAACAGGAAAGATTCGAGGCATATTCTCGGGATTGGATAAATGGAGACTTCGGCATTGCGGAGTTCATCGAACAAGAACAAGATGCTCCTTCAACCTCGGCGTCATCTGCAAAGCGTGGGAGACCCTCAAAACCTTTTGCTGATCTGAGCGAAAGAGGAAAACGACGTGTCATTGACAACGAAAGCTTGGATCCCAAAGTAGACAGCATCGAAAAGGCTCTAGTAATGGCGAGAAGGACAGCTTACAATAGGAAAGAGATAAACTTAGTTAAAGTCATCGGCCTTATTCTAAGAAATCGAGGAGATTCTAGAAAAATGTTGTCGCAATTAACTGATCAACGTGGAATGATGTCACCCGAGGAAGCTTTTAGTTTTTTCATCGAAGCTGGATTTAGTAGATTCCAATACGAACTAATACACAGAGAATCACCGTCACGATTTCCACCTTACGGCGTCATCGGGGAAGTAAAAAAGAAATGCGCACCTCCCAACGAGTTCATCGAAGCAACCGCTTCAAAAATTAGAGTAAAACTGCAGGCGCTTCTGGACAATACAGTGCATCGAATCGTGAAAATAATCGACGCAGAGCTGAACGAGTACATGGATTCTAACGAGCTGGATAGTGCTGAACTAATTCTATTATGTAGTTGGGGTATGGATGGCTCAACCGGGTATTCTCAGTACCACCAGAAGCTGCCAGAAGGATGTCAGAATGATTCTGATGTATTTTCATCAACACTTACTCCAATTCAGTTATTCATGCATAATGATCGAAAAATGATTATGTGGTTCAATGCTATGCCTCAAAGTATTCGATTTTGTAGGCCCATCATCCTTGAATTTATCAAAGAGTGTAAGGAGGTAATTCTTGCCACAAAAAATGACATTGAAAAAGAAATGAATGAATTGACGCCAGTGAAGGTCGAGCTTTTAAAAGACAAAATAATTCTTGTTGATTTTGATTTTGTACTTAGCATGATAGATGGAAAAGTCCTCACGTTTATTACAGGAAGTTCATCAATGCAAAATTGCCCAATCTGTGGAGCAAAGCCTAATGTAATGAACAGTAAAGAAAAGTTTGAAGAAGGATTTTTAACAAACGAAGATGCTCTACATTACGGTATATCTCCGCTTCATGCTTGGATTTGATTTTTCGAATGCCTTTTGCATATTGCATATAGAATGGATTTTAAAAAATGGCAGGTTTCACAGCCATTTAAAGAATTATACGAACAAAGAAACAAACTGATAACGAAACAGCTTCATGAGCATTTTGGAGTCAGAGTAGATCAACCAAGATCTGGTGGTGCAGGTACAAGTACTACAGGTAACGTTTGTCGACGAACATTGGCAAATTCTCAGCTTTTAAGCAGAATTCTGAACATCGACGAAGAATTGATTGTGAGGTTTAGAAATATTTTAATTGCTATCAACTGTCAAGACCCAATAAACCCCGAAAAAATAGATTCGTATTGCAAGGATACCTACCGACTTTATCTGGAATTGTACGATTAGTATAAAATTCCTGCAACTGTGCATAAAGTACTCGCTCATGCCGAAGAAATTATTATGCATTCTCCAGCGCCGCTTGGTATATTAGCAGAAGAGGCAGCAGAAAGCCAGCACAAACAGTTAAAGAAATACCGAACCCATCATGCTAGAAAGCGCTCAAGGCTGGACAATTACATGATGTCTTCATTCGTGCCATGAATGAATCAGACCCATTCATCAGCTCACTTTGGATGTAGAAAAGACGACAGAAAAAAATGTTCTAGATTATCCAGACATCGTGAAAAGTTTTATGATTTTTGAAGATTCTGAAACACGTTCAACATCCGACACCGATAACTGCGATGCGTTGGAGGAACTTATGAAAGCTGTCGATGAAGTTGATGAGGATTTTGTTTGTGATGAAACAGAAACATAGTAAGATTAATGCAAATCGACAAAAAAAATATTGGAGTTGTTATTGTATATTCGCTTTGTAAAAATATATATGTTTTTCTACCGTAATGTAAATAAATCAACTGAAGCAGATTATGAATTTTTTGTTGTTGCGTGTTCTATACAAAGAAGTCATCTATTAATTTTGCTGGGGCAGACGGGTAAAGGGATCTTGTGTTTTCTTACGCGTCATGAAACGTTTATCAGGTTTATTCGTAAAAATCATACAAAGGGAAGGCAGTATGGGACAATTTCGAAAAATAAATTACGTTATTGATGGTTGGACCGAAAATCAATTCTTATTATTGCCGTTTCAGAGAAAAAATTGCATCAGGCGTCAGATTCAAATACCCGAAACTGACAATCGTCACTGACAACCACAGCTATTTTGTTCAGCGATTACCTTGTACCTATGCATCGAGTTTGCTTGGTAATATTCAAATCATTGAAGGAAGCAACAGCTGCGGATGCTGCTTCTTCTTCTTTCTGAATATTCTATGCATGCTAAGTTTTCTGTGAAAAGGCAATATCTCTGTTTGGGACCATCCACAAATGACGTAGCATAATATTGATCATTTATACCTAATACATGGTACGTTTCTATTTCTGAGCCCCCCTCCCATAATATATCACGTAATTTGTGGATGTTCCCTTAGAAAGATTGAAATATTATTATGATGATTTATACTTTGAAATTAGAGTTTTAGTCACATCCGTTTTCAAGATATTATAGTTTTTTTTTATATCAATGGAAAGTTAAGCCCTTTTGAAAAGTTAATCCCGATTCTCTACCGTCAACAATTAATGTCCGCTGTCCATGTTTTGCGAAACGTGTACGTGCGGAACGTGTACTTGCGGAACGTCTACTTTCTACTACGTACGTCCAAAAACTGACACGTTTTTTGAAAGTGGCATGGCTTAACCAGCGTTGCCAATATTTTTTTTTTTTTAAACTGGAAGAATGCAAAAAAAAACTGGAAAAAACTGGAAAAAATCATAAAAAAAATCAAGAAATAGTCTACGTAATGAACAACCATATGTCGCAAATTACAATCTATATGTTGTATGTAAGACATATTGTTACAATATGTGGAATTGTTCTGTAATGGTTTTAACATAAAATTCTTTACACTTAACACAGATGGTTACTGTATGCCATATTGTCATTGTAAGATTTCGTTAATTCTGGATTATATCCCAACATTTTTACATAAAATAGAACGAAAATAAAGCGAATACCCCCGCCTATTCAGCATAGTGTTATTTGGCCTCTGCCATATGGTTAAAACTGTGATGGATACTGTTAACTACTTCTTATCAACTTAAGGGTTATTGTCACAACAATATGGGAAATAGTTATCAATAATATGGGGAATTGTCAATGAATGGTTTATAATTATGCGTGGAACCACGAAGGACATTTTATTTATTATATAACGCTTAACCTAAATGACGTTTCGATCTTTGAATCTGCTGTGGTATTAAACATGTACCACATTGAACCCACGCCCATTTTTGTGGAGGAATGACACAAAGTTTTTCAACCAGAAAAAGAGATAATATTTAAAGTTATTTGTTTCCAATAGATCTAAAAAACTGTTTAAAGCATTCTCAGTGTTATTTTGAAATCAGATTTAATCATTTATGTGTAAACAAATAAAACTTAAACCAAGACTTTAACTGAATTTAAAATACAATATATATTTATTTGTTCACCTGGTCAATACTTTAACTTTACAAATATAACTTAACCCATATAACAATAGCAAATATTCACTGTTCTTTGGTCTCTCTTCTAACCGACTCGTACATTTGATCATTAAACTTGGCTTTTATGTGTTGATTTATTTTAAGTTTTCCTGATTTTTCCTGACTGAAAGTAACAAAATTTTTGGGTGCCGAAATTCCTTTCATTGAGTTTGTCCCAAACCTGTTTCAAATTTTAGTTTTGTTTATATTGTAAACGAAAAAAAACTCTTTTCACCGTCGCAGATTTATTGAGGAAGAATCAATAAATTTGGTATTAAATTCGGTACATTCGGAAAAGCAAATGATATGTCAAACCTTTTCAATGCTTAAAACTTTTCCCCAAAACCACGTGGCATCATTTGCATGCTTCAAATCATCAAAGTCGATGTTTTTAAGTTCCCGGAATTCATTATCAGTATCTTGATACTTATGGGGACCCTCCCCTAGATTTGGGCAAAAATAAGGCAAAGTTTGTATTTTTTTTGTGGGAGATTTAAATGGCGTAAGAACTTTCGATTTTGACGAATCAATTCGATTATTATTCAAAACTTCAAAGGAATAAAAATATTGTGAAAATTAAGCTTCTGCGCGCAAAACATGGGGAAACAACTTCAAGCCTGCAGCCTCTTGTAGTGGACAAAAATCAAATCTAGTTATCATTTCTGAAAGATAATGAAGTTTTCTACGGTTTGCATTAAATTTCAGACAATTTAAACTTAAACCCATTGCAAAGTGATCATTTGAACTGAAAACTTTAATTTTTCGCTACTTTTTTTCATTTCAACCGTGTTCAAAAATTATAAATAATTAATTATTAATGCCAATTTTTAGTTCAAGCCGTACAAAAAGTTAAAACCTTTCAAACAGTTATTTGATGAAGGGAATCGGATTAATAGTTCAAGCCCGAGGCTTGAAGTTAGATTGAAAAACATGGTTTCGAGAAATCGCCATTTTGTAGCCGCGATTTTGAATTTTCACAATTTTATTATCTCTTTGAAATCTTGAGTAATAATCAAATTTAATCGTCAAAATCGGAAGTTCGTACGCCTTTTCATTCTCCCACAAAAAAAAACTTTGCCTTATTTTTGCCCAAATCCAGGGGAGGGTCCCTTTAATTCAATTCAAATGATTCACTAGTGTGCGTCGATAAAACTTCAAAATGCTGAAGAGATAGAGAAAGTTGATTTATAAACGCTAAAAAAACAGCAGCCTTTTGAAGGGCATAGGAATCTGTCCACATTAAAAAAAAAGTCCTACAATTAATGGGTAAAGCAAACAGGGTTGTGAAAAAAAAACTGGAAAAAACTGGACAAAAGTCAGAAAAACTGGACCATTTGAAGACGTAACTGTTTGACTGGATCCAGTAAAAAAAACTGGATGAATCCAGTTTAAACTGGAACATTGGCATCCCTGGGCATAACCTTTTCGTTCGTGTGTCTTGAACTCTCTCCTTTTCTTCGTCAACTCTCCCGGGTCTTGTTCCCCCAAATGTCCCCCCCCCCCCCCGCCCCCCCCCCCCGTTTTTCCCCCCTATAACCCCCCACCCCCCAACAAGTTCTTTTTTGTGGTTTTGGGGGGGAGGGGGCCAACCCCAAAATTTTTTCCCCTCGTATTTTTCGGGAGCTTCTCTGATCTTCATTCGGAACTGTACGCTACACTGAAACCGGCCAGTACCCATTAATGCGTAAAATATCACCCATTTCGAACTTAAGTGGGTTAACTCCTTTAATGGGTAAAACGTGTTTACCCATTAATAGGTAAAGAGCCTGTACGTCAGGCTATCGAGTATTTTTTACCCATTTTTTGAAATGTTTGTCATTTGGGAAATGGGTATGAAATACCCATTTTTCAAAATGTTTGTTATTTGGAAAATGAGTATGAAATACACATTTTTCAAAATATTCGTAATTTGAGAAATGGGTATGAAATACCCATTTTTCGTGATTTGTTTTTAATTGTGATATTGAATAATGAGCATTAGCACAAACATAAAAGATCTCAATTACTGTATCTGTACTTGTATTTGTGAATTTATTCGTATCGACAATTTTTATTCAATCTCCAGCGCAGTATCCAGTATTCGGTATCCTACAAATGTAAAAGTCAATTAATTTTAAAAAAATATATCAAGTAAATCTTAAATATATGTTAACCTCGATCCATTGAATTATTGGAGCCGCCAAATCCTGCTCTATGTCAAGAAACTTCTCCTTAGAAGCTTTTCGAATCTCTCATCTAGTGAGATGTACAAGTAATTTACATGGAAAGTAATTTTTAAGATTAGTTACTTTTATGTTATTATATTAAATTATTAACGTACCTCTCAGTTTCTGGAAGCTTTCGCTATCCAATTCAGCCTTCAGTTCTTCCATATACTACGCGTTTTCGTAGACTGAATTCCGACGCAAAGTTTATTTTTTATTTTTCGAACAGCGCACTTTCTACTACTGTATAAAAAGTGAGCCAGGAGAATGCTAACATATTTTTTTCCCATTAATGGGTAGAAAAATACCCATCTTTTGGTCTTCCATTCAAAATAAAATATGGGTAATTAGTATGCATTATTTAAATCTTAAAAGTACCTATTTTTTGACAGCTTCATATACTATAAAAAAAGGGGTATTTTTTTCCCCACAAATGGGTACTGGCCGGTTATAGTGTAAGCAGCCGGTCCCCTCGCCCCCCCCCCACACAAAGAAGAAACCCAAATAAAAAAGGAGAAAACCCCCGGGGGTAAAAAAACCACACCCCCCCAAATAAAACAAAAGAAAAAAATTTTTAAAATGCTTCTAGAAAATTCAAAAGAAATTCTAATAAAAAGGGGTTTGTTGTATGATGAAAGAAAAACCCAGAACTGCACCATAGAGGCATTATTTTAATATTATTTATTTTTCTGAAAATGTCCCCAAGTAACCACAAGCATTATATCATAACACTAATTCGACCGACTATCAGCAACAGTAATGCCATATATCACATTTTTTCAACAACTCCCATGCTATGTTGCATTTCCTTTACATTAAAAATGTTATTATGCATTACTATATTTCTACAGACAACTTAACGTTAAATACGCATTAAATGATGCATTATTGCATTATCTCAATAAATGCTTCATTGCTAGCTAAAAAGTAGCATTGGTGCAGTATCATCTGCATGACATTTTCCAATTTGACTTTAGAAATGAGAAACATATGATCGAGCTGGGCTGCATGTCAGATCCAGAATCGTCCTCTTCATTCTCCTTAACCTTGGACTTAGCAGCAGAATGTTTGGTTTCTAAAATTTTAGCAAAAAATATGGTTGCATTATGGGGAGCCGCATGTTTTGCTGGTTGTTAATATTCAGAGGACTGAGCTGTGTTTTCAACGAGGAATCTTCATTCTCATATATAAGATATATCATTTTCTTTTATGATCCAGTTTCAACCTGCACCGGGTATCAAAATTGTGTCGGCTTTCTGTGTGATGAACGGTTGTGGGTATGATTTCATTTGTAACTCATATCGGGTTGAGGTTTGCACTGATAAAAGGTTTGGGTATCGCAGTCTCAACGACGTGTTTAGCAAGAAAAATCTAAAATTAGCTGTATGCTTCCTTTATATTATGCAGTTGTCTTATATGATTCCATTGCTTTCTTGGCTATGAGCGTTAACGCAACCGGCATTCATCGATCAGACGTGAGAAGCCTTGGTTCAAATCCCGATGTAGGAAACACATT
This sequence comes from Aedes koreicus, assembly GCA_024533555.2. Classification (NCBI taxonomy): domain Eukaryota; kingdom Metazoa; phylum Arthropoda; class Insecta; order Diptera; family Culicidae; genus Aedes; species Aedes koreicus. Next base: position 277,755 of record JAHHFK020004049.1, on the reverse strand, counting down.
TGAGCTTATAAAAAAATAATCCCATCAATGTTACGCGAAGATGAATAATATGAAATAATATCCCTAAATAAAACGTAACAGAGGAAATGAATTCAAATAGAAGAAAATTAAATACATTTTTGATGTTTTTTTTTCCAAAATATCCCAAGCTCTATATATGCTTTTTAAAATGCAATAAAACATTTCAGTAGAAGCAGTAATTCAACTGCTGAAAAAGTAACTATGCCCTAAATATACTTGTTCTCGGGCTTCAATAAAGCATGTGCGCTAGCTTTAATTTGACAGGAGTGGGGCCCTTTTCGACTTTAGTCAGGGGGTAAGTCACTCTGCCACGTTGTGTTTGTGTTTCAGTGTGTCGGAAGGTGTTTCTGTGTTTCAACTTATCTGGCAATACCACAATCGAAAATTTATGTTTATTGGCAACCATGGACCTTTTTGACGTTAAATACCCCCACACATATGCATCATCTAAATACTATCAGTGCAAGCGAGAGGGAAACAAAAAAGTGAGAAAACAAACATTCGATTCGTGTAAGTGCTGCCAGAAATTGATTTATCTTCATGTGGTGGCGGGTATGTTTGAAGTGTGGTAGCTTGTGTTTTTGAGGGTGTTAACACATGGTGGCCGAGTGACTTACCCCCTGACTTTTTTTCTTTTTAAACACACATATATAATAAGACTGCGTTATACCACAAACATATATCGAAATAAAAACCAAAATTGATGTATCTATATAGAGCTTCATGGTTACTTGGGTCTTTATTCAGTAGTTTTGGATTTTTCTTACATCATACAACAAACCGCTTTTAATTAAAATTTCATTTGAATTTTCTAAAGGCATTTTAAAGGTTTTGTCCTATACTTTAACATGGGAGCTGTCAGATTTATCACCACTCTGTGTCTTCATCTTTTTTCAACCTGGATTCGTCCATAGGTACACTCTCTCATTCAGCCATCGAATAAGCCCTATGTATTGCTGGATGCAGTTGTGATTGGACTCTAGAAGTGCTTTTTGCGCATTTTAAAGAGTGATAAAAGACACGTTTACATCAAATCGTTTTGTTGTCTTCGGTGCACTTATCCTTTATGCTGAAAGGTATAAGTTCACTGAAGACAGGAAACGATTTGTCGTAAACGTGTCGTAAACACTTTTTCTGTTTTTGTCGGAGTCCAATTTTAACTGCAATCAGCAATACCTACCGCATAAAAATTAACGGAACCGATAAGATTCTATCGTCGGAGTTTGAGTTACACTGAAACGAATTATGTATTGCAGTTTGATTTTTTTTATTGTTTTTTTTTATTAATTATCTTAACCTATCATATTCCCTACATTGACCAAATAACTTTAATTGAATTTAATACATTTTAATAAATTATCTTTCATAAGAATATGTTCCATGGGAATATTGATATCTTAATCTCAACCGCTTTGGAAAAATTAAAACTCTAATTCCTAATAAGTAACACGTTGATTTTTCAACAAAGATCCTTCGGAAGGTGATTTATTATGCTAGGGCGTCCTATTACTAAAGTGATTTCTTCGAACACCTAGACGGCTCTAATTTTCAAAGCGGCTGGGTGCCTCAAATACAACAAATATTTACCGGTGGAGGGTAATGTGAGTCTATTCGGGCTATAATGGCTAGCCCACAATTGATACGTTGCGGATGCGTTTGCGTGAATTTGACAGTTTTCCCATAGGTTTTCTGTCAAATTTACGTCAACGCATCCGCAACGTATCAATTGTGGGTGACCCTTAAGGGTAGGCAGACGATCCGATTGATTACTGAATGAATCTGATGCTCGCGCACGATTTGACACTGGAGGTGAAGGGTTCTGAGTGTCATTCGAAAGATTTTTGTTCCAGGCTTTATTGACTTGTAGTGAGGCTTTAGATTGTTTAATTTGTTGCTCTGCTTTGTTTGTTCTTGGTTTTGAATCTTACCCAGAGACTACATTTGTTTGCTTCTCCATTCCAAAGACTTTATCATAAGCAGAGAAATTGAGTGCGTCTACGTCTACCAATGTAGCTAAATCGGTGAGCGGTAGAAAATTAAGTTGTCTTTTATAATCGATGCGCATATTTTGCATTAATAATTGCATCTTTTCAGAATTAGGAATTTGATTACTCATGGTGCGAAAAAGTCGCTCCATTTCGTAATAAAATTCATTAAATGACGCCGCTGATATATTTTCATTTTAATTAGGGCGTCCAGATCAGGGTGCATAAAAGTACGCCGTAGCTCTAATACTAAATGTGACCAATTCAACAGACGTCTCGTGATACGCATGTTCATATACCACTTGAGCGCATGACCTGTGAACAGATGAATTGCTGAATCAAAAAGTTCAGCTTCTGACACGTGTTCCACAAGAGACCATGCTTGAACTACCTCTAAAAATTCGTTCAATTTTAGGCCATGATCTTCACCATCATATTTTGTCAAAGTCCATCTGGAAACTGGCAAGGTACGATGAGATGATTGACCCTGAGTGGCTGATGTTCTAACAGGGTTAAAAGCTGGGATTGGATTTGAATTTGATGATTCCAAATTATTTCCTATTTGCGGCATATTCTGCGGTGCAAAAAACGACGGCTGGGCATGAGGGGGATTCTGAAAATAATTTGGCACACAGCTTGCAGGGTGAAACGTAGGCTGGTTATGGTTATCCATATTTAGATTGGTAGTGGATGTAGGATTATCTACCGATCGAGTTCTATATGTCAGACAATTGATTTGATCTTGTCAGCTATGTTAACTGTCTGAATGGAAATTTCCCTGCAATTGACAGGCATAAGATCATTTTCAAGCTGGCGTATGCGTGCTTGTAAATCAAGAATTAACTCCCGGTTTGATAAAGCATTGTTCGAAACTTCCCTATCACCTTGTTCAATTGGCAAACTATTGTGTTGCGGCGGTACAAAATTGATAACAAAAAGTTCTTCTATCGGTAAACCTTCCTCGTTTTCATTTTCTATGTTCTCTGTACGAGCAGTAGGCTGGGTATGTATGTATGTGTATGTGTCCAATCTAACACCCATCGGCCGGCAATGGTATTATGGAAGAAATCTGTTTACAACAATCATTCAAGTGACCATTGGAAGCAGCTTTAATCCGGGAGCTATAAAGTGATAGCTCTATTGCAGATCCAGCAACCCATTTCAGAATGTCTGGAGAGTCACGCCCATTCCGAGGTTACTTTCACATACAATAAGCCTCGCATGTAAACATTACCGATATCATTTGGATAAGGGCACTGCAACACACTTCCAGATTTGGAAATTTTAAATTTCCAAACCAGGCACGTATGTAGTATTATTTGAAAATAAGATTATTGTTATATAGTTATAATAAGATAGATCTCACCCATGGCCGCATCCTTAAGCACACTATCTTGTTCATTCATAAAAATAAAAAAAAATCGAAGTTTATTCGTAATTAATTTAATGCACTCGTGATTATATAAGCGCAAATATGAACGTTTCTAAACCGCCCGCTTGATATGAAACCTGCATTACAAAACTCTGTACACCCCGTGGTGAATGCACCTAAAATTATGTGCAAGCATTTCACCAGCCCATGCGCGTCGTTTTCGTTTGCCGCTTCTAACCAGCAAATGGCCGTTCTCCACATTGCACTAGTCTTCTTTTTGTTTCACTCCATACTCTGCTAATAATGCAAATCCCCGCTATGAGGCGACTCTATATCGAGCTTCAAAACTGCTAATAATCATCAATTCACTCGCGACAGAGCGGAAGATACTCTAAAATAATAATTTATGCCCGAGTGTCACAATATTACCACTAATAATCAAAACTAAGCTGATGTAACTCTTCTTCCGGGTGCGGGGGCGAAGCACAAAAACAAAACATAAACGGGAAAATACTACCGACAATCACACATTTTGATAGGCAACCGATTGTATTCGCGACGGCTTACACAATGCACGCGGAGATTTTATGATTTCACTATTAGTTCAAGTTAAATTACGAATTATTTTTTTATTGTTTTTTCGCGAAAATGACGCAGCAAAAACAAAACACGTCAGTTTCGAAGCACGGCTTGCTGCGATCCATGTCTGTACGAGCAGTAGACTGGGTGTAAAAAAAATTCTCGTAACAATAGCACACATTTCACATGTAACATGTGTAATTGTTCAGCGAGCTGATTACCGTCGGGACAATTTTGTACCATTTGAAACAACCGATGACTAAGGTGCAGGAGCCTAGCCTTACATCTGTCTTTTGAACATATTTCACCTCGCGTTAAAATTTCACAAATGTCCTTATACATCTGATCACATAACCCAATTTGTTCAACCTTCTCTGCATCTAACTTTACTTCCAGTCGTCTATTGTACTCCCTATCTGTTTTCAAATGTTGCTTTAGGCTTCTCCGCCTGCGAGAGAATGTTGGATCATCACGAATAACTATCGCTCGTATTTCTAATTCGAACAAAAATTCGTCTTCTAGCAAATGATCCACGCGCATATAGTGGTACCCCCCTAGCATCATTTCAACGGCTTGATCGTAGCTAATGATCAGCTGAGCCATCCTGAATGAAATTCACTCGGTTTATTCTAATTGATACAAAGCGTTGAGAAAGCGCAAACGAAATTGAAAAAAAAAACCTAAACTGTCTCTATTGTTTCAATTCACAAAAGATTCTAATTTATCTCAACACGTGGTTGTCAAAAGCAGAACAAAAAAACGGTTATCATTACCCCGGGAATTGCTTGCACTATCAAACACCACTGAAATCACCGATTTATCACACTTCAATATCACTTCTTAATATAAATAATTACGAACCTGAGGAAATAAGGAAAAAATATATATACAGGAAATATTTAGGAATTAAGGTTAGGGATTATATGAAAATTCAGAAATTAAATGAAAAAATAAAATATATAAATAAAATATATTGAAATTTTGTAAATTTCAATTCCACCCGGAGCACATGTGAAAAAAGGGTTTTAATTTAATTTTAAATGAGAAACCTTTTTTCAATTATTTTATCGTTGGGCGCCAATTGTAAGTTTTATAGATTTTGTTTTCTTTTTACCTTACTATTATGCCATGTGGCTATCAGGGTCTATCCGGGTGAAATTGAATACTTTTCGGACTCACTTCCCTAAATTGTACCGATAGATAGACAAATTACAAAAGAAGATGGTGGAAAGGAATGTGCGATCATAAAAAAAACTATAAATCAGAAATTACTATAGAAAAAGCTACATGAAGTTTTATTCTACGTTGAACCATAATTTTGATGTGGGAATAAAAATGGAAGATGTCGGCGCAGAAGCCGGCAAGCTGGCAACCGTGCCCACCGACCTTTATGATGCGAGGGCATCACGTTCAGTGAAAATATATTAAAATTATAATTAAAGTCCGTGAAAATTAGTTGAGTTAGGGTCCAGTCCGTTCGTCGATATTGAAAAGAAAGCAATGTATATTATTAAACATTATTATTAAATAAACACTCAAAATAAAAATTTAGGCCTACGGAAAAGACGAGGACCGAAAATCCACAAGGGTGCACATGTGAAAAAGCCCACTAAATTGTAGGTTAGTAATTATATTAATGAGACATGTACTTACCTTTGAAATTATGATTACAGTTGAAGCTTTTCTGAGAGGAGAGCTATCAAAACGGGATCAGTTTTTCATTGCGCCCTAACAGCCCTAACAATCTTCAAAATTTACGGCAACATGGATGGAAAAGATATTCCGGAATCAGGCGATTCGAGTTGCATTGCCTGTGAACGTCCGGACAATGCTGAGGATATGGTCCAGTGCGACCATTGTGATGAGTGGAAACACTATACGGTACCGGAGTGAACGAAAGTGTCGCTGGCCGATCCTTTGTGTGTGGCAACTGCACCGCACTGCTGTGCAAAGACGCAATTTCGGTACGTAGTGGATCCAGTCGCTCCACCTCAAATTCGGCGTTTTCGGTTTGTTTGAGTCAAATGGTGGAACGGCAACAATTGGAGCGCGGTCGAGCAGAGGTAGAGCTACAACGTCGCCATTTAGATGAGCAGCAGAAGTTGATCGACAAAGTGCTCGGCGGAGCTAAGACGGAAAACCATTCGAGTGGCGTTTTAGCCGGTGGTACAAACAACGGAGTGATTTCTCCCTCATCCAGTGAGCGTATTACGACACCACCGCCTCCCGGTGCCCCTCTGAGCACGGCTGCTCGACGTTCGATGCCACTGTCGGATACACCGAAAAATACCATGCCATCTTCACCGGTTATAGTTTCGATTCCGCTCACAGCATTGGAATCAAGTACGGTGCGCTCGCTGAAGGAGGAAGGATCCCAACGCCGCTTTGTTGGAACTCAGGAACCAGGTTGAGCAATGCGAACATCGCGCCAATCCAACACCTGAACAACTAGCGGATCTACAAATTCAGCTCGAAATGTGTAGGAGTATTCTGGAAGGGTTCCAGACCAGTGCAGCTGCAAACAAACCAGTTCGACGACTAGATGGGAGCCACCCGCATCAGCATCAGCTACCAAAGTCAGTGACGAACCCGTCGCGCGTGGAAAAGCAGACCGGTACAATCCCGAAAATGAGTCGGATGCGGCCAACAGAACCGCAAGACAATCGGAAACAGCTTGATCGTCATTCTCAAGCCGCCGGTGCAGTGGCAGAAACTCCACCAATGAAGGAGCCGGTGAGTCAAACTGGCCGGCGCTCGGTAACTGAAGCAGTAGGAACTTCTGAAATGCGTCCGATCAAAAGCGAACCCCCAGGTTAGCGCCAAGCCTTGAGTTTTTCTGATGCAAATACAAACAAATACATGTTCAATTATTGCCCCACGACCAATAACACAAATACCCGCGCGCAGCCGCGAATTGACGCGCGCCCGGGAAATATCGATACACCTCCTCCCACAAATTCCCGTGAGCAGCTGCGTGAATCATTCGCGCACCCGGGTAATATGATGCAGTACAACATTCTGCCCGAACCAAATCCAACCGGTGTACAAATGCGAAATCCCCTGACGGGAGTAATAAATTCGATTCTGCCCCCTCGTGAGTCTGAAGTTGTTCAACGAGACCAAGTGATTTCCCAACCAGATCCAGCTCGACCAACTCAGCAACAGCTAGCAGCAAGACAGTCCCTGGCTAAAGATCTTCCTCGATTCACCGGTGATCCAGCGGAGTGGCCGATTTTCATTTCGAACTACCGCTACACAACTGAAGCCTGTGGTTTTTCCGACGGCGAAAACATGCTTCGTCTACAACGGTGTTAATCCGGACCTGCGCTCGAAACGGTGCGCAGTCGACTAGTGCTACCAGCAGCGGTCCCACATGTCATCGAGACTCTTCGAATGCGGTTTGGACGTCCGGAGTTAATAATCAACGCTATGCTTCGTAAGGTGAGAGAAATACCAGCTCCCAAGTCCGACAAATTAGAAGGGCTGATCGATTTTGGGATGGCAGAACAGGCATTATGTGACCACATTGAAGCTGCGGATGAACGCGCTCATCTATCTAATCCGTCGCTACTTCAGGAACTTGTCAAGAAACTTCCCGCGGACCAAAGAATGATGTGGGCGGGATACAAGCGAGGGTTTCAACAAGTCGATCTCAAAACATTCGGCGACTATATGGCGTCAGTGGTAAGGGATGCAACAAGCGTAGTGACCTTCGAACCAGAAGCAAAGCGGAATAGGCGTTCGAGACCATCCGAAGAGTAAAGGGTTCGTTAACTCCCACGCGGCGGAAGCCTCTGGAAGAAAAGTTGATGCATCGAGTGAACCGAGAGAATTACCGAAGCAATTCGCTTGCCTCAACTGCCAGAAAAATGGACATCGAGTGCGTGAGTGTTATGCGTTCAAGCAATTACCTGTTGACGATCGCTGGAGACGAGTCCGTGCGTTGAGCCTGTGCCAAAACTGCTTATTCAGTCATGGACGAGGCGCATGCCGAGGGCGCAAACTCTGCGACATTGAAGGCTGCCAGTACCGTCACCATCCGCTCCTTCACTCTTCGAGAGGCCCCCCGAAGTCATCGGAACCCACCGTTCAGATGGCTGAAAACCACAAACATCGTCGTTCGACCTCTTCGACGCTTTTCGAAACATCCCAGTGACTCTTCACGGAATCCATGGTTCAGTCAACACGTTCGCCTTTCTCGACGAGGGCTCTGATCTGACTTTGGTGGAAAACGACTTGATGACGTCGCTAGGGGTTAAAGGTACCCCCTCACCCCTGTTCCTTCGGTGGACTGGGAACACCACACGTGTAGAGAAGGACTCTCAACAGGTTACTATCGAGATCACCGGTACTGGACAGGACAAGCGGTACAAGCTTCTAAATGCAAGGACTGTCAGCAGCCTTGGTCTTCCTAGTCAAAGTTTCCTGATAGAAGAAGCGGTGAAACTACACAAGCACCTAAAGGGTATTCCGGTCACCAGCTACCAAGATGCAGTGCCGAGGATCCTCATTGGTATAGACAACCTCCGTCTGGCGCTGCCACTGAAAGTCCGGGAAGGCGATGGGTCTGCACCGATCGCGGCAAAAACCAGACTGGGTTGGTGCGTCTATGGGCCTCGGGGAAATAGCAACCGAGAGTCCTATATTTTCCATGTTTGCGAATGCTTTGTGAAAAACTTCTTCGCTATTGAGGGAACTGGAGCTGGTCCAGTGGAGCTTCCACTTACGGAGGAAGATCAACGAGCGCTGACCATTATGGAAAACACAACCCGAAGAGTGGAAGGCCGCTTCGAGACGGGATTGCTCTGGAAAAAGGACCAGGTGGAATTTCCTGATAGTTTCTCGATGGCTAAACGATGGCTAGAATGTCTGGAACGCCGTATGGAACGCGATCCGGAACTGAAGAACAATATTCACCGGCAGATACGCGAGTATGAAGGAAAGGGTTACGCACATAAAGCGACCAAAGAGGAACTTGAAGCAGCAAACCCAAGAAGGGTGTGGTACTTACCAGTAGGCGCAGTGACAAACACCAAAAAGCCGGGGAATGTCCGTCTGATCTGGGACGCAGCTGCGAAAGTAGATGATGTATCGCTGAACAGCGCTCTACTCAAAGGCCCGGATCAACTTACTTCACTTCCAGGAGTACTGTTCAGCTTCAGGTTGTATTGTGTAGCAGTCAGCTCAGATGTTCAAGAGATGTTCCACCAACTTCAAATCCGGGCAGAAGATAAAATTTCTCAACTATTCTTGTGGCGCATCGATACATCCAATAAGCCTACCGTCTACGTTATGGATATCGCCACATTTGGAAGCACCTGCTCGCCAGCGTCGGCACAATTCGTTAAAAACCGGAACGCCGAACAACATTCTGAAATCTATCCGGAAGCAGCGAAAGCGATCGTGCATGACCACTACGTGGATGACTATCTGGCGAGTTTCAGCTCTGTAGAAGAGGCAGCGAAAGTAGCTAGTGACGTGCGTTACGTTCATGGATACGGGGGATTTAAGCTACACAACTGGCGTTCGAATAGCAGTGCTGTACTCGACCGCCTAGGCGATGTACAACAAGATGCGGATATACAGCTGAACCCAACCGAAGGCGGGAAAACCGAAAGGGTGCTCGGTATGCTCTGGAGTCCAACAACCGACGAGTTGAGCTTCTCTATCCAGATGGGCGATGAAATGTAAGCGCTGATGATGTGTGATGACTCTGTTTGACCCACTAGGGTTACTTTCGCCGTACATCATTCACGGCAAAGTTCTAATACAAGATCTGTGGCACAAAAGTACGGAATGGGACGAGCAGGTCAGCGACGAAGTATACGCGAAATGGCAGAGGTGGATTCAGATGATCGAGCACATCGCTGAGCTCCGCCTCCAGAGATGTTACTTCCGAGGTTCTACAAGAGACACTTACCGGTCTTCCGAAATCCACGTGTTCGTGGATGCCAGCGAAACGGCGTATTCGTGTGCAATCTATCTACGTACGCTCAACGAGGACGGAGATCCGCAGTGCTGCTTAATTGCTGCCAAATCAAAGGTCGCCCCACTGAAACCATGGTCAATTCCCAGATTGGAGCTGAAGGCATGCGTACTTGGTTCATGGTGGTTGAAATTCGTCATACACAATCTCGAGATTCCAGTAATCAAGATTACGTATTGGTCGGATTCCAGAACAGCGTTGGCCTGGATAAAAGCTGATCCACGGAACTATCGGCAGTTCGTCTCCTTCCGAGTAGGAGAGATACTGGGGCATAAAATGGCAGCACAGTGGCGGTGGGTACCGTCGAAACCACCCAACCATCCCCTCCACAGTTTCCCCAACTTTCTCCCCACCAACCCCCCAACTCCCCCTTTGCTGGCTACTATCAATTTCGCCGGTTCCTGGAGCTACACGGCCACACATTCTTTTACGATTTTTCCGTACGCGTCAATGAAACAGCTGAAATATATTAACGAGTTGTGGCTCGGAATGTTCGAAAAAAAAATGTTTTATTTAACTAAATTCATTACATTAACACTGATCACTACTTTTAAACTAATCAATTATAAGTCAGGATTGACTTCTTAACTACACGCGTACACGAAATGGAATGAATTTGTTTCTCCAAAGGTCCCTACTTATTACTTGCTACTCGCTTGAATACTGCTGACGCTGCAATGGGTGTGAAGTTCGATCGGCGACCACGTCCGGTCTCGTTGCTGGGGCCATTCTGTCGGTCAGCACTTTTAGGGACGAGTGCAATCGAAATTCCGTAGCTGTTGCTGAGGGCGTTCTGGATCGTCAGCAATACTCGGTGCAGGTGCCAACGTAACTCCTCCGGGGGGTGAAAAAGCGTGACCTCACGCGTCCTGATTTGGTTGATTTCCAGGTGACGGGGACTTGGATTATTTTTTCCTCGCGATCTTCATAAGAATTCTATATAATGATTTTCTATAGATCAAAATAGCAAAAATGTACATGGTTATGGTTAGTGTTGTCGAGATGGAGATTCCACCGAGTAGGCTCCAATCCTACAATTTACTGTTGAACTGCATCAGATAGACATGGTCAATTTTCTTCCTGTTTGTAATGGTCATGTTGTTAATAATCTCCAAGACGTTTTCCTCCGGTTGCTGGTCTATTAAAATGTTGTGCATTGCTCCCTCTAACATGATTGTGTTTATCTCTTTTGTTGTTGACGAAAAGGTTTGATTATTGTATTGGATGCTGCAATTGGAAAATGATACTAGAATCCTTCCTGTTATGTTGCGATTATCTGGGCCACAATTTGATTTAAGCAGGCCGTTCCTGGCAGTACTGATTAGTATCATATCTTCTGTTAAAGCTTGTACTTTTGTTTGTAGTGATTCTTTCGTTGAGCATTTGCTAGCTCTTCCTTCTATTATGGGTTGGATACAATGGTCCGAATATTTGTTGATGTATGTACTTCGTTGAATGTACTCATTTGGTTGTGTAGTTGAATACAGTTCTTTTCCTAATTTTATCAGAAAGTTTGGTGATTCTGTAATAATTTGTCCTCTACTTGCTAATGGAACGATGCGCAAGAGAGATCCTTCTTCTTGGTTAACTTGAGGAATTTTAATAATGTACAAAAGAGTCTTTCCATTGACAGCGATACTGGGTTTAATTAGGTTGAGTGCTTCGTCAGGGAGATCTGTTATTATTCTTTGTTCCTCTAAAATTGACTTAATGATGGATATCTCACTCAGTGATAGTATCTTATTGCTTGAAATTGACAGTTTTGATAATATGACGGCTTCCGCAATATCTTCTAATAGTTTGTTGACTATGTCTATCTTCATTATGGTAATAATGGTGTCTATCTCGTCAAGTAAGATTTTGTTTTTTGTTTTGCTCTCAATTATGTCGTTGATTGATTTAGTTATTGCTGCGAGTCGGTTACCAAGTTGTTCGTTCACCTTATATTGTTGATTATTGCTAGTGATTAGTTCATTCATGGTTTGATTGATAATTCTCAGGTCCGTTGCATCCGGGCTACCTCCTATCCACTTCCACGCTGTTCCAATTGGTTCAAGACTTCTTCTACTTCGATAATTCCTAGGCCTAATCTCTAAAAGGTTTGAATGTAATTCTTTTGTTTTATGCTTAGCAATTTGAGACAAATAATTGTTTGTTTTATGATAGATTATATTAGTCAAAAGATCAACGGTTACTTCTAAATCTGTAATATTGATTGGGTGTATAATATTAATGTTTCCAGTATGTATTCTACATTTTCATATCACTAGTTGTATGATTGGTTGATCATTTAAATTTTTGATTTCTAATCTTTGTCCATGAATGATTGTTATTGAAAAGCTGATTAAGAATAGTCAACATTTCCAATTCATTGTCTAACTTAAATTTTGCTTTTCACAGTTCGTGTGTTCTTATATAGGTTATAGAATTAGTTTAAAATGCTTATCCTTAGTGTAATTGCGGTTCCAATGGTTCCTTGTAGGGCTAAAATTAAAAGAGCAGGAAAGAATGAAAGGGTGAATAATGCAGGCTTGATTAAAGATATTTGTTTTCTGAAATGCAAAGAAACAAAAAAATCTTCTAGTATATTCCTTCAGGATGAGGGGGGAGAGTTCTGAAAATAGAAAAAAATGAAATATTAGTTTGTGTTTCGTATTCGCTTTAACTTATTTTTATTTCTTTTCACATTTCTTTGTATTTTTATGTTCCTGTCATTGTTTTCTAAGCATTTGGTTGCCGAGAACCTAGGATCTAATTTTTTTTCTCGTATTCTTTTTAATGTAAACGTTACTGTTCTCACTCACATGAGGTGGGTCTTCTTTGGATTTATTATATTTTTCCATTTTGTTAGACGCCTTAGTCAGATGCTTCGAAACAATTCGAAGATTTGGTTTGCGCCTTCCGCTATTTCGTTTGGGTCTATTGCATTTCTTTGATTGAAAATGATTTCGTTTGGTGTGTAGGATGTAGCAGAGTGCACTGTATCATTATATAAGGCGGTTACTATTTGCATTATTTCTGGTGATCTAGTATTGTTGAATTTATGTTTATTCGTGTTATACAGTTCTATGACGGTGCTGTGAGTTTTTTCTATTTGGCCATTAGATTCTGATGAGGAAGCAAACTCAATAGTGGTTCCGAGGTTGGCTAAAAAATCTTGAAACTGTATACTGGTAAATGCTGCTTCATGGTCGCAGACAATTTGTTTGGGTGGTTTGAATGTTCTAAAATATTGAGATAATGCATTTTTTATATCTATAAGATTTCGTGAATTGATTTCGATGAGTTGTAAGTGCCTTTGAAAATGCACAAATGAGCGACAAGTAGTAATATTTGTCCATGCTAAAAATGTCCATGTGGACTCTATGAAACGGACCGTGTTCTATTGGACGCGGTGAAATTTTAATATTATATGGTTTGCGCTCATATTTGTGTTGAGCGCAAATTGGGCATGAATTGATAAATTGCCGAATTTTTACTTCCATTCTGGGGAAAAAATAAGACCGTCTGATTTGGCTCTCTACTTCGGCAATGCCTCGGTGGGCGCGTTCATGTTCCTTCTTCACAATCGAGTCTTGTCTTTCCTCAAGAGCAACATCTTCAACAAGATTCTGAGTTATAACGAAATGAACCTGTGAGTTAGAAAAATTTGTTTTGTATACATCCTGAATTAGCTGTAGCATATTCTCAGGAGCAAGAATTGCCGCCTTTGTTTTCCGTCAGTATAAGCTTTGAAATTTCTGGTTATGGAGTCAATATCGTTATGTGGCGAACAGATTGTTATTCTTCTAAAATTATTGAAAGGGTGTTCAGTCAGAACGCTATTGAAGTTGGTTTGTCTGAATATAATTTGATTCCGATATGAGTTTATCGGTCTCTCTGTGAAGTGTATGAAAAAATCTTCTGATGACTCCGCAGAATGTACTGTTTGTTCATCAGACTGAGTGGCATTGTCTTCACTAGTTGTGTTTTGATTTACTTGTATGTTATTAATATCTTCTTCTACCTTCCGACTCTAAAGCATCTGCTACAACATTCGCTTTTCTTGGTTTATATGAAATTTCGTAATCATAATTTGCAAGCTCTAGGCGCCACCGGAGCACCTTAGTATTTTAAGTAGCTGTCTGAATAAACGTAAGTGGCTTATGATTCGTGACAAGTTTAAATCCATAGAGATAGGGCTTGAATTTTTCCACTGCCCACATGATTGCAAGTGCTTCTTTCTCGGTCGTTGAATAATTTACTTCCGTTTTATTCAACGTTCGACTGGCAAAGGCTATCGGTTTGTCAGCTTTATCTTGGATTTGTGACAAAACAGCACCAAGCGCATAGTTGCTGGCATCGGTGATCAAAATAAAAGGTAATTGACAATCTGGGTAGGTTAAAATTTGGTCTGAAGCCATTAATTCTTTTAAATGCTTGAATGCTTCATGATATTCCATGTTATCCACTTGTACGGTACATCCCTTTTTTAAATATCTAGAGAGTGGTTTTGTTTATTTGGAATAATCGTTTATAAACCTTCTATAATATCCCGTTAATTCTAGGAATTGTTTGATTTCCTTTTGATACTTGGGAAGTTGCCATTCTTTGACTTTTTGATTTTTTTCTGGATTAGGTTTTATTCCCTTGGGTGTGATAATGTGACCGAGAAATTCAGTTTCTCGTTTCAAAAATTCACACTTGTCCAGTTGAATCTTGAAGTTAAATTTTGAAAGGCGTTCCAACACTTTGGAAACGATCTCAATATGGTTTTCGAGGTTGTACCCTAAAATAATTATGTCATCTTGGAAGCACACGTAGCAAATTTTTAGCAAATCGTACCTATGAGTCCAGTGAGTACCCTATACATCACCTGCTGGAAGGTTGCGGGGGCGTTTTTAAGCCCAAAAGGCATCCGAGTAAATTCAAAGTGCCCTTGTGCGGTTGAGAAAGCAGTTTTCTCCATGTGTTTAGGATCCATTTCGATTTGATGGAATCCTGATTTCAAATCCAATGTTGTGAAATACGTGGATTTTCCAAGATTATCCAGTATTTCTTCAATCTGGGGAATTGGGTATTTATCATCTATCGTTTTCTCATTGAGTTTACGATAGTCTATGACGACCCTAATTTTGCGTTTCCCTGACGCATCCATTTTCTTTGGGACGACCTAAACCGGTGAAGAATATGGACTAATCGAATGTTGTATGATACCATGATCAATCATTTCTTTATTCTGATCTTCCACATCATTTTTTAAATGTGTATGGATATCTATATGATTTTGTGTAAAAACAGGCTGTTCATTACGAGTAATAATTTTGTGTTTGATTGCTGTAGTCGCTGTAAGTTTTTCATTTGACCTGAGCAATGTGTCCCGATGTAGAAGTATTAATTCCGACAGTTGCTTTCTTTCCAAGGTCGGATAAATGATCTGTCCTGATAAGATTGTTAATTGTTTCTGAATTGAGTTGTTCATCAGTGTCCATGGAAATTGCACTGAGTGTTTCAAAATTGTTTACTATAAGTTTGAGTTTTGAATCAATTATTGGTGGTTTGTAACTGTTTGTCGATATTAGCAGGGTAGTTTTATTGTTATTTGCCCTGTACAGTCCTGGGCATATTTTAACACCATCTGTTAGTTTCGAAAATGTCGGTACAAACCAATCGCCGTTACTCTCAGTTGTTAGTGTTACAATGTGGTTAAATGTATTAGATTTTCCCTGGAAAAAACTTTTTGAATGCGGTTGTGATACCGGAAATAGTGACTGTTCCTTTTGAATAATTTACTTCAGAATTGGTTTTTGCTAAGAATTTTGATCCCAGTAATCCGTCCGAAAAAGTCATGAAATTTCATTTCATAGTAGGTTTGAGCAGGAATTGCTGGTCCTAAAAGGTTGTGTTTGCCTTTTTTATTGATGTAATGATGTTTCGGTTACGTTTTAAACTCTTATTTCGGAGATTGTCTTGCAATTTTTAAGGAGGCCCGGACTGATGAAGTTTTTATTGGCTCCCGTATCGATAAGTCATGTAATTTTTTCATTAGTATTTTTGATCTATGCATTCCACGTAAGGGAGAAAATTTTGAGTTATTTGTGATTTTCTTGACGCTAGAAGAAAGTTTGCGTCGATTTCGTCATCTGATTCTGACTCTGATTCCAAGTTATCTTCAGGTAATGGTGTTTCACTGACTTCGTTATTATTAATTAATCTTTTGTTCATTGTCAGCCTCGATTTGGTTGAACTAATTTCCATTGGTTCGCTTGTATTTGTGGAACTTGATTTATTCTGAAGAATGTTGTCGCTTTCTTTATAATGTGTTTTAATAGGAGGTTGGTTACTTTGGTAATTTTGTTTAAATGTCGGTTTTTCTTTGTTCCATTAGCACCGTAGGTTAATATTCTGCACGATTTCTTTACACTTTTGGTAGTATTTATGAATACTAACTCCTTCATCATTTATTGCATTACGCGGGAATTGGCATTTTATAAAATTGGAGAGTTTTTCTTGACGGTCTCCTAATGCACCGTTGAGCGAATCTCTTTCTTTCGTTTGAAAAATCTTATGGGTTCCCTTTTTAACTTAGATTATCTCTTTGCGCCGCCATCAATTTTGTTTATTTGGCAACGGTTTCTTGTTATGGCGAAAAAGTCGGCCAGGAACACGTTCCGCAAAAAATATTTGGCGTGTTTTTTTCTGGCTTGGTTGTTAACCACGAGGCTAACTGTCTACGATTTCCATCGTAGCTTGGGATCGACTTAATAGGGTCAGGTATCCTGAAAAAGTGTCCACTTTAATTTGTGGTTGTATGGTTATTATTTCATCTTCGTGATTATTGCCGTTAAGTTGGTTTAACAATTCGTCATGTCCACAAACTCGTTTCAGTGAGTGCTTCTAAGGCTTGCTTCATTTAGAATTGGAACAAACTTTTGCTCATATTGTGGCGCTCCTGGTGGACGGATTTGGAAGTTCTTGGCGCCCACGTGTCGGGAATTTTGTCAGCTTCACGTATGTATTTTTGACATTCCGCAAATCGACTGTACTTTTGTAAACAATCAACATGGAAGCCGAAAGAAGGGAAAAAATTGTGCACAGTTATTTGGAAAATCCATTGTGGTCTGCATCTAGGCTAGCTAAACAGCTGAAATTGCCCAGAAATACCGTATGGCGCGTTATCAAACGGTATAAGGAAACATTGACGACGATTCGGAAGCCTCAAGCCAATCGTCGGAGTGGAACTGTCGACCGGAAACTGCGTGGTAAGATTTTGAAGACGATTAAGAGGAATCCCAATCTGTCGGACCGTGATTTGGCCAGAAAATTCGGTGCTGCCCATAGTACCGTGAGGAGAACTCGACTCCGGGAAGAAATCAAGTCGTATCGAGCTAGCAAACAGCCAAATCGGACCATAAAACAGAATAGTGTGGCCAAAATCCGTGCTCGGAAGCTATACGACCAGGTGCTGATCAAGTTCGACGGGTGTCTTCTGATGGACGATGAAACCTATGTCAAGGCTGACTTCGGGCAAATCCCAGGTCAAAAATTTTACTTGGCAACGGCTCGGGGGGATGTTCCAGCCAAATTTAAATTTGTTTTTGCCGACAAATTTGCACGAAAATTCATGATTTGGCAGGGCATTTGCAGCTGTGGCAAAAAAACGAAAGTTTTCGTTACAAATAAGACAATGACGTCGGAACTATACCAAAAAGAGTGTCTCCAAAAACGAATTTTGCCGTTCATTCGATCCCACGACCATCTCGTAATGTTTTGGCCAGATTTGGCAAGCTGTCATTACAGCAAAGTCGTTCAAGAATGGTATGCAGAGAAAGGGGTCCAGGTTGTTCCGAAAAACCTTAACCCACCCAACTGCCCCCAGTTCCGCCCTATTGAGAAATACTGGGCAATCATGAAGAGGAGACTCAAGGCAAAGGGAAAGGTTGTCAAAGACATCAATCAGATGGAAGACCTGGTGGAATAAGATAGCTAAAACAATGGACGAAGAAGGTGTGCGCCGCCTAATGATCCGTGTTACAGGAAAAATTCGAGAATTCCTTCGAAACCGTGACGAATAATGTATCCGTATTTTTTCTTAAAAGTATGAAGAAAACGCTACATTTGTATAAAAAAAGATCTTGAATTCAATAATAAATAACTGAAATACAGGCAATTGTTTTTGTTCCAATTCTATCTGAAGCAAGCTTTAGCAGCACACCGAGGCGATCAATTTTAGCAGTAAAGTCTTCCATTTTTGTTTCTTTCAACGAAAGAGGTTCTAAATTCGGAATTTCTGTTTTCACGGGTATGTGTTGTAGAAATTCGTTGGAGGATTCTGAATCTAAACTTTCTTCTGAATCAGAGTGAAAGTCTGATTTCTTTAAAATTCTTCTGACCGTCTTCAGGGCATAAGTTTTTGATCGTTTTTCTTTTGGCATCAGCCGTTTAATTAATTATGTGCCAGCACTCAACAGCCAAGATTCCGCTCTAGCTTGTTGCGCTGTGTATTAATGCACATTTACCGCTTACACAGGGGAATTTTTTAAATGAAAATGAGTTTACGTCTATCTTGTAGTGCGCAATACTCGGTTGCTATGTGACACCTCTTGAGTAATCACGAAAGCGTTTGAATGCAATTGAAGCGGGAGGGTACTTAATTGCACTCACTACTCGGGAGGTCTATCTTGTAGTGACTCTCCGAGGACGTAAATACTGTAAACTAATGTAGAACAAAGTTAGTACTCATGGGGCTTCAAATGGTGAGTTGACAACTTCGAAGGAGGATGCGGCCGACCTCTCGTCCTCACAAGTTCCTACCTCACGCCTCCACGAGTCATATGATCACAAAAGACTGCCAGCTGAAACATGGAGACGCTGGTTGGCGTAGCCTGGGCAATGTTGTCAATCTGACAATAGCGAAGTGAGGGGGTGCGACTGAAGATCGTGTACCTTTAAATCATATTTTATATTGCCCATTCTCATTTTATCAATAATTTCAGCACGCTTTGGAATCATTTTTGCATTCCAAAACCATGTAAAAGCCGGGAGAAACACGACGGGCATCAAAGGCTCAATTTGTTTTTCAGCATTTCAGCATTACACTTAATTTAAAATTGCACTTCTGAATTTCAACTACTAGAAGACTGGCATGTGCTTATAAGCAATGTAAGATTATATTTTAATATTGTGTTTAGTGGCATTATGGTAAGATAAGCCATTTATTTCAGGAATCATCAAACCCGACTCTTCGTTCACTCCAATTGCTATCTTCGAAATGTTACTAGAACAGTATAAAAAAAAATATTACTACATGTCTTTTAAAACAATATCTTTTATTGAAATTTTATCTTTGATATTTGGAATGATCTATTCTGTTTTCAGCTTTTCCAGGACAAGAAGGATATTAATTCATATCTAATTTTTATTTATTTTTCAGTAACAATCCATTGGTAGTATCATTCAAGTTTGAAATTTGAATAAATTGGCATGTTTGTCTATAATGATATCCTAATATTGTGTGTACAAAATATACTAAATATTAAATAACATATAACGGGGAAAGGAAGGACCATCAGGGCACCCAAGTAAAACGATTTGGATAGGGAGCATGGGACTGCCTCCTCCCTATTGTTAACATTTCGCGGAACGAGGGCGGGCTCTTCGACCCCATCTATTGGGTTTATTCTGTCAATCGAGGGCTCGATTCTAGTGCTGTGCGTGTGAACTTGCTTTTGGAAGGAGATTCTTTTCCCTATATTCGCGGGTTTCGCGTAAGTGTCTCTGCTTACGGGCCCGCCCAAACGTTTTTGGCCCTTCATACAGGAGCTTGAAGATCACAAACAATATTAGAATCCTGATCAAATCGTTTTTCAGATTATTCCACTGCTATGGGAAGTTACCTTGCTACAATAGATGGTAGTTTTATATCATCATCATCATCATCATACTTCCGCTGGCAAACCAAGTACCTAAACCACCACCCCGTTGACTTCGCATGCCTTCTCAATTTGGATGTTGTTTTTTCTTCTAGAACGATAAAGCATTTGATTGTTTTTCATGCCCGGTTTTTTATTTCGTTTTAGGTGTAAAGATGGATATAGTAGGGCAAAGTGAAAACACGCTTGAATGACATTTCTCGCTCCATTGAAAATTATGTGCGGACCATATCAGTCTCATTGGAAGCGAACGCTCTGTATTAAATGACGGGTGTTAAAAATTATGTGCAACAAATGAAAAATCATACTGACTCTCTTGGTGATTCAATTCCAAGCTTTAAAAATTGACTACGCCTTAAGTGCCAATTTTAATAATAAAAATTATTGATTTATTTGGAGTGTTCATAACTACACGCGTACACGAGATAAGATGAATTTGTTCCTCCGAAGGTCCCTACTTATTACAGCTACTCGCTTGAATACTGCTGACGCTGCAATGGGTGTAGAAGTTCGATCAACGACCACGTCGGATGAATTTGCTACAAGGCCCTTCATCAGTCAACACTTTTAGGGACAATTGCAATCGAAATTCCGTAGCTGTTGCTGAGGGCGTTCTGGATCGTCGGCAATGCTCGGTGCAGATGCCAACGTAACTATATACCAGACCACTACAACAGTCGGAGCTTCGAGCAGCTGAGGAAACCATTATCAAGCTAGTGCAGCGTGAATCCTACCCAGATGAGGTCGCCGCATTATCAAAGCGCCAAACGAAACCGGACAGGAAATGATCGTGAAATACAGTTCAGATTCTACAGGCTAATGCCGATTTTAGACGACGAAGGCATACGCCGGGAGCGTGGCCGTATCGAGTGCGGCCGAAGATATATGCTACGATGTGCGCCACTCCATCATCCTTCCGAGTAAGCAACCAGGTCACTGAGCATTTGGTGCTCCGATATTACCGCCGCTACCACGACGGAACTTCCCAGAAATAGTCGTTAATGAGGTCCGACAGCTGTACACCATTCCAAGACTTCGTTTGGTGGTGAAAAAGTTGAGACGTGATTGCGCTATCGGTGCAATTCGGTCCGGCCTAGACCAGCAATTTCGCCGATGGCGTCCGCCTTCCAGCTTCGCGTCTCGCTCACCACGAAAGAGGCCTTTACCTACACAGGAGTTGACTACTTTGGGCCCCTTGTGGTGAAGCTGGGAAGGGCCAACGTCAAACGGTGGATCGCCTTATTTACGTGCCTGACAGTTCGCGCTGTCCATCTTGAAGTCGCCTATACACTAACTACCGAATCCTGCATCTCCTGCATTCGTCGTTTCGTGGGTCGCCGAGGAGCACCGATCCAGCTCTTTAGCGACAATGACACGAACTTCCAAGGTGCTGACCGAGTGCTGCGACATCAGATTAGCCAGGGACTGTCTACAACGTTCACTAGCACCAACACTAAGTAGAACTTCATTCCGCCGGGAGGACCGCACATAGGTGAAGCATGGGAGTGCTTGGTCCAGTCGGTAAGGACCACTATGGCCGAGGCATACTCCGAAGGGAAGCTTGACGACGAGGAGCTGCAGACACTGGTCGTG
Source organism: Aedes koreicus (assembly GCA_024533555.2). Taxonomy (NCBI): domain Eukaryota; kingdom Metazoa; phylum Arthropoda; class Insecta; order Diptera; family Culicidae; genus Aedes; species Aedes koreicus. Next base: position 256,308 of record JAHHFK020004049.1, on the reverse strand, counting down.
GAGGCTGAACACATGGTGAACTCAAGGCCTCTGACGTATTTACCCCTTGAATCTTCAGAAGCAGAGGCTCTTACGCCAAACCATTTCCTGTTGCTGAGCTCCAACGGGGCGAAACCACGAGTAGATGGAACAGTAGCAGCAGCTCAGATGCAGTCCAGTGAGCTAGTTCGTCGACAAATCCTGGGAAAATCATGGGAGCTAATTCAGCGACAGTTGGAAATATTCTGGAAACGCTGGTTGGTTGAATATCTGCCGGTAATCCGTCGGCAACCGAAGTGGTTCGATGAAGTTCGAGCACTACAAGCAGGGGATTTAGTGCTGGTCGCAGAGCCAACGAAACGTAACGGATGGGAACGAGGCCGTATCGTGAACACGATTCCCAACCCAGATGGCCGTCATCGACAAGCGGTCGTGAAGATAGCACAGAAGAGCGTGGTGAGGCCTGTGTCACGGCTGGCGGTGTTTGACCTGAAAGACTACAGTGAGACTCCGGAGCACTCCGGATCACACCCGGGGAAGACTGTCGGCGCAGAAGCCGGCAAGCTGGCAACCGTGCCCACTGACCTTTATGATGCGAGGGCATCAGGCGTCAAAGCGTCGCCGCAGAACGTGGTGACAGATGTCATCGAGACAGGGACGACCTGTCAATAGGTGTTTCCGGGATATTTTTTGTCATTGGCAAGTCAAAGCAAAACGAAGATAGACGTTCAGTGAAAATATATTAAAATTATAATTAAAGTCCGTGAAAATTAGTTGAGTTAGGGTCCAGTCCGTTCGTCGATATTGAAAAGAAAGCAAGGTATATTATTAAACATTATTATTGAATAAACACTCAAAATAAAAATTTAGGCCTACGGAAAAGACAAGGACCGAAAATCCACAAGGGTGCACATGTGAAAAAGCCCACTAAATTGTAGGTTAGTAATTATATTAATGAGACATGTACTTACCTTTGAAATTATGATTACAGTTGAAGCTTTTCTGAGAGGAGAGCTATCAAAACGGGATCAGTTTTTCATTGCGCCCTAACAGCCCCAACAGAAGGAAAGGAAAAATAGCGAACCTTTCTTCTCGGGGTTAGCACCGTCCTGATTGTTCGGCTCAGCGTGGTTGAGGGGATAATTTGGCGTAGCTCCTCCGAGCTCGGCTGAAGAAGTTGGCGCAATTTCGATCGGATGCACTCGATTCGGTGTGTCTAGGTATCCATCGACGTCTCGGAAGTGTCAGCAACATCCACACTACAGTCGTATAGTCGAACGGCGCAATAGACGACAGTTTTCGTTCTGCCCAGCTGCACTGCTTTCTTGGTTAGCACTACCGGACACTTTGCCAATGTTGGCGCAATTTCGACACTAATTATTAAAACTTGGATTAGACTTAAATTTTCCACTGTTAGGTGTTATGAATTTCGTTACCGAATAAGAGATTTAATTGATCCATGGGTTCGTCCCCCTTTTATACCAGATCCAGTACTGGCTTTGGGGTCCAGGCTAGGCGATGACGTGGATATCGGATGTCATCGCAATGGATGATGCTAGCCGTCAGTTGGTGTCAGGGGGTATGGGATTATAGCGAGTTCAAATTCAAATTTAAATATATAAATTGAGGAAAATGGGCATCTGACACCAAGGGAATGGGAGTGGAATAGGATGGAAAGGAAATTCAATTTAATTTAAAGATACTTCATGTTCTTTTATGACCGCAAATTTAGTAACTAATATTTACGTTTATTTAATTATATATATAAAAATATATTAGAAATGGTGGTGGATCGGAACAAAATAATTATTGGAAGCTATTTGAGAGGTTACAGTTGGTCGAAAGATCATTTAGAATTACCTTTGCATGGGTCCCCTCACATTGCTCAACTCCAAGCAATGAGAAGGTGAGATTTTTGAAAGAATTTCACATGATGAATTTTTTCCATTGTTACGTCAGAGTTCTCTTCAAAGTTGGCAAAACGATTGGACAAGTAATTCTCTTGGGCGGTGGTTACATTCCATTATTCCAAATGTTTCGTCGAGATCGTGGCTCAAAGGGCTGGATGTAAGTCACGGTCTCGTTCGTGTGATGTTAAGACTTATGTCCAACCACTACTCGCTAGACGCACATCTCTACAGAATTAACCTCGTCCATAGCAATGTATGTAGCTGCGGAACCGGTTATGATGACATCGCTCACGCAGTTTGGCATTGCCCGGGTAATGATGCCTCCAGAGCACGACTAAGGATACCCTAGTGGCCCGAGGTAGACAACCCTCCCGCGAGATAAGAGATGTTTTGGGAATGCGTGATCTCCCCTACATGCAAGCGATTTACGAATTCCTTTGTTTGTCTGATCTAAGAGTGTAACGTCATCATCTCCCTTCCTTCAACTCTAGTAAATTCACTGCCATTGTGTCCCAGTTATACTATCCTTTTGTTTCCGTGCTACTTGTACCTGCGCAGCAAGCAGTGGTCACCCATCAGCGGCTTAGTTCCTGAAAGGGACTACAGGGACCGTGGATTTGGTAGATGTCGCAACCATGAGCTGCAAATAATACCTTCAATAAGTTACCTGCCTAGCCCCTTCCAAACGATAATGTGACCCATTAACCTCGAGCTAGCCACGAGTAATTGGCACCCCATTTTAATAACAATTGTAAATAACAATATTGAATATCGGCTCCGTAAAGTGTTACACACGCATGAGCCTAACAAATAAACGAACTAATTTAAAAACAAAAATATGGAGCCTGCTTGTATACTCGGATGCTACAATCGGACGGTTCATTCACCATGAATCTGATATGCAGCAAGTCACGGATTCTTCCGAAATCATCTAGTCGATCGAAACCTATTACGACACCACGCTCAGAGCTACTAGCTGTAGTCCTGCTATCCCGTTTGACTGATAAGTTCATTTCTTCTACTGAAACGAAGTTTACTGCAGTTATGTTGTGGGGCGATTCGCAGATAGTATTGAACTGGCTTCGAAAATCACCTGGTGCACGGAGAAAAAAGATTGGTAAACGCAAACATATTCTAGTTTCATTTAACCAGAATTTCATATTGAATTGGGTGAGCAGCCTGGAACGTTGATCGGGAAACAACTTTGGTGGAAAGGACCATCCTCGATTAATACAGAAACCCTACAAACCCTTCCGGATGAATTGGTACCAGAACTGAAGACAACAGTGGCACTTGCCGTCACCACCAATCTGCGGTTGAAAATATTTGATGACGTTAGCGATTTTGGTAAACTGCAGCGGCACATGGCCTATGCGATACGCTTTGCACTTTTCGTTGCTTCGAAACAGAAAGTTATGACCAATGGACCACTAGAAGCAAAGGAACTAGTGCGTGCGCAGAACGAAATGATTCAGCTCGTGCAAGCCGAATCTTTTTCGTCCGAGATCGCTGCCTTGGGACGAGGAGAGAATGAGAAGCATCGGTTGAGGAATCTCCATCCGTTCATTGACGCTGAGGACAGAATTCTTCGAGTTGGTGGACGCATCAAACACGCAATGATTCCGTTTAACAGTCGTCACCAAATGTTGCTGCCAGCAAAGCATCCTGTGACAGAAAACCTGATTCGTTACTTACACATTAAAAACACGTTTGATCAGAAAAACTCACGAATTTTTTGCATTGAAATTTGAAAAAAGTTCCATAAGTATAAGTATTTCAATTACTATATTAAAAATGACCTACTTTTGCTGCCATACAAATTTGCATATCAACGGGTTCAAAAAGTTGATTTTCCTAACACAGTCCCAGATAAAGGGTAGCAAATATCTTCTTCTTCTTCAAAATATCGAATTTGCTTCGTTCTGCGTTTTCGTGACTCCCTTCTTTCTTGGCTATGCTATTAACGCTAGTATATATCGCGCCATACGGACCAAATTGATTCAGTGTACGACAGCATCTCTAAGCTGCTGCTTTGTACGAGGCTTTGTCGGATCTGCCACAGTCCGCCCGGTTGTGGTATGGAAGACAGAGCAATGTCAAATTACCACTGCAATAATGGTAATTTCGGGCCATTACGAACCGTAAGGGTAGGACACGATGCTTCTGACAACAAGACATTCAGAGTCATCTCAAGTTTCTGCCGTCGGAAACTCGATGCGACGACGAGTGTAAAAATTACTATCCGGAGTGAATAGTATATCACTTTATATCCCAAGTAAACCGGAAATAGGAATTAATTTCTAATGCGTGAGTCATGGCCACCGTCCTTTTCAGGACGATCAATTAAATTTACAATAAAAGAGTTGGAATTTAAGTGAAATTTTAATAATTTAGCCAAAACAACCGTATAATCAAAAACTGCAATAGTTGGAGGCATTTACTCGATAGTGGTATGTTCGACAAAGAGTTTTCATAAGAGCCTTGATGAAAAACGTAAACAATCGCTATTTCCTCAAATTTCGCGACATTCAGAACTTATTAATCCACCAGGACCATTTCGAAGAGGAAGAGTCCAGATAGGGGAAGAGTTGAATTACATATTACACTTCGTGTCATGAGATATTTACAAAGAAGAAGAATTTGGAGCATGAGCCAGTACAGACTGCGAAAGAAACTTACGAAGGATACTAATGGCGCCAGTGCTGATGCTGGCTCGGGTATTAGTTCATTACTATTAGTAACAAATTAAAGATAACAACACGCTGTTATTATTTAGACAGTTCGAAGAATTGGATTTTAAAAGTTATTCGATTATACATCGACATGTAAACTCACATACTGAAATTAAAACATTTCAATACTAACAAACCTTACGTGTAAATTAGATGATACCATTATTCCTATACACGTACGCAGTCCTACGTGAACCTCGCGGTTATATCCTTGATATAACCTACCTCTAATATTTTATCAAATCAAGTGCATAATCAAGAAGACCGATGACGACTAAGGGCTACACGGTGTTCAATAAGTTCGAATACAAGTTTTCATCATTGCGTAGGTATGCGCCATGTACATATTCTGCATTGGTATTGGTGTCAGCTTTAGCTTCATTCATACGCTACCGAATGTGCGCGGTGTTGACATTCTGTTAGTTGTTGTTTGTTTGTTACGCGCGATGAAAGAGTATCGGGACTTCGTAATTAAGCGTTTTTTGAACGGTGAGCGACCCGGCGATATATTCCGGCTGCTGAAATCGCATGGGGTCAAGCGGAACTTTGTCTACACGACCATCAGGCGATACCGGGAGACGTCCTCGACCAATGACCGTGCGAGATCCGGTCGGCCGCGTTCAGCGAGGACGCCACGGGTCATCAAGATCGTGAGGGAGCGAATTCGGCGCAAAAAGAACCGCTCAATCCGGAAAACGGCTGCAGATCTCAACGTTTCCATTGGAACCGCTCACACCATACTCACCAAGGACCTTGGTTTCAGGCCTTACAAAAAACGTAAGGTCCATGGCGTTTCGGAGGCTACCAGCAAAAAGCGGTTGGATCGAGCTAAGAGGATCCTCTCTCGGCACGCTGGTCAGGAGTTTGTTTTTTCGGACGAGAAACTGTTCGTGCTGCAGCAGCCGCACAATGTGCAAAATGACCGGGTGTGGGCGCCATCGAGGGACAGCATTCCTGAATCCAATATAAACATCCCTCGGTTCCAAAGTGCCGCGTCGGTGATGGTTTGGGGGGCAGTATGCAAACGTGGTAAGCTACCCTTGGTGTTTATTGAAAAAAAACGTCAAAATCAACGCGGCGTACTACAAAACTGAGGTTTTGGAAAAGGTTGATGCCCCCAGTCTCCGAAGCCTCTACGGCGATGAGCACTACGTGTTCCAGCAGGACGGTGCACCAGCCCATACGGCAAATGTGGTTCAAGCCTGGTGTCGGGACAATTTAACCGACTTTCTGGACAAAACTTTGTGGCCTCCCAGCTCCCCGGACTTGAATCCTCTCGACTTTTTTGTTTGGTCCTATATGATGGCGAAGCTGAACGAATACAAGGTCAGCACTTTGGATCATCAACACAAATATTCTCAAAATCAACGCCAAAACCCCCCCCCCCCCCCCCGTCCCCCCCCCCCCCCCCCCGAAAAACATTTAAAGCTCGCTAAAGAGTACAAAGGGGGGTCATTCCAAGAGAAATGTTGTACACACCAAGTTCCCAAAATTTTGTTCGGTACTTTTTTTGCTGAATTCGGTATGTAATATCGAAATTTCACCGAACATTTTGTAAAATATGACATTCCAGCAATCAAACATACTGAATTTCTGTAATTTACAGAAAATTACCGAACATTGTAAAAGAAAACAACCGATCGAAACTGTAAAACGCTGCAGTTCCGCAATACTGTAAAACAAATGACGAATGTACTGTATATTTAATCTTTTGCAGAATAAACTGTAAAAAAAAGTACCGAACAGATTGTAAATGTATTCCATGCTGTCAAACTTGACATTTTAAAGTTGCTTGTTGGCCATTACTGTTGAGTTTCACGGTGCGACCAAAAGTAAGTGCCAGAAATGGAGGTTGGAAAAAATCGAGCTCTCCCATTTCATTCAAAAAGGTAACCCAAGCGATAGTATGTCCAACAGTATGTCTGATTACCCTTGTTTCTTATTCACACATATGTATATTACAGATTTCTTGAGAACGTTGGCAATAATACGCCACAAAATCCGAGCTGTGATGCTAAACGGCTAATACAAGAAATGATTTTAATTAAATACCAATGGACCCCAAATGAATGCAAAAAATATTTGAATTTATCACATTAATTATCCTAAATGTAAAAATAAAGAATGAAATTCAATAAAAACCTATAAATTCAGCTGAGAAACTGTAAATTTTTTACATTATTTTCGGTGAAAATTTGACAGTGCGCGTTACCAATCGTTCAGCAAAATTTACAGAACGTTTCGGTATATTTTGACAGCTCAGTAGCTAAGTTAAATTTACTGAACGTGCTGTAAAACTTTAAAACTACCGAATCGATTACCGAATATTCAGCTGTTTCATATTCGGTAAAAAATTACAGTATACTGTAAAAAAATCTAAGTGTGTAATCCCTACAACTCACAAAAACACAAAACCAAAAAACAATATTACAACTTTTCATCAAATTATCAAATCATACTGACAGTACCGCACCTTTCGTTCCCCCCCCCCGCAACCTCCTCCCCCCCCCCCCCTCGCCGCCCCCCTACTCCCCCCACTCCGCCACCGCCCCCCCAACCACCACCACCCCCTAATCCTAGGTCGACGGAGTTTATTCCTCCCCCCCTTTTGAATATGGGAAGTGGGGGTGAAGTCGATAAAGTATCACTTGAAATCGTTGGTGTTCGACGTCTAACATTTGAGGAGCTTTACACGACACTAACCCAGATTGAAGCAGTTTTAAATTCAACACCATTGACACAGGCTTCTGATGACCGCAATGACCTTAGTGCAATCACGCCAGCGCATTTTTTTTTTATTGGCAGAGCGATGCAAGCTGTTCCAGTACCATCATACCTCAACCTTAAGGAGTTAACGTTGTCGAAATGGCAGCTAGTTCAGCGTATGCAGCAGCAGTTCTGGAGAAGATGGGCGACCGAATATCTTACAGAGCTGCAAAACCGCCAAAAATGGTATCGTTTTACGAAGATCAAACCTGGGTCTTTAGTACTGCTTATCGACCAAAATGCTCCGCCAGTACAGTGGCTCCTGGGACGAATTGTTACACTGCAAACCGGACAGGATAATGTGACAAGAGTCGTAACAGTCAAGACTTGCAGAGGAGAATTCAAACGTGCGGTGACAGAGATTTGCATTCTACCTCTGGATGAAGATCAACATCCGAACCTGGAAGAATCTTTGAAATCCTAGATTTCAACGTTGGGAGAATGTTGAGTAGTATGTTTCGGACAACCTTAAGTCATATAAACTATGGTATGAAATATTTCTATTTTTATATACTGCTCGAGCGACTTCGTCTTTTGATACATAATAAAAAGAACCTTAAAGAGAAACAGAAGTGTTTTTTTCTGTGCTCGAACTATTTTTGAAATGCCCAAGAAAAATACAGTCCACCTTTTGAATTGATGAACATATTGTTGATTGTAAGCCGATTGGTAGACTGCACATGTATTGGCGGTTGAGGATTCCAGCTCGCCTAGCCGTTCCAAAAATAGGTAGATAAAATCAAGACCCCTGTGAAGCCGTAGCAGTGTCCGACAGCCCGAGACGTAGACCTTCTCGTTCAGCAAATTACCATCACGTTCGTAGTCCAATTACGCCGGACCATTCTAGATCAAATCATCGTCATCTGCACGGAAACCGCAAGTCACGAAGGCCTACGTTAGCTTATTTGTATGTCTACAAACTCGCGCGATACATTTGGAACTGGTCTCCGACCTAACGACTGACGCGTTCCTTGCTGCTTTTTTTTTTTGCTTTGAGAATCCCAAAACGATGCGCTCTGACAACGCGACAAACTTTGTCGGAGCCAAGAACGAGATGCATGAGCTGCGGCAGCTTTTCCGAGACCAGTGTGCCACCGGAAAAATCGTGAGTTATTGCAGTAACGGAGGGATTAACTGGCCTGTCATACCACCTAAAAGCCCACACTTTGGCGGTATATGAGAGGCAGGAGTAAAGCAGGTCAAGCATCACTTGCAGCGGATTGTCAGTGACCGGAAGTTGTCCTACGAGGAGTTGTACACAACGCTGACGCAAATTGAAGCAGTGTTAAATTCCCGACCCCTAGTCCCTAGCTCGGATGACCCTAGTGACTACACGTCCAGTAACCCGGTCATTTCCTAATCGGCAGTGAGATGCAATCTATAGCTGAGCCGACATACTTGCATTTGAAGGAGAACACTCAGTCTAGATGGCAACTGGTGCAAACCATGCTGCAACACTTCTGGAAACGGTGGACAGCGGAGTATCTTCCGGAGCTCCAGAACCGTTCGAAATGGCTAAAGACTACGGATATCAAGGTGGGTGCGATGGTTCTTCTCGTGGATCAGAACACGTCGCCACTACACTGGCCTCTTGGAAGGATCGTTGCAAAGTACCCTGGAGATGACGGCATTACTATAGACACTCAAGTAATAGACCGGCCAACGTGTGTCTGGCACAGTTGACATATCTAAAACAACTGTCAAATCGTATGGGAAATGTTCGTTTTGGATACAACATGGCGGCACGTTGGCCGGTCTATTGAGTGTCTATAGGCATTACCCGTGTCGTTCCTGTGAAAATGGGGAATGGAGGAGTGTTCAAGCGCGCTGTTACGGAAGTCTGCTTGCTACCGTTAGATCAGAAGATTTGAAATTGAGATTTCAACGCCGGGGATGATGTTCGTCGGCTTGCGCATCTCCATCGAACACTACCGACTTTGAGACAACCTGTGTGTAATCGATTAAACAAACACATACACATACTTTGTTCTTTATACTTCTAATAAAAACCGTGAGTTACTTTCTAACACGCAACGATATCGGTCGCGTTTGTACGACCTCCGAAAACCCCGAACTAAATACTACAGTCCTCTCCGCAATCCACAGGGTAATGATATAAATCCATTTACAAACAACTGAAAATTAACATTTTGTAAACTAGTATAGCTTTGTATCTTACAAGCTCAACTAATGCAACAAGCATACACTCAAGTGTATACATTTAGTTTCAGTGTGGAATGTGATATTGAAAGAACAAAATAATGCCAGCTAAGTAATATTTTACTCACTATGTTTGATAACAAAGAACCATTTTTTCTACTTTATTGTTCATGTATTCATTAATACATTTTTCTCATCGAGGCTTATTCATCCCACAAGGGGGTTGAGTCTCCTAGAGTTGCTAACGTTCCTTGTGGAGGTGAGTTGTTAGGTTTTTGTGTAGCGTTCGTATTAGGACGGGGACTTGGCGCTGCACTGTTTGCTCTCACGGGATGTGGATTTGTAGACCCAAAAGAATCATTGCCAAACTTATTTCGTGGCCGATAGTCCCCTGTCGGTCGGCCGGATGGTCCACTGAAATATAAAATATTATTGTCGAAGCTGTTATGTTTGTTATTTCTGTTGTGGATTTACCTTCTGGGTGTATTTCGGCCACCATCCCGAGGATTATTACCGCTTCCTCTGCTTTTGGACATCCACGAGTCAGTTGCTTTATCCCAGTTTCTCTTCTCCTGTTGCATAGAACCAAAGCGACTATAGCTGTTACTTTCGTTGGAGTACGGAGACACTGATGCCGGATTATTAAAGGGAGAACTTCCACTGCGATCATTTTGTACCCGACTACGTTGCTGCACGCCCACTGACCCAGGATGTACGAATGATCCGTTTGAGTGCTGCGAAGGCGTTGACGATCCATACCTTGGAGTTTGTGAAGAATGAGGCGTTTGTTGATAGGGGGTCATGTACGGCGTTTGACCACTTGGAGTGTATGGCTGGAATGTTGCGAGATAGATTAAAATACATTTGACTAACTTTGAAGCCATTGGAAGTTTTCTTTAAACTTACTGTAGTCACGTAGTTGCTGGTGCTTCCAAAATCACCGGGCGTGTAATCGTATCGCGGTGTATGACTTGTGGCTTGCGATAAAGAGTTCAACATATGTGGTGGCATGTTTTGAGCTAGTTTCGTGATAGCATCGCCTGTAAATGAAAATTTATTTAATGTAGCCGTAGTCAAAAAAAACTAACAACTAAGATCTAATTTCCATATTTTTTCATAATTCTAATTATAATTAAAACCTCAGGGGCTCTTAACCCTCTTTGGGTTGGTACTCATTTTTGTCAATAAAACAGATCTTATAAAGCCAACATTGCATAAAAAACACAAAAATATTCAAATATGAAGTAGCACTATCAAAACAATGGTCAATAATAGCTCAATGTTTTACAGCTTTGATTGAAATGTTGATACATTATTGTCAAAACCTTCAATTAATCCATATCGTATGGGTTGAACAGCATATCTGACTAAATTTACTGTTTTCGTCAGGTTTTAACAATAGAATCCAATCCGCAATCAATCGTCAGCTTGAACCAATAAATAAATTCTTCAAACACCCCCCCCCCCCCCCCCCCCCCCCCACCCCCCCAAATACCAACCAACCCCCCCCCATTTTTCACAAAACCCCCCCCCCCCCCCCCCCCCTCCTCCTACTTAAAAAAAAACCCATAGCTTCTCTTTTAAAAAAAACCTAAATTCCCCCATTTTTTTTTTTTTCTCCCCTCCAATTGTATTCTAAATGTATTTCTCATCAAAACTGTCCTTTAAAAATAGAGATGCACCGAATATTCTGCCGGCCGAATAATAGGTTTAGTTATTCGGCCGAATACGCCGAATAAAGAAATACAAAATAAAATACAACATAGCTTTGACGATTATTATTTAATTAAAACGACGGGAATTCACTTCTTGTATAAAAAGCATGTATACCATTTTAGGGTACTCAAAAAAATGTTATCATGGGTTTCGTTAATTTGATTCCAAATACTTGAAATTGCGTTTCAGGCAAGTAATCATTTCTCCATGTTCTGGAAGTAGTCGGTTACGATGCTGCTCATAAACGAGGCCTTCGGTGGAAAACAACCTTTCGCTTACAACGGTGCTCGCAGGAGCCGACAGATACCGCAACACGACCTTAAAGATATGTGGATATTTGTATCTGTTTGCAGTCCACCAAGAGTAAGGATTTTGTTTCCGTTCGACATTTTTTTCAGATATATACTGTTCCAATTCGTTCTTGATTATACAGCCTGATGGATGATTTCTCCTTGGTTGGTTCGCCCCAATTTCATCAAAGCACTTCCAAAATCCGGATGAATTATCTGATTCAGTAGGTACTGGTTCTGGATCATCTGGCATTTGCGTCTCGTGGCTATCAAGAATTTCAGCAACAATTTGATCGATAACCGTATGGTGATTGTTCTCAGGAATAAAATTAAGCTTGAACCTAGGGTCCAATACTGTCGCAAAAATGAAAACATTTTCATCGGCGATATGTTTGAATCGGGTATTTATGCTACTCAATAGGGTTTGTTTCGTAAGCTCTACTACTTTGTGGTCTTTGTTTGGTTTATCCAAATATAGCCGCAGTGTCGCAACGTACGGCATGACCTCGGAAATGCAAGAATCTTCCGAACTTATTATTCTTGTGATTTCTTCGAACGGTCTAAGAAGCTCAAGCAGATGACTGATAATATTCCACTCGTATTCTGTCAAATTCTTGACCGTGGGTACGTCTCCTGCATAATATGTTATGGCTTGCCTTTGGTCAACCATACGTTGTAACATGTAAAACGTGGAATTCCAACGAGTACGAACGTCCTGCAAAAGCTTTCGTTTGGGCAAATCATATTTTCCTTGAATCTCAGTCAACTTGTTACTCGCCAAAGGTGAGTGATTGAAATGCGTCACAATGTTTCTTGATTTTGAAATAACATCTTTGACCACTCTTTGACACTCCAGAGCGTCGAGAATCACAAGCTGAAGACTGTGGATGAAACATCCAACGTTTGGAAGTTCGGCGTCGTTTAGTCCCTTCAACATGTTTGCTGCGTTGTCCCGTAAGATCAAGTGTACTTTGGAGACCGGTATTTTCCAGTTAGCAAGCATATCATGGATTTTTAGTCCGATTCTTTCTCCTGTGTGAGATCCGGGAAATTCGCTTGTATTCAAGATAGCGTGTTTCATGGTGCTGCATTTTTCGTCAAACCAATGACCGGTCAAACTTATCACCGCTTTATTGTTCGGGGAAGACCAAATGTCCGTCGTGAAAGACATGTATCCATCGTCCAGAGGTAATGCATTTTTAATAGACGTTTTGCATTTCCTGTACATATCTGGGATCACCACCGTTGTGAAATATTTCCTACTAGGAATCTGGAAGTAAGAAAAGTTGTAAATCGATTTTATTGCACTACAACGCAATTAATGCTACCTTGTATTTTGGTTGCATCTTCGACATTAGGCGTCGGAATCCCTCGTTGTCAACCATTGATAGAGGTTGAAGATCCAAAACAATCATTTCCGCGACAAGTTTTGTGACCTCTTTTGCTTTAGCAGAGCCTTCATCCCAGCTAAGACTCGCGGCAAAACTTTCAGAAATTGAAGGTTGAGAAGCATCCTGCGTCGCTTTGGAGGCTTTTCGTTTGTTTTCCTTTTCACGGTAGCTCTGGTATAATCGGTCATGCTGTTTTAGATGATTGACCATACATGAATTGGTGGCAGTTTTCCCGATTCCGCCTCGTGAAAGTGTAGCGTTACATTCTACACATTTTGCTCTTCATTCATTTTCAATTTCGACAAAAAAACTCCCAAATCACTGACCGTTTTTCTGCCATTTCAAAACAACGATTAACTACGTACGCTCTACAAAAGAATGACGAGGCCTAGGATGAGACACTGTTACGCACTACTTTTGTCAGGCTCACACTGTGATAAGAAAAAAAGTAGATATTTTTTTTTTGCGCGCCTTATATGACAGTTAGTATACACTGAACAAACAAGGTATCTGGAATTTATTTCAATTCCCACGTATAAATCCGTGCGGATAGTTTGTTCAATTCGATGCTTTATTTATAATATTCGGCTCACATAGTGATGTATTCGGCCGAATATACGGCCGAAAGTTCGGCACGCAGAATAATGAGAAATCGAGATATTCGGTATTCGGCCTAAGGCCGAATAGTAATATTCGGTACATCTCTAAAAAAAAATATATTTTTTTTTTAAAAACTACCTTTTTTTTTTTTGAGCGCGAATTTTTGTTACACACTTCAAAAAAATTTCTTTTGTTTCTACAAATTTTTTTTTTAACCCCTATAAAAAATATACTTACTTTTAATTTTTTGTGCAAAAAATGGGGGCCCGCCCCCCAAAACCCCCCCCCGCCCCCCCCGGTCCCCAGAAACCGCCCCCGAAATTTTTTTAACCCCCTAAAACCCAATTTATAGAATCAAAATTCTGGCTCCGGAATCGGTAGCCCTCTGGTGTGACAGTTATATATTCATGTTTAAACTTCGTTCGCGGTAAATATGACAAAAGAAACTTTCCGGGATAATTTTTCGCCACGGATATAACGTAGTGGATTTTGCTGGGATTTTTCTTTTTCTCTTCTTTGAGGAATTCCTCGGCTTTGTCCTTCATGCCACCCTCAGTGTCTTTGTAGTATTTGTAGTTTAACAAGTCGCGTGCATATGAGGCCATAGGATTTATGTACCGTGCGATGATTTCGTCCAAATCCTCGAATTCCTCGTTACCAATCCACAGTGACTGTCCCAAACTAAAGTCGTTCTCTTTTCCTTCCTCACGCACATCGATGTGTTGGTAGACATCATTCGTTACTTTCCATGTTGCTGTCAAGTGATCTGCACCTTTGCTAGAAGGTCGCACAATGACCTCCCCCTGATCTAACTGGTCAAGGATTTTCAAAGCTTCTGCATAAGATATATTGTGGAACGAAGGATGTACAATAACCCTTTTTATATATTGCTGTCGCTGCTTTTGTTTTTTCGTCTCCGTTTCCTTTTTATTATCTCTGTCTTCAGCGTCTTGGTCATAAGTTGCATCTTTCCTTGGTCTCCATTCATTGTTTTTGTCTGCCAAATCCGAGCTTTTTGATGAACAATCCAAGGTGAACCGTTCAACGTCTATTTTTGTTATTCGTACATGAATGGTTTGGCCCATCTGCACTCGCTCTTCCGGATTTTTCACATGCTTGTCTGAGATATTTTTTATATGAATAAATCCTGTCAGCCCGTTGTCGAATCTCAAGCGAACACCAGTGGCTTGTCCAGGACACTCACCTGCGTCGAAATGGTTCCATACTTCCGAAAGTTCGGGAAACTCATTCTGCATACAGAAAGGACACTGCCACAGTCCGGTTTCATCATTTCGCACAGGATTTGCTTGATCTAGTTGATCACCTTGTGGTTTGCGGTGGCTGATTCCTGCCACGGTAGCCAGCATCATTTTACCAACATACAAGGATTCGGGGGTTTCCTTTGTTAAGTAATCGAACAATTCTTCTGCAGTTACCGAGCGGTAAGGAGTTCGGAGATCCTTGTAGCGAGAATTCAATTCTGCGCGAATGTCATAGAGCGTAATGCTTTTGTTACCGAAGCCTTGGCGTTCCAGTTCCACTGCAAAGGCATCCAAATCTAAATCCTTTAAACGTTCAGGGGACTCCAATATTTCTTCCAGAGCTCCGGCAGGATTGGCATCTTCATCGTCATATTCCAAAGCATCTACTGCCATTTTGCGAGCCCACTCGTACGTTTCCGGATGAACACGTGAGCCATCTAAAACTTCGACGTACGCTTCCGTGCTGTCACCCAGAGAATTTGTATCGATTTTGATGAAGCCGGAGCAATTGATGAATACCTTGGGGCCCATGTGACAAGCAGTGACCAATTGAGTTCTATTCTCTAATCTTTGATTTGTCTGCTTCAGTACTTTGATAAGGGCTTGCCCTTTTCTTGGTCCTAGTCCACAAATGAACTGCACCAAATTCAAAGTGATTGAGTTTTGGACAGTGAGGTTAATATCTACACCAACTTCGTTGGTTCGGTTGATAAATTCTAGGTACAAACTTTCTAGCAAATCCTCTTTGCATAGCTGATCTTGAAGCATGTGGTACCTTAAACATAAAATTTCCTCATCAGCGTTACACAACTGCGAGAATTCTACTAACGGATCTTGCATTCTTCTAGCCAGTGAAATGGCCTGCCGGAGAACAACGGGGTATTCTCGGAAATCACTTGTTCCTTTGACAGAGTTTGCGTAAATTTTTGCCAGCTCGTTATCCATAATTTCGACGGCTATCTCCGGAAACTGTTCCTCATCGACCAAGGTTTTAACACAATCTTGAAAGTCTTTTTGAATCATCAATGCTTCCCTAGACTCTCCACCAATCGCAATCACATGAGGTTTTTTGTTCCGTATGAAATCAGTTATCGACTGAAGATCCCCCTCCTTAAGGGATTTTTCGTCTTCTCTGTGAGTGTTTTTTCGCTTCAGCAGATGGGGAATCCGCAAATAATCTGTAATGTCTCCGTCCGGAGCCGTTATAGCTGCAAACGCTGATTGCGAATAGTCAGGAACGTATGCCACACCCATGACACGGATTCCTCGCGATGTGTCCCAATCATAGTCATCATCGTCTACATCAAACGCTGTAAGTAAAGAAATAAATATTTAAAAAAAATCATCATTGATAGGCTGTCCATAAGATCATAACTGTCTCATATGTATTGTATCGAAAAAGAGTTCTAGGGTTTTTTTTTCATTAGGGCGAATCTACAATTGAGAGATTCTCTCCGGGCTCGCTCTCTTTCATTCATAAACCAATCACCTTTACGTTTTTCATTCTACTATTTGTAGAGTATGCTAGCCAGCACTGTTGTGTTTCGATCTGTACTGTACGATCCCTCGAAAGTTATATAATGGCGCTGTAATGAATGAAAGAGAGTGAGCCCGGAGAGAATCTCTCAATTGTAGATTCGCCCTAATGAAAAAAAAGTTATCCGTTGGAATCTATTAATCGTCACAGATATTCTGTGCACTGAAAGTACCATGTTTTGTTCAGAAAATATCGTTTAAATACCAAAACAATCCATAACAGCCTACACAGAAATAAACAGCGTTTTTCTTGAGCGTTTTTTCTAGATGGGACAGATATGCTTTTATGGGCAGTAGAGTCCCGACATGATTATTTTTATATAACGGTAGTACTCACCAGGGTTGAAAGGTGCTACTTTAATCCAATTGTACATCTTCCGACAGCATATTTTTAGAACCGATTCTTTGGACTCTTCCAGCAGGATGGCTTGCAACTCCCTTCTCAAATCAGGCAAAACCATTTTGGTGAAAGCCAATTCGACACATTCTGAACGCAATGTGTTCCACTCCTGAACGTTTTTGGAAAACTCATCTTTTTGATACAACGCTTTCATTTCGTCAATAATGTCTCCAGATGTTGTGCCCTCAATACGCTCGGAGATAGTGATCGTTAGTAGTTTATCATCTTGAGCCATCTGTAATTTCAGGAACTGATCACCAGTCAAATCTCTAACATGTTTGTCCTTTATATACTTCATCGGATAGCATACGTGGTTTTCGTCTATTTCCTTCATTCCTTTTTTAGTTGGTCTTACACTAAGCTTCGCACGTTCATAATAGAATTCTCGGATGCATTTCCGCAGTAATGGCTCTCGAGCAAGCTGCCTAGCTACCATGAATTTTCCAGCATGAAGAACATCCTCTACCGTTGTGAACCTTTTATTGATATACTCTTTCGCAATATCGGTTGGATCACATGCTTCCTGATCAATCTCATGCCGTTGATAACTGTCTCTGGCATTTTCAGCGAACTTTTCAGGAGATAAGCCAAAGCGTTTCGCCAATCCACTTAATCCTCCCTTGCGACACATAGCGTATGGACCAGAATCTATGTTAAGTTTGACATGTTCCTCTTGATATGGTTCTTCTTCGATTTCCAAGTTCTCCAAGTCAATGCTTTCGATTCCTTCTTCGCTAGACTCGAGTGCTTTTCGTCGAGCTTCCAGTTTTTCCTGCCGTATACGTTCGCGTTCTTTCCGTTTTCTTTTTTCTTGCATAGCTGGAATTTCGTGAGCATAGTACAGTAAGAAATGGTTATGAACATCTCGTAGCTCCTCTGGAGTTTGTGCAAATCTTAATCGGTCAAAATCTTCATCTTTGATTATCCGTGTTTCATCTGGGATCGGTGCGTCTGGATTTTCCATGAGCTGATCGAGCTGATGATTGCGCATATTCTCAAAAAGTTTTAATAAGTTATTTTTCCTCATAGTGAGCTGACACCATTTCGAGTCGTACTTATATACTTTCCACAAATCGTTGATGTTAAGATCCGGTTGCACATATTCTTTTCTATAGAATGCAATGAATGGTACTTCCAGATGCTGATTTCTCATAAAATCGAGAGCTTGTTTTATTTTGGGAATCGCGGACGAAGACTTTCGTGTGTAAGTTTCCTGATTGGACACGGGAGGTTTGCAAAAAGCTTGCTTGAAAATCCATTCGGCCTCATCCTCTAGCTCGTTGGAGCCTTCAGAAACTTGTGTAACTGGTACATCTCGTAGCTGCATTCGTTCGGGTATATCTGTTTTTCTTATTTCATTGTCCAAATCTGTAAAATGGCCCCTTTTCAGCTCACTAGGTTCAAATATATCGAATATTGTCTTCTTGGTTGTCTTTTTTCTAGCTTGTTTCTTCGGCCGTTTCGCACGCTCTTCCCCTGCTTCTTCCTCGTATTCATCGTCAACTTCCGACTCATCTTCGTATTCATCTTCATCGTATTTTTCAAACTCTTCGTAATCAAAGTCGACCCCGAATATATCCTGACCTTCCTGAAGTGACCTGTAAATGCAAGTGTGATCTAGTTAAGTATGGCTTGTGTAAATATTGATTTTTGATCAACTTACGCATCAGTGAAAATGTGTTTCTTTTTCTTGCGCTTGTCACTTATAGGAACACCATCGTCATCAACGATAAAGTCGTCAGCGTCGGATTCTTCATCCTCTTCATCGTCAGGATTTTCCACGGTCGTCATTTGAAGTTCGCGGTTGCTTTCCCGTTCCGATTGATGTTCCTCGTCCTTAAAACAGTAGTTTAATTTCGAACTTCTATGTTATTAATTATTTTAGTTGAGTAAAGCAATAAGCCGTAAAGGCCAAGAAAGACGAATATCTAGCAGAGTTTACCAAAAGGTTATTTATGGCACAATGCGCGACCGTATTAATTCTAATTTATCCTCTCAGCCTCTACGGCTACAAATCATAGGCTATGGTATGACCGTCGTAAAGATGTCAGATAGGAGCCCGGAGAAAATGATTCTCGAGAACGAACCGACGGACACAAGAAAAAAAAGGGGGCAATAGGCAAAGGGGATCGATAATGTGAAGAATGGCTTGGCAGACTGCGAAGCGGGCATAGTGGATGGTGGACCTAGTAGTTTCAGGCAATTTCCGCTCATGGATGGTCGAATCAAGAGTATATTGCCATTGGGACGTAGAAGATCGACGAGATTTAAGAGAAGACAATGGCACCAGCAGGAAGATACAAGAAGGCATTATGGCAAGAAACCTTGCTTATTTTGAATTCCAAAGTACGCTACGATCTCGAAGTTGACCGAATATCCTTTATAACCTCATAGACATGAACTATGCAAGACAGGTATGGAGAGTTCAGATGCAAGACGGATTTTGAAGATGAATCAAATACGAATTGCATCAGTTCCTGGGTGAACCTCCCATCGTCCACACGGATGGGTTGGTCATATCATTAGAATGTCGAACGACAGCTCTCGAAAACAAACCGATTGATACAGAAGACGCGCAAGGGTCGAGGTGAATAAATCAAGTACAGTGCAACCTGCATTTCCTTCGCAACATGCTGCGAGGCTGACGAACTGTAACCATGGACCGTATAAACGTATACGGCAGATTCAACAAAGACCTAATCCTGACTTGTAAGTGTACATAATGTAAGTTTAAATTCATCTTTAGATTACACAGTTGAAATCAAGGGAAACCTACCAAAAAATTTCAATGAGTAAATGAAATTCAATTTCGCACTTAATGATAGGTATCACAAGAACGTATTCATAGATTTTCTCTCCGCATTACTACGGTAGATACAGTTTTCAGATTATTTAACGATACAGTGCGATAAAAGACGATTGGATCTTGCAGACAAAAAAATCGCAATACGAAAAGTATTATTCTTTGTTCTGAATTGCAAGAAATTAAAGGAAAAGATCAGTGCCAACATTTGATTAGGGCGAATCTGCTTTTGTAAACAAACACTTTGTTTGTTAATTTGTCAGAAGTTGAATACAATTCCTTCAAATTGAATATATCAACAGATAGAAATAAAGCTTCTCTGCCTTAAAGTGCTATATTTGTATATGTGACCTCTTGTTCAAGAGAAAATGACTATACGAAAGCCATTGTTTACAAAAGCAGATTCGCCCTTATCTAATGTTGCCGCTCAGATAATCGAGAGAAATCCACAATTGCAGTTACGTTCTTTCGATACTAGGTTCGAGATTTGCATAAAGGGTTGAAGTTGCAATAAAAAAAAAGTGCTAATATATATATTTTCACATACCTCATCGCCGGATCCTTCAAAAAGTTGCTCCGCTATCACTTCTCTGTTAAGACCATCATCTACAGCCTCGTCATCATCACTGCCCTCATCCGTGATTTTCTTCAACCGTTTGAATCGTTTCTGTAGATTCAATAAAAGTGGTAATAATTGAAATTAAAACACATTCGATCGGATTTTAGGTGATACCTACCCGCTCAACTTTAACACCCAGGTTTTCCTCGATTAGATCGTAGTCTTCGTCCTCTAATCGATCATCGAGTTCGTCTTCGTCATCACTTTTTTTCTCTTGGGATGATTGCCGGATGCATCCGAATCTTCTCCACCGCTATCGTCATCTTCCTCAATCGGATTGTCGTCGATGAGATCTTTCAACTCTTCCCGAAGCCGTTCTTCGTCATCTATTTGCAAAGAAACATGTACTGAAGTTGTAATTCATAATTTCAGAATACCCACCTTCCTCTTCCTCTTCACTATCGCTGACCGCCTTCAATTTTTTCAACTTTTTACGCTCATGCGGTTCCAAATCCTCGTCCTCTTGCTTGTGATAAGTAACACGAGATCACAAATTATTCCCAGTAAACAAGTTGATTACAGAAAAAACAATATTTACCTCACTTTCTTCAGCTTCCGAGTCGATGAAATCGGCCATTTTTTTTGTTGTAGAGGTGTTGATACAGATAGTTCTTAGTACGCTCAACTAATGTAATAAATTTGTTTCAAATCAGTTGATTCCTCAACCTGCTACAGCATAAAATCAGTTATTTTAAAGAATGATCAAGCTACTACAAAAAAAGAAACGACATAACCACTTAATTACCGCACTTTGAAATCACACATCGAATGAAACTCTTTAATCGATTGAAGTGAGATTGAAATGCGCTGTTGCGGATCAATGAACGATATCCAGGTGTAGCAGAAGAATATCGGAATAGTAACAAAACATATGTAAACATTCGACGATGACGTAAACATCACGCTACATATACACTATACACACTAAGTTCAGTTTACCCAAATATGGGCGAAGAATACATACAATAGCGAAAAGTGCACACTCAGAAAAAATCTAAACTATTTAATTTAAAGTTCACTTATGGCTGGCCCACAATTGATACGTTGCGGATGCGTTTGCGTTAATTTGACAGTTTTCCCATTGGTTTTCTGTCAAATTTACGTCAACGCATCCGCAACGAATCAATTGTGGGTGACCCTTTAGAATTGATATCCGCCAGATGGGTTGGCGCGTAGCTTTGTATAAATGAAAACTATACCATAGACTAACTCTAAGACCAGTAGGTCCCGAACAAATAGGATTTTTTTCTTAGCTCACTCAGTACTAGCACATCGGTCCCAAGCTCGGTCTCAAGCTTAATAATACCATAGACTAACTCTAAGACCAGTAGGTCCCGAACAAATACGATTTTTTTCTTGGCTCAGTCAGTACTAGCACATCGGTCCCAAGCTCGGTCCCAAGCTTAATAATGCGCCCCTGATAATGAACTCACACGAACACACTCTAAAATATTCTGTCAAAATAACACAGCAAATCAAAACAAAGGCGCAAATATGTATAGTTAGGTGCTGGCTTCACGGTGTACTTCGAACCAAGGGGTTCTACAACAGTGAACCAATTTCAAATCGCTAGTTGCATATTGATTGTTGACTATACTCACTTAGTATAAACTTGAGATATAAGCGGTGTAGTTTAATCATAGACTAACTCTAAGACCAGTAGGTCCCGAACAAAAACGATTTTTTTCTTGGCTCAGTCAGTACTAGTTGATAATATGTTGATAATACGCCCCTCATAATGAACTCACACGAACACACTCTCAAATATTCTGTCAGAATAACACAGCAAATCAAAACAAAGGCGCAAATATCCCGAGTAACACATCTTCATGCTTTTATGTTGAGTAAGCTTCTTTATAACCAAATTTAGTCATATAAAAGTATTTTCAACCGTTATAAAACTTCTGTGTTGCTTGGGATGTATAGTTAGGTGCTGGCTTCTAGGTGTACTTCGTACCAAGGGGTTCTACAACAGTGAACCAATTTCAAATCGCTAGTTGCATATTGATTGTTGGTTTAATGTTCAGATATAAGGGCGAAGTTTAATGGTAATTTATTTAAAACCAAGAATAAAATCAGTTAGTCTATGATAAAATGTTTTCCCGACACGGATTTGTCTTTGTTTTGTCGAATCTTTAACCCCAAACTAATTCGGGTTGAAATAAAGGAACGTTGAGCATGCCACATATCATAAGTTATACTGATTTTATCAACAGATGTAAACCAATCGGAGCGCTCTTTGTGCGTGTTAATATTTGTTAATATGCAGAAAGAGAGATCCAATTTACTGCCATTGATATTGGCGTCGGAAGCTGTTACTTGATGAATTTAGACCACCGTTCCGAAGCCGCCAAAACTCGCTACATATGCGCAGCCTGGCGCAGAATGCGCATTAATTGGTTGGAAAAAATATCGCACTGAACACAAAGCAGCAATTTGTTTACGAGAGTATACGAAATATTGGCACCAGGAAATGACAATGTGACGACAACACCCCTCGTTACGCCGACGGTGTCGACATACTTCCAGGCACTCTGGCAACCCGACCCTGAACAGTCTAATGGCTGACCCACAATTGATACGTTGCGGATGCGTTGACGTAAATTTGACAGAAAACCTATGGGAAAACTGTCAAATCCACGCAAACGCATCCGCAACGTATCAATTGTGGGCCAGCCTTAACATATATGACTGCGAACGGGGAGAAACGTCAAAACATCGAGAAGAAAAGAGATCTGATGAATCATTGTTGTTAGCTTCACACGCCTTTGCTATTTCCATCGATTTTTTTTTTTAATCAGTTCGTTTATTTATTAGGCTCAGGCGTGTGTAACACTTTGCGGAGCCGATATTCAATATTGTAGTTAACAATTTTTCTTTTTCGATTTTAGTAAAGTGGGGTGCCAATTACTCGTGGCTCGAGGTTAATGGGTCACATTATTGTTTGGAAGGGGCTAGGCAGGTAACTTATTTCAGGTATTTGTTGCTGCTCATGGTTGCGACATCTACCAGATCCTCGGTCCCTGTAGTCCCTCACAGGAACTAAGCTGCAGATGGGTGACCACAGCTTGCTGGGCAGGTACAAGTAGCACGGAAACAAAAGGATAATATAACTGGGACACAATGGCAGGGAATTTACTAGAGTGAAAGGGAGGGGGTGATGACATTACACTCTTAGATCAGACAAACAAAGGAATTCGTAAATCGCTTGCATGTAGGGAAGATCACGCATTCCCAAAACATCTCTTACTTCGCGGAAGGGTTGTCTACCTCGGACCACAAGGGTATCCAATAGTCGTGCTCTGGAGGCATCATTACCCGGGCAATGCCAAACTGCGTGATCGATGTCATCATAACCGGTTCCGCACCTACATACATTGCTATCGACGAGGTTAATTCTGTAGAGATGTGCGTCTAGCGAGTAGTGGTTGGACATAAGTCTTGACATCACACGAATGAAACCGCGACTTACATCCAGACCTTTGAACCACGATCTCGACGAAACATTAGGAATAATGGAATGTAACCACCGCCCAAGAGAATTACTTGTCCAATCGTTTTGCCAACTTTGAAGAGAACTCTGACGTACTAATGGGAAAAATTCATCATGTGAAATTCTTCTTTCAAAAATCTCGCCTTCTTGTGCGCCCACCTTTGCTAGAGAGTCCGCCTTCTCATTGCCTGGAATTGAGCAATGTGAGGGGACCCATGCAAAGGTAATTCTAAATGATCTTTCGACCAACGCACACATCTGCTCCCTTATTTTTGAAAGAAAATAAGATGAGTGCTTAACTGTTTTCATCGACTGGAGGGCCTCAATAGAACTGAGACTATCCGAGAAGATGAAATAATGGTCTATGGGCATGTCAGAAATTATCCCCAATGCGAAATTGATTGCTGCCAGCTCAGCAACATATACGGAATAAGGTTCCTGAAGTTTCCAGAAGGCAGATGAGTATTCATTGTAAACACCGAAACCAGTGGATCCATCAATGCGCGACCCATCAGTGAAAATTCTTCTATTGCAATTGACATGTTGGTACTTGATGAAAATATGGGGAATTAAAATAGGTCGAAGTTGATCTGGAACTCCTTGAATAGCCTGTTTCATGGAGAGATCATAATCAATGGAGGAACTGTGATAAGGAAAGCGTACACTAGGAGGGTTATAGCATGGAAGACTAATATCGGATGACATATAGTTAATATAGATTCGTAAGAATCTTGACTGGGTACTCAATTCGAGCATTTCTTCGAAGTTTTCAATCACAAGGTTGTTACTGATTCCACACTTGATCAGTATTCTAGATGAGAGCTCCCAGAAGCGGTACTGTAAGGGTTTTAATCCTGCCAGAACCTCCAGGCTCATATTATGCGTTGAATGCATACAGCCAAGGGCAATACGTAGACAACGATATTGAATGCGTTCCAATTTGATGAGGTGGCTATTTCTTGCCGAGAGGAAACAAAAAGAGCCATATTCGAGAACTGAAAGAAAAGTTGTTTTATAGAGTTTAATAAGGTCTTCCGAATGAGCACCCCAACATGTCCCGGATATTGATCTTAGAAAATTGATCCTTTGTTGACATTTCTGTTTTAAATACGCAAAGTGATTACTCCAAGTGCATTTTGAATATAACATGACTCCAAGGTATTTGAAGGTCAAAGATTGGGTAATGTCTCTTCCCAACAGCTTTAGACGCAGTTGGACAGGGAACCGTTTTCTAGTAAACACTACCAATTCGGTTTTATGCGGTGAAAACTCGATCCTCAAATTTCTGGCCCAGATGGACAGATTATCTAGGGAATTTTGCAATGGTCTTTGCAAGATTTCCGCACGTGAACCTCTAAAGGAGATCACAGTAACGTCTGCAAGTTGTCTTAGCGTGCATCTATTTTCCAAGCAGTTATCAATATCTTTAACATAAAAATTATAAAGCAAGAGACTTAAACATGAGCCTTGGGGTAAGCCCATGTAGCTATTTCTGGAAGTTGTCAGTTGACCTAGATTACAGGTCTTTTTTTTTCTGACAGTAAATTATACAAAAAGTTATTTAAAATTCCTGGTAATCCACTACTGTGCAGACTATCTGCCAGTATATCTATGGAAACTGAATCAAATGCGCCCTTAATATCCAGAAATACTGAAGCCAATTGCTCCTTGTGTGCAAAGGCCAGTTGTATATCAGATGAAAGCAACGCTAAACAATCGTTTGTTCCTTTGCTCTTTCTGAAACCAAATTGCGTATTTGATAGTAGGTTGTTTGATTCAACCCAACGGTCAAGTCTTGATAGGATCATTTTTTCTAACAATTTCCTTAAACATGATAGCATAGAGATCGGACGGTAAGAATTGTAATCAGACGCTGGTTTCCCAGGCTTTTGAATAGCTATTACTTTAACCTGCCTCCATGCGGGTGGAACTATATTTAATTCCATGAGAGTGTTATACAGGTTAAGTAATCGTCTTTTAGCGATATCGGGGAGATTTTTTAGAAGGTTGAATTTAATCATATCGCTTCCCGGAGTAGAGTTGTTCGATGAAAGAAGTGCCATTGAAAATTCCAACATTGTGAATGGTTTGGCCAGAGAACACAGTTGGGACAGAGTCTGGACAAACCTTTTTAGCGAAGTCGAATATCCATTGCATGGAGTATTTTTCACTCTCATTGGAGGATGAGCGGTTTCGCATGTAGCGAGCCTTTCTCCAAAGCGTTGTCATCGAGGTTTCTCTAGATAGTCCCTCTACAAACGAACGCCAGTAATTGCGTTTCTTTGCTTTGAGTAAGTTTTTAAACTCTTTTTCAAGCATGAGGTACTTATCAAAAAGCTCACATGTTTCATGTCTACGATAATCTTTAAACGCATCGGATTTCTCAAGATACAACTTAGTGCATTCATCATCCCATCCAGGGGTGGCGGGTCTTCTTTTGAGGGATTCACTTGGAACACGTCGTTTCTGAGCTTCTAATGCACTTTTGTACATCAGGTCGGAAAGGAAACGATACTCTTCTAATGGTGGAAGAGGATCGGTAGAATCAATACCAAGGGTTACCGCCGATGCAAAATGTTGTCAATCAATATGCCTCGTGAGGTCATAAGGAACATGGATTGACTGGTCTGTTTTGTGAAAACTATTTGTGATTGAGATAATAATTGGTAAGTGATCACTACCATGGGGATCATTGATTACCTTCCAAAGACAATCTAATGATAGTGAAATAGAACACAAATATATGTCAAGTCGACTCTCCCTGGCAGGAGGTTTTGCTATTCGTGTCGCTTCCCCAGATGGTCAAGTTGAAATCGTCGCATAAGTCATAGAAAATACCCGCTCTGTTGTCATCGTATTGTTTGCCCCAAGCATTACCGTGGGAGTTCAGATCGCCCAGAATAAGAACTGGAGATGGAAGTAATGTAATTGAACTCCAAAGTTGACGGCGGTTTATTGATGCCCTCGGAGGGACATAGACGGAAGCTATGCAAAGATCTTTATTCTTTACATTAATTTGGCAAGCGACGATTTCAATGCCTGAGATTATTAGGAGTGAGATTTTATAGAAGGGGTAGCACTTTTTGATCCCCAGAAGTACGCCACCATATGAATCATCTCGGTCCAGGCGAAAAATGTTAAAATCGTGGAAGTTTAATTCATCTTCGGATGAAAGCCATGTTTCACAGAGAGCAAATATATCACAATCAGAATTGTGAATCAAATACTTGAAAGAGTCTAATTTAGGTATTAGACTACGACAGTTCCATTGTAATACGGTGATCATATCTTGATCCTCACTCGACGAATTATTCATCGAAAGATATGAATTCACCAATGAGGGGCCATGATACAGTCAATTGCTTGAAGTAGTTTCCAACTATAGGAATAAGCAGGTCAATAATTCCTCGGAGCGGTGAAGCATCCGAAAGGCCAAGAGCATTTAAAATGTTATCCACAATGTCCCTAAAATTAATCTTACCTCGCTTGGACGGGATATTCTTAGAATTGCGAGAAGACGTAGTTTTTGGTAACCTCTTACGGTTACTGTTATTAGGTAGCGGCGGGTTGGTATAGTTACAGCTAGGAACGGATGCATCAGCTATTACCGGTTTATTCGGTTTTTTAATTGACCCCCTCTACCTCCAATTTTTTGCAAGCTTTTGAGAGTAGGTTTTATTTGTTTCTGGCGCACACCCGGAAAATTAGTAGGCTTTCTTTTACCGGGGGCGTGTACCTCCGGAAATCCACTCTCATCGGCTTCGTCAGAGTCCAGTTCGTCGGAAGACAAAATCAAAAAAGGATTTTCATTTTGAGCGGCTGATACAGACGATGCAGACGCTCCGTTTTGCGACTTTAACATTTCTACATACGTCTGCTTGGAGCGTTCTTGTATGGAACGTCTCACGTTACCAACGCGCTTCTTGTACACGGGGCAGTTCTGCAAATCGTGGAGAGGCTCATTGCCACAGTAAGCACACTTTGTTGCTTCCTGTTGGCAAGCATCCTCTAGATGCCTTTGGCCGCATTTGCCACAACGGGGCTTGTTGTCGCAAAAAGTAGCCGTATAACCCAACTGTTTGCACTTGGTACAATTAAATACCCTTGGTACAAAAAGGCGCACAGGGAAAAAAAACTTTATCAATTTCAACAAATTTTGGGAGAATTGATCCGGCGAAGGTCACTTGTAGCAAGTCCGACGGTGAATACGTCTTTTTTCCATCTACCATTGGTCTTGCATGCAATTGTTTGCATTCCAAAATCTCAATGGTAGACGAAGCAGAATCTGGAAGTCGCCTCTTACCTTCCATAACGTCTTCACACGTCAGGCTCGCTGCAGAAACCACACCGTCTATCTCCACATCTCGAGATGGGATGTAGACGTAGTACTCAACATTATAACCTTCGTCACTAGCAATTTCATTTACAATTTTATACTGAGGTGCAGTGACACGCAGTTTGTTTCGGTTGACCTGATGAAATTCGGTCCCCGGATAACGACGCGTCAAATTTCTTTTAATGCCCAAAAAGTCTAGGGCTTTCACTTTCTGCCGAAAATAGACAACCCAAGGAGAGGCAGAAGACGGCTGATAACAGCGGGCCCTAAAAACATCTTTGAGAGGCAAGTCGCCCCCCTTAGAATCATCCATGAAAAGACAAATTCAGGGACAAAAAAAAAAAAAATTAAATAAAACAAAATAAAAATCTGATGATTTTTTTTTTTGAACCACCCTATGCAGAACGATCCACCCTATCAGAACGATTTACTATATGGGAGAGAGATACACAACACACTAGGAGATGAGGAAACAAAAAACAAATGTGCTACTTGCCGTTTGCCGGTATGGCACCTTCTGCTGTTGTTCGCAAACAAAGCACCGCTTGCTGACCGGCAGTGGATGGAGCGATGACCTTCCTTGCTGCGATGGTGCTTATGGGGTTACACTTTTTCCCCTCGGGTGTTTGACGATGGTACAGGCTGGACAGATCATCCGTCGGGCTCGGCCGGGAATGTCTGCTTCCCTAATGGAACGCTCGGCTGGATATCGGTGGTTTACAGTGCACTACTTTTAATCACCGCGTTATTGATAGCGGGTTGAAAAAAAATGCAAAAGAGGTAATGCGGAGTGCGAACAATACTGAACCGAAGCTCTTCAGCGTTCGATGCGGAATGGCTATTTCCATCGATAATAATTAAACCTTTTACACATTATTAGTTATTAAATCTAGTTAAAAGTAAGCTAAAGTTAGTGAAATTTAAATACTTATCGCGCTAACTACTGTAAGTGGAATTAAATGTTATCATATGAACTTAAAAACTAACTTACAAACTATGAATTACAGCTAACCTAAAATTACGTGGGTCAAAGATAGGATTTTTCTGCCTTTTCGAACTTTCGACACTAAAATTGTGAGTAATCCAAAAATATAGCTTAGACTAATTGTGTTATTCTAATAAATGCCTCCAATTTGTAGCTAGAAGCCTACACTACGCAAAATTGTGTTTGCTGTCGAGATTAGTGAAGAAAAATACCCCTCCCCCCAACAAAATCTTCAAGAATTTTAATACGGGGATCGAGATGGAAGAACATCGACGACCCGCGGGATACAGTTGTCAATCCTGTACCGAACCAGATAACGATGTAGAGAGATGGGTCGCCTGCGATAAATGTATGCTCTGGGAACATTATGGATGCGCGGGAGTAGACGATTAAATAAAAAACCAGGCATACGTCTGCAGGCAGTGCAAACGGAAACAAACCACTAGTGGAGCGACGGCTTATCAACAATTGCAGTTACCACTATCAGATAGCAGGTCTCTGCGATCGTCCGTTGCAACTGTCGATTTGCAGAACAGTTGCAGTCGACAGTTGAAGAACACATCTTTACGGAAAATCACGACATAACGACGAATGACATCACAATCTTACGGACTACCTCTATACCCTGGAAATTAGACGTCTCAGAAAGCTTAGAAATCAATAAACAACAAAACACAAATCTACTAAACAAAGACCAAGGTAACGGGTACACATGGCTCTTTAACTTAATACCTAAACGACATCAAAACCGACGCAGTGGAACACCCGCTGCTACGGAATAATCAGGTTAGGTATAAGGAAAAGGCGAGGTAGATATCAAGCATAATATTTGTTTTGGACTCAGGATAGGTTAGGTACAAGAAAGCTGTAGGTACAAGTGTTTGTATTTAGAAAATAGGATAAATACAGCAGGTGGCGAAGGTTTTCTTTCAGTCGAGTATAAGTACACGACACTGAAGAAGTCTGCACATTGTAGACGAAATACGCGTATCTGTCAAGATAAGCAATAAAGGTAGTTGGAATTAAATAGAAATTACTAATCATTCTTCTTATTTTCTAGTAAACAAATTATTAGAAAGGAGTCCTTCGAAAAGAAGCAAAGTTTGATACGACAGCTGAGCGAATGTGGCAGCAGAGGTGAGTCAATTCATGATTCTGAAGAACGGGTAGCCAGTTGGCTGCAGCAATGTTCTCCCGAAACACTCGCGATTAAAAATGTTCCCGCGATGATGGTTTCTGGAACCGTAACACCGTTAGTCAGACCGAATTCAGCAAAGCCAACAGAAAGCCAATATCAGCCAGAAGTCAGCCAGACACCCCTGATTTCCCATCCCCAAAAACCTTCCCCCCCCCCAAACCCAACCCCCCCAAAAAACCCAAACCCCATTTTACCCGGGGACAACCGGATCAGCATCCAAGTCGTTCCTATCCGATTCAGGATCAAAAAACGGCAAATCCAACAGATAATTCTACTCAGCCCAGTCACTCGATTCTGTTCAACGGTAAAATGCATCCGCCAATGAGTCGTCGTGACCCAGCAGTAACCCATATGGGACCCAACCCGAACCAACACACGGGTCCAGAACAATATGAGGATGATCCAAATCAACGACGTCCACCCAGCCACGGAGCAATTCCATCGTTACTATTGGGAAACCTCTTGGACCAATCTTGGAACATGCATTCAAGAGAACCTGCCACATTTCTCACGGCACTTGGTGCGGATCCCGTTCCCTCGCTTCCATTCGATAATCGAATGCATCGGCCATCAACAAGTGGTCGTGAACCTACAATTCAATGTACAGGTCCCATTCCGCACCAATATACGGATCTACCAAACAACGGAGCAATTCCTTCGGTCCCATCGAGTATCCCCATGGGTCAACCCTGGAACTTACATCAAGGAGCTGAATTTCCCACGTCAATGAGTGGGAGTCAGTTTTCAGCCAGGCAGCTGATGGGAAGAGAACTGCCGTCTTTTTCCGGCAATCCCGAAGATTGGCCACTATTCGTCAGCAGCTTCGAGCAATCAACTGCAGCTTGTGGGTACACGGACGCAGAAAACCTAATTCGGCTACAGCGGTGCCTGAAAGGACATGTGCTTGAATCAGTGCGGAGCCGACTTCTGCTTCCTGCAAGTGTTCCGCAAGTTATCAATACGCTTCGTACCCTGTACGGTAGACCAGAATTTCTCATCCGATCGCTTATTGAAAAGGTACATCGCACTCCAGCACCTCGGCATGACCGTCTAGAGACGGTGATGGAATTCGGGCTAGCCGTCCAAAACCTCGTCGACCATCATAAGGCAGCGAAACAATTCACACACTTGGCCAACCCGGTTCTCATGCAGGAACTCGTGGAGAAGCTTCCTGGTTCCCTCAAAATGGAGTGGGCTGTCTACATGAGTAAGCAACCATACGCAACATTGGCAACGTTTGGCGACTTCATGTCAGGGTTGGTGACAGGAGCAAGTCATGTGTCGTTCGCCCCTCCAACCCACAAATTAAAATTTTTTTTCCGAAAACCCAAAAAAAAAAGACAGGTTCCCCCCCCCCCCCCCATTCCCCCCTCTTCCCCCGTGGCCCCAAAAACACCACCAAACCAAAAAAAAAAAAGACAAGCAATGCGCAAAATGTGAACGAGAAGGACATCGGGTAGCAGACTGCAGGCAGACTGCCACACGGAGAAAAATGAGTCTAGTTTGAAGCAAAATTTTTGGTTGTAATTCAAACTACAATTCTGGTTGTACAAAAGTCAACATATATTCGTTTCTAATCCTCGACATCAGTTGGATCGAATTATTTACACTCGAAAAAAAATGCATTGATTCAAACTGAAATTTAATTGATTTAAACTAACACTGTAGTTTTGTTTCAACAATTAAAAGATTTCTTTTCATCAAAAGTTAGGTTGACATAAACAGCTCGTACAAGTTGTGATGATTGGTTGAATCAACCTAAATTGAATGATTGAATTAGTTGACATTTAAATAGTACTGAGAAATTATTTGTTTTCGAAGTAAAGATTTGTTTCAGTGTAAAATAAAAATAAATATTTGAATTTTGGCATCACTGTACTACTCAGAAACCAGTTAATAAACAGACATAGTACACGACGGTCGCGTTTGATTTTTATTATCCGTAGTTCACACTCCATCTTCCCATCCCGTGTTCGTTTTGAGCTCTATCGAAGTAACATTTTTTGGTCCTTCGAGCCGGATAGTCGGGAAATGGAGCGGTTTAGTGCCGTTTAAAAGAAAATCTCTTGATCGCGTGTGCTAATGTATGGCGTAATACTAGTGGCTGGTGATTGAACTGTGCCATTAAAAAGTAATCGTGTCCTTGACGCGAATTGGAAAATCGCCATCTTGGCGAACTGCGTTGTATTCGGCTTGATGCCGGATGTTGGTTGTGGAGCTACGCCACCAAGTGGTAAATGTGTCCGTGACACAGAATGCTGAAGCAGCCATTTTGACAAAAGTGCAACGTTGATTTTCCGTATCGCATTCGACCCACGGTCGACGTGTATGTGTGTGATTTGCCCTTCGATGTGCGAAGTCGGCGGTTATGCAGTGCCTGAGTGGCAAGTGAAATGTGAAAAAAGGCCTCGCCAAGCGAGGAGTGAATTGCTCACTGGTGTGCGTGTGAAGAGAAGTAGACATCACCAGGTCAGTCGGTGTAGTGTTTGTGTGATTGTGCCCCAGTGGCAATATAACAAAGTGGCCAAGCTACGAAGAAGAAAAGAGATAAGTGCAAAACCCTAGCCTCACCGTGTGAGCAGTTCGTGACAACAGTAGTATTAGTGTATACTGAGACGAACAACAGTGCTAATAATAACAGTTGCGCCAGAGAAGAGGCGAGAAAAATATTGAATGTCGGGGTTTGAGACACCGAAAATAGTGATTCCGCCAATCCCACGAAGGGACATTTTAAGTGCGTTGTCAGGTGACGACAACATTCGGAAACAAGTTCCAACGATTACCGAACAGAAAATCAAGCAGCAGTTGGTGCAAAAACAAAGAATGGCGGAAAAAACCCTCGAAGCATTGTCGGATCGACGCGCCTTGTTGGTTGACAAGTTGCTTCGAATAAGTGATGGAGTGAAGGCGGGAGACCTTAGCATCCATTTGCTTCGACTACATCTGAATACGCTGCAACGGTGTCAGGATGAAGTTGAAAAAATACATTCCGAAATTTTTGCGATTGCATCAAGGGAGCAACGTGAAGAGCACCAAACGGAATATGTTAACTTTGAGCAGCTGCACAATAAACTGTATGTAGTTCTCCAGACAGCGATTGGGATAGCACAGGAAGCAGAGGTCAAGCCGCAGAACATGGTCGTACCGGTTGCGCCTCAGCCTGTGTATGTGCAAGCACCGGCACCGCAACTGCACGCCCCGTTCCCCACGTTCAGTGGAAATCCAGAAAACTGGTACAGCTTCAAAAGCCTGTTCCAGAGTATCATGAGTAAGTACCCAAACGAAACAAATGCGATGAAGATTCTGCATTTGCGGAATGCGCTGGTCGGTGATGCTAAGGATAAAATCGATCAGGAGGTCATTAACAATAATGATTATAATCAGGCGTGGAAGATACTCGAAAACGCTTACGAGGACAAGCGTTTAATTATGGATACACACATTGACGCAATCCTGGACATTCCCAAGGTAACAAAGGAGAACCGAGGTAAGTCCATTGTAAAGCTTGTTGACATTTGCTCCAAACACACGGAAGCCCTGAGCGGCCACGGGTTCAAGGTCGTAGGGCTGGCAGAGCTGATCTTCGTCAATATTTTATATAAAAAACTGGATAGAGAAACCCAAGAGCAATGGGAGTTGGAACTCGGTTCAGGGGATTTGCCTGTGTTCGGTGATTTTGTGGATTTTCTACGGGAACGGGGACGTGTTCTGTCGCGGATCAATCGAGCACAGCAGGTGATACCTCAGCAATCAACGGTCCAGTCTAAGCAACGTCAAGTTTTCAGCCAGAAGCCCCCAATCCAGTCCACCGCAAAATCTTTCGTCCAAACTTCTAAGGAGAGTTGTCCATGTTGTAAGGGTGAACATTCTATCTACAGGTGCCCCAAATTTCAAAGTCACGATGTCGCGGAGCGCAAGGCTGTCGTTTTTAAATCGAACTTGTGTTTCAATTGCCTGAAGGCGAGTCATCGGGCCAGCGAGTGTTCATCAGATCACGTTTGCAAAGTCCAAGGATGTAACCGCAAGCACCATAGTCTACTGCATCCAACCGTTGCTGTGAACTCCCCAAGCTCTTCCACAAAAGTTCCAGATCCGAAGCCATCAGAACAGACAACATCTGAGAATTCAAGTGCTCCAGAACAGCCAAACGCAACCGCGTTTTGTGCTCAAGCCAGCGTCATCAAGCGTCAGGTGCTGCTCTCTACTGCGGAAGTACTGGTGGTTGGGAAGGGAGGTTCTATCATCAAATCTCGTGCGTTGTTGGATTCCGGATCCGACAGCCATATCATCACGGAAAGGCTAGCCAGTCAGCTGAAGCTCAACCTGGAGAGAATCGATCTTCCAATCAACGGGCTCAACGACATTCAAACCAAGGTCAAATATTCGCTGTCTACAAAGGTTCATTCTCGAGTTAGTCCGTTTGCTACGTCTACGTTGGATTTCTTGGTGGTTCCCAAAGTTACGTCCAGTGTCCCAGTTGTTGAAATAGATGTCCGATCTTTGTCCCTACCATCCAATCTAATGTTGGCTGATCCGTCATTCCACACACCGGGAGAAATAGATATGATACTCGGAAATGAAATCTTTTTTGACCTTGTTAAGCCAGGTCGGGTGAAACTGGACAGTAGCGCAGCTGTTTTGGCGGAGACGGAGTTGGGATGGGTGGTAGGAGGATCTATTCACTCTCGAAATTCAAGACGACAACCTCGTATCTGCCAACTCAACCGTTTCGAAGAGGAGCTAAATCAGACGATGGTAAAGTTCTGGGAAGTTGAATCTGTGTCTACGCAAAATCTGCTCTCGGAGACTGAAGCTGCTGTGGAAGCACATTTCAGAGATACATTCGTTCGGGACGAGCAAGGTCGTTATCATGTTCGACTCCCTTTCAATGAGCTGAAGGATCAGCTTGGTGATTCTTACGAGCTCGCTAGAAAACGTTTCGAAAGGCTAAAGATTGCATTGGCCAGGAATCCGGAGAAGTTTGTTCAATACACGGAGTTCATGGACGAATATAAGGCGCTCGGGCACATGAAGGAGGTCGACCATGTCGATGAGAGAGGGTACTTCATTCCGCATCACGCCGTATACAAACCATTAAGCTCTTCCACCAAAATCCGCGTCGTGTTCGATGCATCAGCGAAAACATCAACTGGTGTTTCGCTAAATGATGCACTCTCAGTAGGCCCTACTGTGCAAAATGATTTGCTGACAATAATTCTCCGTTTCTGTACGCACCCGGTGGTTCTGACAGCCGATATCCCTAAAATGTACCGCCAGGTTGGAATGCAAAAGGTCGACTGTCGGTTTCTACGGATTCTGTGGTTGAATGAAAAGGGAGAAGAGCAGGTCTTCGAGCTTCAAACGGTGACATATGGTGTCGCTAGCTCGCCGCATCACGCTACGCGAACACTAATGCAACTGGCAAAGGATGAAGGACAGGAATTTCCACTAGCGGTTGAAGTTGTGGAAAAAGATAGTTACATCGATGACTTCTTGACCGGAGGCAAATCGGTCGAAGCTGTGATTACCATTTATCAGCAGCTGTCAGCGCTGCTAGCAAAGGGTGGTTTTGGAGTCCACAAGTTTTGTTCAAACAACCGTGAAGTACTTGACGCGATTCCAGAACACTTGCACGAAAAACAAGTCAGCTTCGAGGATTCCGGTGTCAACAACACCATCAAGACGTTGAGGCTTATTTGGAACCCTTCTGAGGACTATTTCGGATTCTACGTACAGCAATTGGACGACGGCGACAAGATTTCGTCGACGAAAAGAGCAGTTCTCTCGGACATCGGGCGGTTGTTTGATCCACTTGGTTTTCTGGGTCCAATCGTCACGCTAGCCAAGCTGATAATGCAAGAAGTATGGCGCCTCGGGTTGGAATGGGACGAAGTCCTTCCCGAAGAACTGTTGCAGAATTGGAGGAGCTTCCGAGAACAGCTTTCTGTTGTCAACCAGATGCAGAAGCAACGACTGGTAATCTCCAAGGCGGCAGTACGCATTGAGTTACACGGCTTCTCGGACGCATCGCAGCGTGCCTATGGGGCTGTGCTTTACATCAGAAGTGTTAGGGAGGACGGAACAGTAGCTGTGAACCTGGTTGCCAGTAAGTCTCGAGTAGCGCCGCTGAAACCAATGACAATTCCGCGATTGGAGCTCTGTGGTGCCAAGCTGCTTGCGGAGTTAACCGAGAAGGTGAAGACAGTATTGAAGGTGCAATTCGACGATGTTAAGCTGTGGTGCGATTCTCAAATCGTGCTGTGTTGGCTCAAGAAACCACCAACAAACCTGAACGTGTTTGTTGCTAACCGTGTGGCGGCCATACTGGAAACGACAAAGGTCAACCAGTGGTATTACGTTCGGTCGGAGCACAATCCGGCTGACGTTGTGTCAAGAGGCGAGTATCCAGAGGATTTGTTACGGAACGAGCTATGGTGGAACGGGTCACCAACGCTGTGGCAATCGCAGATGAAGGAAGACGTACCAGAAGCTTTTGATGAGGCAACGCTACCAGAAGTGAAACCAGTGAATGTATTGGTAGCTCTTTCTTCGAAACCTGCAGTACAGTTCACCAGAATGAGTCATTACCGTAAGTTACTGAGGGCTTGGGTCTACGTGCGACGATATCTTACTCCGAATCGTCTGAAACCATTGAATTCGTTCATCACGGCCGATGAAATGGCTCAAGCTGAAAAATCGATCCTCCTCATGCTACAAGAGGAGGCGTTCGATGATCTGCTCAAGACTCTCCGGTCTACACCCAACAAACGACACAGTCTCAGTAATCTTACACCGTTTATAGCAGAAGATGGCTTGATTCGAGTTGGAGGTCGTCTCAAGTATTCGGCTATACCCTACGACGGAAGACATCAAGTGCTCTTGCCGGAGAAACATCATGTGACCATCATTCTCATCAGACGACTGCACGAAGACAACTTCCACGTTGGTCCTAGTGGGTTGTTAGCCATCGTGCGAGAACGCTTTTGGCCTTTACGAGCAATATCAACAATCAAGAAAGTTGTATCAACATGTCAAACCTGTGCCAGACATCGACCAGTTCTCGGCAATCAACTCATGGGAAACCTACCGGAGTCCCGTGTCAACCCATCGCCTGTGTTTTCCAAAGTGGGCGTTGATTACGCAGGACCCTTCATGCTGAGATTGAGCCCCAAGAGTCCGAAGTCCTACAAGGCGTATGTACTCGTCTTTGTCTGCATGGCGGTGAAGGCGATACATTTTGAGCTGGTGTCAAACCTAACAACAGACAATTTTATCGCTGCCTTACACCGTTTTGCCAGCTGGCGTGGATTCCCCAGCGATATATATTCGGACAATGGGACATCATTCGTGGGCGCAAACCACGAACTCGCGGCTCTGAGAGAGCTCTTTGAAGAGGAACAACATCACCGGAAGCTAGCCGAGTTCTGTTCTGCTGAACGCGTACGTTGGCATTTCATTCCCCCACGAAGCCCACACTTTGGTGGAATGTGGGAAGCCGGCGTTAAATCTATGAAATTCCATTTCAAACGAGTAATCGGAGAAACACGATTGACATATGAGGAGATGTGCACCTTTCTGGCACAAACTATGGCGATCTTGAACTCTCGTCCCTTGTGCCCGCTATCAGAGGATCCAAGTGACACGGCAATACTAACACCGTCACATTTTCTTATCGGTCGCTCATCAGTAGCAGTTCCGGAGCCCTCGTACACCAAGGAAAAGGTTGAACGGTTGACCAGGTGGAAGCACATCCAGCAGATGAAGCAGCATTTGTGGCAGCGATGGTCAAAAGAGTATCTTCATCATTTGCAAACGAAGCAGAAGTGGTACAACGGTATTAAAGAGTATAACATCGGCGCTTTGGTATTGCTGCTAGAAGAAAACCTGCCGCCTCAACAATGGCGGCGCGGACGGATCATCGCGATACATCCAGGACACGATGGAGTAACCAGGGTAGTCACGGTTAAGACCGCATCAAGCGAATTCAAACGATCAGTGACGAAAATTGCAGTGTTGCCTTCGGTTGAGCCGGAGGACTCAACGGGGGTGAATGAATGATTGAATTAGTTGACATTTAAATAGTACTGAGAAATTATTTGTTTTCGAAGTAAAGATTTGTTTCAGTGTAAAATAAAAATAAATATTTGAATTTTGGCATCACTGTACTACTCAGAAACCAGTTAATAAACAGACATAGTACACGACGGTCGCGTTTGATTTTTATTATCCGTAGTTCACACTCCATCTTCCCATCCCGTGTTCGTTTTGAGCTCTATCGAAGTAACATAAATGCTCAGATAAAATTAAACTGATTTTCTTATTAGGCAAGTATCAACCTGAAAGCTAGTTTAAAACAAACTAAATGATAAGTTCAGTTGAGCTGTCAGCCAGATATCACAAGAGCTTTTGTTGGTCATTTGTTACAACTCCCAGACAAGCGAAAGTTATTTGAAATTTAAAAGTTTAAAATCTTGCAGCCGCATCGGAACTTGACGAACTCCTGCGCAGCGATGACGTTTTGAGGGAGTCTTTTTTTAAGGAAGCCAAAACTCTGCCTCCACGATGGTTTGTTCACTTTATTATTAGGAAAAATCTTTTTCGCTACCATCAATATCAGTACGAATGAAAAAAGCTGAAACATGTTTGGACTCCCATTTTTTATTACATATTTATTAAAACCCTGTTCTGTTGGCATGAGTTGTTGTGCTGAAAGGATTTCAAATGCGATGTGCAGTTTTGCATTCATCAATGGTGAAACGAATAAGAAAATAAATGAATAAATAAATTCAAGGCATTCTGCATCAGATGTGAAAAATATCTATTTGATTTTAACAATATTGTTGCTTCCCGCATAACGAAAAACAATTTGCTATATAGTCGAAACTATATTTCGAATGTAAGATATATTATAACATTTTATGTTATTGTTATCCAATAGTTCAATCTCTCTTTCACTATACAACCTCTACACTAACACATATTGTTAATGTTTGCCATATTGTCATTGAAAGGTTTCTTATTGTCTGCACGTGGTCTGGATTATATACCAACATTTTGGCATAGAGTACAGCAAAAATTTTGTTCGTTTAAATTGCCAATTTTATATGGTAACCTAACTTAACCGCCTATTCAGCTTATAGTTATTTGGCCTTTTACCATCTGACATATTGTTAAAACGATATAGGTTATTGTTAGTTTATAGTCAACTATAAGGGTATATGTCGTAACAATAACGGAAACGGTCGTCAACAATAAGAAATATGGTCCAGGAATGGTTTGTGATTATGCGAGTTGTTTCAACAAATATCGTTGGTTTCATCAAACATTTTGTTGTTTATTCCAAACAACTAGTTGGTTTGATTTAAACTGAAAATTGATTAAAACAAACTGCTAGTTATGTTTGAATTTGACTAAGATTTAACAGCTGTCAAAATGGAACAACCAATGTTATGGTAGTTTCAACCAAACTTTTGTTGAATTCAGGTATGAAACCAAACCAAAAACAACATTTATTTCTAGTTTATTTCAAGCATTATACTTTGTCAAAGCAAACCGAGAATTTGTTTAGGCAAATTTCAATATGAAATTTTGGTTGAAACAACCTAAAATATGATCGTATTTACTAAAGTTTTTTTTTCCGTGCACCAGTTCAAGTCAAAGAGCATCGATGAACGGTGGAAAATTGTTCACCAAAAAAGCTTATGTCGTACGTACATGCCTAAACAGCCACGGAAAATGGCCGTGCAAGTCTTGGCAAGGATGTGAGATTGAGGGTAGCCGCCAAAAACACCACACACTCCTCCACTCTTCTCCTGTCTCATCTTCCCTGAATATTTCGGCAAACCATCTTACGCAGAATAACAGTCTTTGTCCAATGTTTCGAGTGCTTCCAGTAGTTCTACATGCGGGGGCGCGGACAGAGGTAGTATTCGCTTTCATTGATGAGGGGTCATCGACCACACTCCTGGAGCAAGCTACGGCTGATCGCTTGGGCGTATCCGGAACGGTGGAACCATTGACTCTGCAGTGGACGGGAAAGGTAACTCGTGAAGAACCAAGGTCGCAGCGAGTGCAGCTGGAGATTTCTGGGAGAGGTCGACCAAACCGGCACAAGCTCTGCGGAGTTAGGACGGTTAGTTCTCTAATGATGTAGAAGGAGATGTCTCGCTCATCGCCATGAGGCACCAAGAGTGGACAGTAATGTTTTTTGCTAGAATGAAAGATATGAAGAGAAAGTTGAAAGTTTCGTCAGTGTACGGTAGGCTAGAAATAGAACAGAGGTATTGAAAATTGAGTGAAAGGGCATGGTAAAGTAGTATTCGAACCACAGGCGCTTCGTTTGCCTAACATCCCACTATGGGGTAGCTCGAGGAGCAGATCACCCTGCCACCTCGTCGAGGTGGCAGGGTGATCTGCTCCTCGAGCTACCCCATAGTGGGATGTTAGGCAAACGAAGCGCCTGTGGTTCGAATACTACTTTACCATGCCCTTTCACTCAATTTTCAATACCTCTGTTCTATTTCTAGCCTACCGTACACTGACGGAACTTTCAACTTTCTCTTCATATCTTTCATTCTAGCAAAAAACATTACTGTCCACTCTTGGTGCCTCATGGCGATGAGCGAGACATCTCCTTCTACATCATAATCGTTACTCCACGCACGGAGAACACAAACATAACATTTAATGTATAGTTCTCTAATGTTGCCTTCCCAAACGATGAAGTATGAGGAACTTGGCAAACGATACCCACATTTGCGCGGGCTCCCTGTAGAGGAGTATGATCTTATTCCACCAAAGTTACTGATTGGATTGGACAATCTTAGTCTCACCGTGCCTTTGAAGTTACGCGAAGGTAGACCAATGGAACCGATTGCAGCGAAGAGTCGCCTGGGTTGGGGCATCTATGGCTGTATCTCCGATATATCAACTCAACGAGCTGTAGTTCACTTCCATGTAGCAGCCGCAGCCGATCCCGACCACCAGCTAAATAATCAACTTCGGGATTACTTTGCCCTAGCAGACGGCGGTTTAACTAGATCGTGTGAACTAAAGTCAACTGAAGAAATACGTGCAAGAACAATATTGAAACAAACGACAAGGCGTACTGAACGTGGCTATGAAACTGGCCTCGTATGGCGTGAGGACGATCCGGACTTTCCGGACAGTTATCCAATGGCTGCTCGACGTCTGCAGTCTCTGGAGAGAAAACTTGCGAAGGATCCATCACTGCAAGAGCGGATCCGTGAACAAATTGCGGAGTACGTGAAAAAGGGCTACGCGCACAAGATAACTGACACAGAGCTGAAGAACGCGGATCGCAAACGTACATGGTTTCTACCGCTGGGAGTCGTGGTTAATCCGAAGAAACCGAACAAGGTGAGGTTAGTTTGAGATGCTGCGGCGACGGTGAATGGGGTCTCCTTCAATTCGAAACTTCTGAAGGGGCCAGATCTATTGACACCTTTACCAGCGGTTCTAAGTCGTTTTCGTTAGTTCCCGATAGCCGTCTGTGGTGAAATCAAGGAGATGTTTCACCAACTCCTAATCCGCATCCAAGATCGTCTGGCTCAGTGTTTTCTCTGGCGAAACAGACCATCGGATCCCATCGAAGTCTACGTCATGGACGTCGCAACCTTTGGTGCGACGTGTTCACACGCCTCCGCGCAATATGTCAAAAATATTAACGCGCAGGAGTTCGCTGAAGTGTATCCACGTGCGACCACGGCAATTGTTAAAAACCACTACGTGGATGACTACCTTGACAGCTTTATGACCGTCGAGGAAGCTAGTGAGGTCGTGAAGTAGGTTATACTGGTTCATTCGAAGGGAGGCTTTGAGATTTATCGCTTCCGCTCAAACTCGGCGAAACTTCTCCGTGAAATAGGGGCAGCTACTGCAGATGAACCAAAGAATTTGATGCTGGAAAGGGCTGGTGTATCAGAATCCGTGCTTGGAATGAATTGGATTCCCACAGACGACAGCTTCTCCTACAACTTCAATGTACGAGATGATCTTCGTCCAATCCTAGAGAAAGTTCACGTTCCTACTAAGCGAGAAGTTCTCAAGGTAGTAATGAGTCTCTTCGACCCACTAGGACTCGTTTCGCACTTCCTCATCCACGGGAAAGTTATCATCCAAGGAACCTGGACATCCGGAACAGGTTGGGATGAACCAATCAACGACGAGCTCTTCCAAAAATGGCGACAATGGGTGTCATTATTCCCAGAGCTTGATAAACTGAGAATCCCAAGATGTTATTTCTCGCCCTTTCCGGCCAGTCTTGACGACCTGCAGGTTCATACTTTCGTAGACGCCAGTGACATCGCCTATTCGTGTGCGGTGTGTTTCCGGCTGGTGCATAATGGCTGTGTCCAGATGACACTAGTGGGCGCTAAGAGTAAAGTGGCACCCCTCAAGACATTGTCAACTCCAAGGCTTGAGCTGAAGGCTGCAGTACTGGGAGTGCAATACCTAACGGCTGTTATAGAATACCATTCTCTTCCAGTATCCCAGCGATTCTTCTGGAGCGATTCTACGACGGTGTTGGCGTGGATCCGATCTGATCATCGAAAGTTCCACAAGTTTGTGTCAGTCCGAAT
This sequence comes from Aedes koreicus, assembly GCA_024533555.2. NCBI lineage: Eukaryota > Metazoa > Arthropoda > Insecta > Diptera > Culicidae > Aedes > Aedes koreicus. Next base: position 213,530 of record JAHHFK020004049.1, on the reverse strand, counting down.
TGGTAAAATACTGACCTTGAGCGATCCGCAGGAGTGGAGATGGGTGAAATCCAAAGCAAACGTGTCCGACGATGCCACGAAGTGGAAGAATGGTCCTACTCTGGACTCCAACGGCCCTTGGTTTAAAGGACCCGAGTTTCTTCGTGTTGGGGAAGAATCGTGGCCAGAACAACCAACGACGACTACAAATCACGAAGAAATACGACTCGTTCATGTGCACTGGAAGCCACTGCCACTCTTCGATTACTCCAGGTTCAGCCGCTGGACGAAACTGCAACGTGCTACAGCGTACGTCATCCGCTTCACTGACAGCTTGTTTCAAAAGAATGTGGGACGAAATCTACGGAAGAAGATACTCACCAAATCTGAACTCGCGCGTGCAGAGATTCTTCTTTGGAAGATGGTGCAAGCTGAATCCTACCCAGAAGAGAGAGGCCACACTTGAGGAAACACGTGGTTCTCCAGAAGCGAAGCATCATATCGTATCGAAATCCAACTATATCTACAAAACCTGGCCGTTTATGCACGAGCAGGGTATTCTGCGAATGCGAGGCCGCATCGGAGTGGCAAAATTCCTACCATTCGAAACAAAATTTCCAGTTATTCTCCCCAAGCAGCATCCGGTGAATACGCTAATCACGGACTGGTACCATCGACGTTTTCGTCACGCAAACCGCGAAACCATGGTCAATGAAATGCGACAGCGCTACGAAGTCGCGAACCTGAGATCCCTCGTACAGAGAGTGGCAAGGGATTGCACAGGGTGTCGAACCTCTAAGGCCGTCCCAAAAGTACCAGCAATGGCACCTTTACCTGAGACAAGACTGCAGCCTTTCGTACACCCATTTACATATGATGGCGTCGATTATTTTGGACCGGTGCTAGTCAAGGTGGGTCGCTGTCAGATGAAACGTTGGATCGCCCTTTTCACTTGCTTAACCGTTCGCGCCGTGCACATGGAAGTAGTGCACAGTCTGTCTACAGAGTCGTGCGTTATGGCTATCCGGAGATTCGTATGTCGACGTGGATCACCGGCAGTATTTCACTCGGATAATGGCACCTGTTTCCAAGGTGCGAATCGGCAGCTACAGGGGGAGATAGCAACGAGGAACGAGCCATCACCTTTACGAATGCGCAAACCGAGTGGAAGTTCATTCCACCCGCAGCTCCACACATGGGTGGAGTGTGGGAGCGTCTTGTGAGGGCCGTGAAGTAAGCTATCGGTACAGCCCTGGAACATCCTCGGAAACCCAATGACGAGACGTTGGAGACCATCGTATACGAGGCGGAAGCGTTGGTCAACTCCAGACCACTTACGTACATTCCGCTGGAGTCTGCGGACCAGGAATCGTTGACACCAAACCACTTCCTCTTAGGCAGTTCTAGTGGTACCAAAATCCAACATACTACAGACATCGACACTCGTGCTACACTCCGTAGCAGTTGGAAGATGGCTCAGTATATTATAGCCGAGTTTTTGGAAGAGATGGATCAAGGAGTATCTGCCAGTAATTACCCGCCGGAGCAAGTGGTTCGATGAAGTCAAGGACCTCGAGGTGGGTGATCTTGTACTCGTTTTGAACAGCACCGGAAGGAACCAGTGGATCAGAGGACGGATCGAAGAAACCTTCGTCGGTCGTGACGGAAGAGTTCGCCAAGCACTAGTGCGCACGTCGAGCAGCGTCTTACGGCGACCTGCAGTCCCATGCCGGAGAGAAACGTAAACCTTTGGAGTCTTCAGGAGATTCTCCAGGAACATAACCTAGGTTTACGGGCGGGGCTATCTGACGACAACACCCCTCGTTACGCCGACGGTGTCGACGTACTTCCAGGCACTCTGGCAACCCGACCCTGAACGGTCTAATACATATGACTGCGAACGGAGAGAAACGTCAAAACATCGAGAAGTAAAGAGATCTGATGAATCATTGTTGTTAGCTACACACGCCTTTGCTATTGCCATCGATAATAATTAAACCTTTTACACATTATTAGTTATTAAATCTAGTTAAAAGTAAGCTAAAGTTAGTGAAATTTAAATACTTATCGCGCTAACTACTGTAAGTGGAATTAAATGTTATCATATGAACTTAAAAACTAACTTACAAACTATGAATTACAGCTAACCTAAAATTACGTGGGTCGAAGATAGGATTTTTCTGCCTTTTCGAACTTTCGACACTAAAATTGTGAGTAATCCAAAAAATATAGCTTAGACTAATTGTGTTATTCTAATAAATGCCTCCAATTTGTAGCTTGAAGCCTACACTACGCAAAATTGTGTTTGCTGTCGAGATTAGTGAAGAAAAATACCCCCTCCCCACAACACAACTGATCCCGTTTAATAAGGGCCAATAATCCGGTTGCATGTCTTTAATCTTGTACCTCAAACTGTACGTTTTATCGTTTTATTGTACTTGTTGGGGCACTGCACTGGGCGCAACGAACCCGTGGCTGAAACGGACTTCGTTTCCAACGATCGCAGCCAACTTCAGTGTCATGTCAGGCGGTGAAAACAACAACAAACAGACAGGAACAAGCGGGAACAGAAAAAAGGAAGAAAGTGACACAACCCCGTTTAATAGGGCCAATAATCCGTTGCATGTCTTTATCTTGTCCTCAAACTGTACGTTTTATCGTTTTATTGTACTTGTGGGGCCTGCACTGGCGCACGAACCCGTGGCTGAAAACGGACTTCGTTTCCACGATCGCACCAACTTCAGTGGTCATGTCAGAGCGGTGAAAACAACAACAAACAGCAGGAACAAAGGCGAGAACAGAAAAAAGGAAGAAAGTACAACATAGCGCTATTACGTAAAGCTAGAGGAGAAAATTATTTATGCCTAATTAAAAGTAAATTCGGAAAATAATAATTTAGTTTGTGCCTTTTCTAGTGATTTAATTGTAAGCAAGATTAAAATAATGTAATGATTTGCCTCCACTGAATTAAACCACAATTACAGCTAGGAAAAGAAAAACAAAACTTGAAGACGACAAGTTACTTATTAGTGACTAATTACGTTGCAAGTGAGTCCTTAAACATATTTACAATTATCATAAACAACAATTTAAATCTAAACTAAACTAGGTGATTGCATTAAAAATTAAAATAGTTACTGGAACCCAGGATTCGGATAAGATCTGCAAGGGGAAGAAGAGAAACTATAATCGTAATGTTAAGAGACCTAAACCTAACATAAATAAAATATATTTTAGCTTTGATCTGCTACAGTCAGATTCGAAGGAGTTTCGATTTTGTCCGAACTAAGTCCGAACAAAATCAAAGGATTATATCCAGGACATAACCCCAAAAGATGGCCGAATCGAAATCCAGTAACTGCATGATGTGTTCGGAGGTGGATACATCCGACATGGTGCAGTGTGATGAATGCGACCAATGGGTGCATTTCAGTTGCGCTGGAGTAACGGGAAAAATCAAGGACCATCCGTGGAAATGCCCGAAGTGTAGCAATTCTCTGCATGTTCCAAAGCAGAAGAAAAACTGCTGCTGGCGTCGTAGCGAAAAGGACCTACACGGACGGGAAGAAGTCGAGTTCAAAGGGAGAAACCGGATCAACAGGTAGTGTTGGTTCGGCACTCGAAGAGTCGCTTGAGAAAATGCAGGAAGAGATTGAGGCAAAGTCGAAGGCCTTGGAAAACGAACGTATACTACGCAAGAGACGGCTTGAAATGGAACGGTCACTGATGGAAAAACAGCTAAGCCTGAAGAGAGAGCTTCGGAGATGGAACTACAGCAAAAGAAGGAGTTCCGAGACCGTCAGCTACAGCAGGAACAGGAAATGCTGAATCAGCGTTTAAAGGAAGAAGAAAAGTTCCTCAAGAAACGAGACATGCTCCGCGAAACCTTCCAAATTGCGAAAGTGGGACTTGCTGAGCAGCATGAAGAAGTGAACGAAGAAGGAGCCGTCGGAGGTTGTGCAGAAGAGGACGAAGAACCATTCAAGCGGAAGGTGGAGAATAGGCTCGGTGAGAATCTCAACGAAGGTAAGAAGTCGGTCGCTCAACAACCTACGGCGTCTGGAGCTAAAGTTACGAACGAGAAGACAGAAGCAAATTATGATGGGAAAGAGGGAATTCCACCCCCTACCATTTTGCCTCGATGGGAAGCTCTAATTCGTGGCCAGAGTCAACGTCAGCAGGTTCCCGATGTTCCCGCTAACCAAGACAATCAATTGATGCGACTGACGCGCGAAGAGCAAAGAGCATTGGCAGATTTTCGTATGGGTCGTATGCGAAACGGGCCGGGGCAGGAACCGATAGCGCTCTCCCAAGCGCAAATCTCTGCTCGACAATCCATTTACAAACAGCTGCCGGTGTTTAGGGGTGAGGCTGAGCTTTGTCCAATATTTATCAGCAGCTATGAGTACACTACTCAAGCGTGCGGATTCTCCAACCAAGACAATTTGAAGCGTCTGCAAGACAGCTTGAAATGGGATGCACTCGAGGCCGTGAGAAGTCGGCTAGTACTCCCTGACGCAGTTCCTGACGTAATTCGTGGAGAACTTGTTTGGAAAACCCGAGAAGCTGTTGAAGACGTTGCTGTTGAAGGTGCGCCAGGCAAAACCACCGAGAACTGACCGCTGAACAAAAAGGAGTATGTCCACGTTCACAACTCCTCAGCCAACAGAGCGGAAACGCCGAGAACGAACAGCGAGAAGCCGTGTTGGGTGTGCAGAAGGACCGACCACAAAATCAGGTTCTGCGATGATTTTCGAAAACTCAACATCGTCGAACGCCTGAAAGTGGTAGAGAATTGTAAGTTGTGTGAGCTATGCCTCAACAACCACGGAAAGAGTCGCTGCAACTACAAGATACACTGTAACGTGACAGGCTGCAGAGGAAGTCGCCATCCGCTCCTACACCGTACTGAAGAAGCAGTTCAGATGTTAAGTATGAAAATAAGTTTGCTTTGTCCCTTCACCAATATATCAATGCCTTTATTTTCATTTATTAGGTTATTTCATTCACGGGTTACTATGAGTTGCTACGAAAGCTGCAGGAAAGTTTGACTAAAACGATCTATTGGCGTAGTTTTTATACTGAAATGAAAACTGAACGATGCGAAGGAATTATCGATGCTGACTTGGCGGAGAGTTTTCTTGTTCTTAGTCGAGATAAGATACAAGAAGCGGCACTAGGACTGATGTAGTAGAGAAGGATGCCACGGTGGACTGTATGATACACTAGGATTCCCGATGTGAGCACCCATGAAGCTGAGTCGTTATCTTATATAGTCATGATGGTATGCAGATCAAAATAAATGGAATGCTGTGGTCTACGAGGAGTGTGAAATACAATTAACACATACTTGCATGCAAAGTCAAAAGAATATGACTGCTCAAGTTGAATGTTTGAGAACTAATGATGTCTTTATTAAAAATAACAATTATGGTTGCTAAGCGCAGTTGCTAGGAGACAGTGATATTGCCCTTTGCGCCGAACATTTTACTGTAATTTCAGCGCCATCCTTCGTGCCTCTTCGGTTGTTTGTTAAATCTTGTTAGTGTCTCCGGCGTATACTTCTTTATGATCCAAAGAATAGTACGCCGAAAACGCGAACCAGATTAAACAAACCACCGAAGTGGCGCGAAGGATGGCGCTGAAATTACAGTAAAATTTTCGACTCAAAGGGAAATATCATGAAACATATCAAGTAGGATATCGTAGGTTGCTGTTTTAACACTTTTGAATACCCTAGAGGCCAAAAAAAGACAACCTTATGTTTCTATAAGAGATGTGTTGGGGTTTCGTGACCTCTGTTATATGCAGTCGATTTATGTGTTTCTTCAAATGTCTAATACAAGAGTTTAATCTGCATTTTTTTCTGAATTCATTAGTTTGTGTTTGTTTTGTTCCGACACCTTGAAGAGTCTCATCGTCACTTAATGGTCACCACCACCGGCCGAAGACAAAATGGAGCCCTGATCATATCGCACAACAATCTACTGCTGGCAGGGGGTAAGTCACTCGGCCACCATGTGTTAACACCCTCAAAAACACAAGCTACCACACTTCAAACACACCCGCCACCACATGAAGATAAATCAATTTCTGGCAACACTTACACGAATCGAATGTTTGTTTTCTCACTTTTTTGTTTCCCTCTCGCTTGCACTGATAGTATTTAGATGATGCATATGTGTGGAGGTATCAAACGTCAAAAAGGTCCATGGTTGCCAATAAACATAAATTTTCGATGCCAAATAATTTGAAACACAGAAACACCTTCCGACACACTGAAACACAAACACAACGTGGCAGAGTGACTTACCCCCTGACTGCTGGCGACAACTCTCTGATGAGGCAACAGAATCCCAATTTCCACGTTCCTTTGTCCAATCCATCCCCAAGAAATGTCACCCGTTTTAAATTCGGGTGAAATGGGTGAACTGCGAGTAGACGGTCCATGTCTTACTAAAAGTAGTATTAAGTCACTCATTTTACAAAAAAAAAAACAATGAATTATTCGAGTGGTACGCCACTTTGCGATTGCACGTTGGATCGTTGAAAATCCTTATCAAATTCCATAAAAAAAAGTATCACTTCCACTATCGCCATTAATCGCAACAGTAATATGAATCGCGAAATTCATCGCATAGTCGCGTCTCATCGTCACCGATTCTTACTCGAATCGCGAGCAATGATATTGATGTTTGGTAGCCATGACATTTTTATTCGAGCTACTTTTTTCTCTGACAACAGTCTCGAAATTTGTTTTGATTATTTCGAGCAAGTGAATCCAAGCAAGCAAATTTTCCGAAACAAAATAGTTTTGTTTACGATTGTTTCGGCAGACTGAAGAAATTCTCAAAAAAACAGTTACTACCTTTCGCTTTAGTTTATAAAGTATGAATCTGCATACAATAAAAATACTAGAAGACCATCTACTAGAAGTAATTCTTTATTGCGTAACCGAAAGTAAAGTTGTGAAGCTTGTAAATATGATAGGTTGTATACAAACTAGATTCTACCTAGGTATGTAAGGTGTGTTTTCTCGGCATTGTTATTATGCGTCACGATTGGCGAGCGGGTCCGCCAGTTGCGTGCTGCTGCTGGAAATGATCGAAAAATATAAGTGATTGTTATGAATAATATGTAAATGTTCAATTCATACCAAGCATGTTGCATTGTGATTTTCTCAAATTATTAGCCGTCAAAATCAAGCAGTGGTAAACACAGTGATGTCGAACTCGGCATTAAAGATTTAAGGTGATATATCGTCACGGAACGGAAGGGCAACTTAGAACGATTCAATGACACGAAAAGTGAAAAATTGTGTGTTGTAAAAAGTATCTCGATTTTATTTGTTTCTACTCATTCTATTTTTATAGTGTTGAAGAAACGTCAAATCAACTTGTATAAGTGGTATATTTGCTGCCATATGATCATCACAGTATGCTCTGGTTACTTGAAGAAAAAACAACAACACTTCATTTTGTGATTTTTTCATATTTTTCTGTGATAATCTCATTAAAAAAATACTATTACTAAATCCCCTAGAAGTACGAATTCTGTAATGAATTATTCTTTATACATTTATAATTCACGTACCTCTTAGCCAGTGCAAAAAAACGAAACATTGTTGGATGCTAATGTGCTGAATCAATTTAAAATAGCACCAGTTTTTCCCCGCATTATTCTTTGTTTTTTCATGCTTCTGTCTCGAAAAAAATACTTCGAGAAATGTCATAGCAACCACAATCGAGGGCTCTAAATCACACACATAAGGTATAACAAAAACGTAGATGACGTCACTACAATAACCTGTTGGGAAAACAATTCGTGTGAAATATAGAGAACGGTGAATTAATGTCAATAGATCTCTATTTCTTGCTGTACAGAACCACGATTCGCAAAGTAGCAAAAGCTGCTAGTGTTTTTATGTATCTTCATTTTAATTTTATATTTTGCTATACTTTTTTCTAGCTTGAATGTTTATCTGCGCATTAAAATTAATTTTTCAACCTTATTTTTTCGTCGACAGAATTTCCTAAAACGTTATATGAAACATTTGTAGATCATTTAAGCTTGATATCAAATCTACACAAGTTCAATACACCAGTTGCTGATCAAGAAAGTAAGAGTCAAATTATCATTCATGAATTTCAAATCCAGTTTGAACAAAACCATTACCTTTGCCAAACAGTTGGTTTTAATATCCGAGAATATACCTCATTTTGAAGGCCTGCCCATAATAGATACGTTGCGTTTGCGTGTGCGTGTATTTGACAGTTTTTCCATAATTTTTCTGTGAAACTTACGTTTCCAATGACGGAGATAACTTAGTACTCAGACACCACTGTTACTGGGAAGGCCTGCAAATAGTAGACGAAACACGCACATACTTCAAAAAATAAGCAATTATAACGTAATTAAAAAGCAATAACTTAACTCACTTAAAAGATTTTTGTGAGGATATTCCGTTGAATGATTCGAACAAATTAAATGAGAGGTACATATTGCAGTTTTCCGATAATTCTAAGTAATCCATGCCAAGGCTAAGGGACTACGCAACTGATTTTTTTTTAAATTTATGTAGGTTTCTGCGTCGTCTTATCGTCATGGGGTTACTGAATTCTTTAAGTTCTGAGATTTTACGCAAAGGTACTTCATGTTCCAGATACCCACTTCGCAAAACAAAACTTCACGGTTTCATTTACCGATAATAGGTTAAGACAAACGATAAGACATGCCAATGCTGATATTTCTTCTAATGTCTTCAAGTTTTTGCACAAAAAATGAAGAGAATAAAAGAGGGTTTGAAATACTAAAAATTTAGTGTTATCAAATTTTTTGCATAAAAAAAAATTTCCTCGGTGTTAATATTTTTTTAATTAAGTTAATTATACACTTCCATTTGTTGTCAAACAGTTTTTCTATGACACGTAATTTTTCCGAGCTACAATTTTTAAAATTAAGGTTAATGTTGAAATGCATAGGTCGGTTTCCGAAATTGGGTTGTTAAATCAATAAATAAATGTTGCTTTTTATATTCCGTTAAATTAATTTTTTTATGAGCACAAAATCAATTTTAGCGATCACATAGACGATTTCAATTAAAATAAAATAAGTTTTTTTAATTGACACTACAAATATTTAGTTACAGTTAACTTTCATACAAAGTCCCATAGAGGTCCCAAAAAGTCGATTAAATTGTTACATATTACAAACAGTAAATTGTTATTTTAAAAGAAGTATTATAATCTGATTATAGACTTCTTCAAATGCTTAAGTGTGAGGTGATAGAGTGTGATATGTATATGGTATGAAAAAATCGATGTACGTACACATCGCATTTATCATTCACACAATAGAAAAGTCTGAGAAGTTTATTTGAGGTCAAATCATTAAACATATCTATTTATTTATATTTATTTATTCGTTCCAAGAGGAACAAACCTTCATGTAAGTACCTTGCTACTTTATACAAGCAGGTCTAATAATGCTGTCTAAGCTTTGAGCAGATTAAATTATTTTCCGTGTAAAATGTGTGACTTCAACCGCAAGATGTCGCGACTAAGAGCACTCAAAATTCATCATTATTTGTCGTTCAAGATATACTTCCGTTCTGTGCTATTTCTATTCTTGTCGCTTTGAAATTTTAGACATTGCTGCATTGCTGAGTGTGAAGAAACCATCAATGGCAACTTCGAGGAGTTGAAGCAACACATTCGCTCGGTACACAAAATTACCACGAGCAGAAGAAAACAACCATACCGCTGAAATATCGCCAGTGTAAATAACAAACATATAGTGTTCTAATGTACCCGAGAATGCAATCAAATCAAGGGGTCGGACTTCCTGATCATTTGATCAGATCTCCTCATTTTTCATTTTGATCTTTGAAAAAGATCAGATGATCTTATCAAGATTTAAAATCTTATATGACAGTTCTAAATAGACTGTTGTTTTACTTCAGTGTTTCAAAATGTCTACATGCTTGTTTTGATAGCAAAACAGACTGTGTAACATTTTGTTGCACAAGCATTTTTTAGTTAAATGTTGCTGATGGATCCGAACAAGCGCATTACATCGGAACAGGTAATGTTGGATCCCTACGTTTCGGAAGATCCCATGCAGACGGCGGATGTCTTTGCCGGCTGCCCTATACTTTATCCAAGGCGTGAATTTTTCACCGATGAAGATCAGGATGACAAAGGTGAAAGCAAACGACCGCAACAACAACAACAACAACAACAACAGCAGCAGCAGGCCAACGTAAGGATATTTTTTAATTGTACACAATTACATTTGCAAATTTGTTCTTTTTTCTGTTTTATTTCAACAGCACAACAGCAGTACAATGTAAGTGGTTTGAATTTGTTAGTACGATACAATGATTTTATTTTTTGTTTTATTATTTCTCAGTTAAGCATCAGAATCAGCAGCAAACACTACAACATCAGGCAAACGTAAGTCACACCCATAACCTTTCCCCAATAACCATAAAACTTTACATAACAACGATTTCCCTTTCAACACCAACAGAACCAGAAATCTTTTCAGCAGCAGCAGCAACATCAACAACAGCACCAAGCGCAGAACCAAGGTGGAATCGACCACAGTGCTGCTAAAATGGGTGCACATAGCTGGCCCGAGTGGGCAACCTAGGAACGGTTTGAATCAACAGGATTGTTATCAACAGGCCGCGATGGCATCAGCTCAGCAACAACAGCAGCAGCAGCAACAACAACAGCAGTAAATGATGTTCAACAATCCTCAGCAGGGTGGATTCCAACAACGGTATTAAATTCTACGTGTGATAGGTGGGTCATCATTTCCAGTTAATTCACAGTGAAATCACAGTAGATTTGTTAGTAAGAAGAGGACCTTGTGGAAACGTTCTTGTGATGACCGATTCGTATCATGTGACAAGAAATAAATTTTGGAAAGAATAAATAGGTAAACGTAAACATTGGCGCCCTCCCTTTTTTTTCTAAACAAAAACGTTCACCTAACTGATAACACTCACTAGTATCGCAAATACCGTTTCAAATTTTGTGGGATTTGCAAAGCGTTCAACCGTGCAACGAACACAAAATTCCCGTTTCTTCTCGTCCTCGTCGATGGCACTGAGAACTGCTTTACGAACGATTTCTCGCGTCTACCATAGCAGCGTGAACTCCTCGAACCGATAACTGTGACAACGCTCTACCTACTCGAGTGTTCCGTGCTTATGCAACAATTTGTTATACACGGCCTTCTCGAGATTTGCAGCTGGTAGTCACCGTTCGTCCATGAAAACATCTGTACAGAATCCGATGACTGGGTGGAAAAATTTTGCCTGAAAATTGAGATCACTCACCGCGGATGTTATGGTTAGGATAACTGTGTCGCCTCCGTTGGTCTGAGAAAAAAATAATCAAGTGCTTCTCGAAATCAAGGTCCAAAAAGGTCTGTCCATCGTATCCTCCCATGGAAAAAAGTCCATCGTATCCTCCCATGGAAATTGGTTCACTGTTGTAGAACCCCTAGGTCCGAAGTATACCTTGCAGTCTGCACCTTGCAATAATTCTTGCGCTTTTAGGTACCTTCCGGTACTAGTATCTTGGTTGTTGTTTTGATTCACTATGTTATTTTGACACAACATTTGAGAATGTGTTGGTGTGAGCTACGTTGTAAGGGGCAAATCATTGAGCTTGGGACCGAGCTTGGGACCGATGTGCTAGTACTGACTGAGCCAAGAAAAATATCGTATTTGTTCGGGACCTACTGGTCTTAGAGTTAGTCTATGCTAATAGCAACAATCAATATGCAACTAGCGATTTGAAATTGGTTCACTGTTGTAGAAGCCCTTGGTCCGAAGTACACCTTGAAGCCAGCACCTAACTATACATATTTGCGCCTTTGTTTTGATTTGCTGTGTTATTTTGACAGAATATTTGAGAGTGTGTTCGTGTGAGTTCATTATTAAGGGCGTATTATTGAGCTTGGGACCGAGCTTGGAACCGAGTTTGGGACCGAGCTTGGGACCGATGTACTAGTACTGACTGAGCCGAGAAAAAAATCGTATTTGATCGGGACCTACTGGTCGTAGAGTTAGTCTATGCTAATAGTGTTGCTAATAGCAGACCCATTTCACTCTTTCTAAATTTTAGAGACAGATAGCAGCGCCACTCTCATCGTCAACGAGATAACGTTGAACCACATTGATAGACAAAACAAACACACACATATTCATGCCCGAACACGTATAGCGAAAAGAAATGTTAAAAGCGCATCATTGCCATTTCCTCTCGAGCTTCGATTCGCATCGTACAGATCTTCCGCTTCGTATTCCATAATTATTCATAGCCTTTTCTGCCTTTTATAGAAAACGGTACTGTTTTGCAAATTCTATAGGAGAACAGGAAGCTCTATGTTATTGCCCTAATCAATTTCGTATGGTTATTTGTCTTAACGACCTATTTAGGGTATCATCCAAACCATTATAGAAATGGTTGGAGGATATGTGATATCGTTTATTTAAGGTTATTTTTTATCAGGGTGACTCTACATCACTGACCATAGATACTGATACTTTCATAAAATCGTAGTTCCTGAAAATTAAACCGTTATAATTCCGCAGAACTTTGTGATATTGACACGAATACATATTAAAAAAGATCAATATCTATTGATTCTCACCTTCCCAATTCTGGTTAATCCATATACATACCATCTACATGTAGAAACAGAGTTTTTAATAACGCTCTCGTTTACACGCATGTAGCTGTATCTTCCTGGCTATTGATGTTTCATTGCTACTTGAAATGAATTTCTATAGCAGTTGCTCTTCTGAGATTTCGGTTTTTGATGTTTGATTGATTTAATGCAATTATTTACTGTTGGAACACTTAAAACCACTTCAACTTTAAATCAAAACAATCGAAACAAACTCTCAACATCGCGGCTGCCAAAAAAGTTGCACGCACACTATGATCCGTGCTAGTATATGTGAACGTTAGATCGAATATTTCAATTTGCTATCACCAGACGTCGTTGCAATCATATAAAGAGAATGAATCCTCTAGATTATTCTACACACAAAGAATAATGATTCTTAAAATTAAAGTTATTTTCAGATTAATTGTAGAACTGTCAAATAAAAACCGTGGCATTGTTTAAAATCGGCGCAAATTATTTTATTGCAAAATGAACTTTCAAGCAGAACTTTCGTGATGGTTTTCCATCACGAGATATAAATGTCGGCCCACACAAAGAATAATGATTGTTAGAATTTAAAAAAAACCATTGCTTAAATTGAAAAGTTGCGTTGGTTCTTTTTCGTAGAAAGCAGTTAGCTTTCACAACAAAAACGTTCAAACTGTCAAATCAAAATTTTACTGCTTGGCACATTTAAAAGTTGAAACTTTCAAAACGAATTGTAGAACTGTCAAATCGAAACCGTGGCATCGTTGAAAATAAAAGCAAATCACTTTTATTTCAAAATGAACTTTCAACCAGAAAGTGTCGCCCAATTCAAATAAAAGTAAGCTGTTAAGATTGAAACCAAAATAGTTTTAACATAAATTGTTTTTTTCCGATGAATCATTATAAATTTTAATAAGACAGCTATTTGTTTGAAAATCATTTGATTTTAAATAAAAGTGGGGTATAATTAATAAAACATTATCATTTCATTTTGTAACACACATAAAAATAATTAATAAACTTATACTGCACTACTGAGAACCGTCTCATAATTGGCATGAAAAAATCAGACTTGAAAGTAGTCACTGACGCTGGTGATTTTCAGTTCGCACATCGAAGGCGTCTCCGCTTCTGTTTCAGTCGGAGGAGTGGCAGTTGCCTAGTGTCCTCCGTCGTTGTCGTGGCAGTTGCCTGGTGCACACCTGGCGTCGCCTAGGAATCGAACATCGAGCGAATCGTTGGACGATGGACCGGTCGTCGACGGGGTTTGTTCGCACGGATTCGTAGTTCGGATCCGATTCGTTGCTGGCGAAACATTCGTAATTGGAGAAAGTTACTGTTGCTGTTATGTTCGTCGGGGTGTTAAGCTGCTTCATGTTGCTTATTGGGTTGTCCGGCGAGCTGGTGCTATCGGTGGAAAGAGTACTTTGTCAGAGCGTACTTCTATATGGCTAAAACGAATGTAATCTCCATAAAAAATATACCACCGAGTCTCACCTTAAAATCCTCGACCAATCCCTTCACCACAGAACAATATCCGTGAGCAGCTTGAATGTTGTCCCGGACGGACGAAAAGAACAGGACGACTGTAACAGGTAAACCCGATTCTTTTTTTTATATCAAACGAAGACGGCTTGCTTTTATGTTGGTGGATTTGACAGTTCTACAATTTTCACGGTAAAAGGAATCACTTTTGAATTTACACACTGAACCGAAAAAATACACTTTCAAATCAAACGCAAAATTTTCATAGTGGATAATTTTACTTTTAATTTAATGAAAAATAAACTCTTTTCAGAAGTAAAGTACAAAACTTTTAATAAAACAAGATCTATTTTTTGTGTGCCATTATCACCCAAATGCACCCGAGAAACATTTGGCATCTGCCGTTCGTCGTCGCTTCTTGTGGCGCCGCAAAAAAAAAAAAGGGATGGTTAATTCAACTAAAACATTACCATTCATGTAGTAACGTACCCATCCTTCAGACAGAGATTGGCTGAAATTGGCATCGTTATTGAAATTCTCAACCGCCGTCATCCAGTTGAAACTTTCCTACTTGTTTGTACTGTAGCAATGTGATCGAGCGAAAAAATCCAAAGGACGATGACGACGACGAGGACGACGACTTGCTGTGTGTTAGTGGATTTGACAGTTCTACAATTTTCATTGTAAAAGAACACACTTTTAAATTTACCCACTGAACCGAAAAAAAACACTTTCAAATCAAAAACATAATTTTCGTAGTAGATAATTTTACTTTTAATTTAATGAAAAATAAAAAAAATTTAGAAGTAGAGGGCAAAACTTTTAATAAAACAATATTCATTTTTTGTGTGTAGAATACAATATCTGCACGGATAAAAATAATCATAACAAATGTATTTGAAAATCTAATAATTTTTTGCCATAACGATTAACAAATAATATCTAATCGATATGCTTATAACCTTTAAGAGGAAGTTCCAATAGCAACTATACCTCACCATGATGAATAACATATTTCCTTCTATATAGAAAGTATGTGTCAAGCTTATGATTTTTATTCCTTTTTTTGATGAATATCATATTTCCTTCTTTATAGAAAGTATGTGTCAAGCTTATGATTTCCATCCCTCATTTTGATAATTACCATGTGCCATAATATAAACCTCATTAAGACATTTGGATCATTCCGCATCGAACGCTGAAGAGCTTTGGTTCAGTTTTTTTTTGCACCCCACACTACCTCTTTTGGTTGTTTTTTTTCTCCACCCGCTATTAACAACGCGGTGAATACAATTAGTGCACTGTTTGAACCGCCGATATCCAGCCGAGCGTTCCTTTAGGGAAGCAGACATTCCCGGCCGAGCCCGACGGATGATCTGTCCAGCCAGTACCATCGTCAAACACCCGAGGGGAAAAAGTGTAAAAGTGTAAGCATCGTCGCAGCAAGGAAGGTCATCGCACCATCCACTGCCGGTCAGCAAGCGGTGCTTTGTTTGCGAACAACACCAGAAGGTGCCATACCGGCAAACGGCAAGTAGCACATTTGTTTTTTGTTTCGTCATCTGCTAGTGTGTTGTGTATCTCTCTCCCATATAGTAAATCGTTCTGCATAGGGTGGTTCAAAAAAAATCATCTGATTTTTATTAATTTATTAATTTTTTTTTTCTCTGTTCGCTGAATTTGTTCTTGCATGGATGATTCTACGGGGGGCGACTTGCCTCCCAAAGATGTTTTTAGGGCGCGCTGTTATCAGCCGTCTTCTGCCTCTCCTTGGGTTGTCTACTTTCGGCAGAAAGTGAAAGCCCTAGATTTTTTGGGCATTAAAAGAAATTTGACGCGTCGTTATCCGGGGACCGAATTTCATCAGGTCAACCGAAACAAACTGCGTGTTACTGCACCTACGTATAAAATTGCAAATGAAATTGCCAGTGACGCAGGTTATAATGTCGAGTACTACGTCTACATCGCATCTCGAGATGTGGAGATAGACGGTGTGGTTTCTGCAGCGAGCCTGACGTGTGAAGACGTTATGGAAGGTAAGAGGCGACTTCCAGATTCCGCTTCGTCTACCATTGAGATTTTGGAATGCAAACAATTGCATGCAGGATCAATGGTAGATGGAAAAAAGACGTATTCACCGTCGGACTCGCTACAAGTGACCTTCGCCGGATCAATTCTCCCAAAATTTGTTGAAATTGATAAAGTTTTTTTCCCAGTGCGCCTTTTTGTACCAAGGGTATTTAATTGTACCAAGTGCAAACAGTTGGGTCATACGGCTACTTTTTGCGACAACAAGCCCCGTTGTGGCAAATGCGGCCAAAGGCATCTAGAGGATGCTTGCCAACAGGAAGCAACAAAGTGTGCTTACTGTGGCAAAGAGCCTCTCCACGATTTGCAGAACTGCCCCGTGTACAAGAAGCGCACTGGTAACGTGAGACGTTCCATACAAGAACGCTCCAAGCAGACGTATGCAGACATGTTAAAGTCGCAAAACGGAGCGTCTGCATCGTCTGTATCAGCCGCTCAAAATGAAAATCCTTTTTTGATTTTGTCTTCCGATGAACTGGACTCTGACGAAGCCGATGAGAGTGGATTTCCGGAGGTACACGCCCCCGGTAAAAGAAAGCCTACTAGTTCTCCGGGTGTGCGCCGGAAACAAATAAAACCTACTCTCAAAAGCTTGCAAAAAATTGGAGGTAGAGGGGGTCAATTTAAAAAACCGAATAAACCGGTAATAGCTGATGCATCCGTTCCTAGCTGTAGCTATACCAACCCGCCGCTACCTAATAACAGTAACCGTAAGAGGTTACCAAACACTACGTCTTCTCGCAATTCTAAGAATATCCCGTCCAAGCGAGGTAAGATTAATTTTAGGGACATTGTGGATAACATTTTAAATGCTCTTGGCCTTTCGGATGCTTCACCGCTCCGAGGAATTATTGACCTGCTTATTCATATAGTTGGAAACTACTTCAAGCAATTGACTGTATCATGGCCCCTTATTGGTGAATTCATATCTTTCGATGAATAATTCGTCGAGTGAGGATCAAGATATGATCACGGTATTACAATGGAACTGTCGTAGTCTAATACCTAAATTAGACTCGTTCAAGTATTTGATTCACAATTCTGATTGTGATATATTTGCTCTCTGTGAAACATGGCTTTCATCCGAAGATCAATTAAACTTCCATGATTTTAACATTATTCGCCTGGACCGAGATGATTCATATGGTGGCGTACTTCTGGGGATCAAAAAGTGCTGCCCCTTCTATAAAATCTCACTCCCAATAATCTCAGGCATCGAAATCGTCGCTTGCCAAATAAATGTAAAGAATAAAGATCTTTGCATAGCTTCCGTCTATGTCCCTCCGAGGGCATCAATAAACCGCCGTCAACTTTGGAGTTCAATTACATTACTTCCATCTCCAGTTCTTATTTTGGGCGATCTGAACTCCCACGGTACTTCTTGGGGCGAACAATACGATGACAATAGAGCGGGTATTTTCTATGACTTATGCGACGATTTCAACTTGACCATCTTGAACACTGGGGAAGCGACACGAATAGCAAAACCTCCTGCCAGGGAGAGTCGACTTGACATATCTTTGTGTTCTAATTCACTATCATTAGATTGTCTGTGGAAGGTAATCAATGATCCCCATGGTAGTGATCACTTACCAATTATTATCTCAATCACAAATAGTTTTCACAAAACAGACCAGCCAATCCATGTTTCTTATGACCTCACGAGGCATATCGATTGGCAACATTTTGCATCGGCGGTAACCCTTGGTATTGATTCTACCGATCCTCTTCCACCATTAGAAGAGTATCGTTTCCTTTCCGACCTGATGTACAAAAGTGCATTAGAAGCTCAGAAACGACGTGTTTCAAGTGCATCCCTCAAAAGAAGACCCGCCACCCCTGGATGGGATGACGAATGCACTAAGTTGTATCTTGAGAAATCCGATGCGTTTAAAGATTATCGTAGACATGAAACATGCGAGCTTTTTGACAAGTACCTCAAGCTTGAAAAAAGCTTAAAAACTTACTCAAAGCAAAGAAACGCAATTACTGGCGTTCGTTTGTAGAGGGACTATCTAGAGAAACCTCGATGACAACGCTTTGGAGAAAGGCTCGTTACATGCGAAACCGCTCATCCTCCAATGAGAGTGAAGAATACTCCATGCAATGGATATTCGACTTCGCTAAAAAGGTTTGTCCAGACTCTGTCCCAACACAACCGAATTTACGGGATACTACCCGAAATAACGGTTCTCTGGCCGAACCATTCACAATGTTGGAATTTTCAATGGCACTTCTTTCATCGAATAACTCTGCTCCGGGAAGCGATATGATTAAATTCAACCTTCTAAAAATCTTCCTGATATCGCTAAAAGACGATTACTTAACCTGTATAACACTCTCATGGAATTAAATATAGTTCCACCCGCATGGAGGCAGGTTAAAGTAATAGCTATTCAAAAGCCTGGGAAACCAGCGTCTGATTACAATTCTTACCGTCCGATCTCTATGCTATCATGTTTAAGGAAATTGTTAGAAAAAATGATCCTATCAAGACTTGACCGTTGGGTTGAATCAAACAACCTGCTATCCAATACGCAATTTGGTTTCCGAAAGAGCAAAGGAACAAACGATTGTTTAGCGTTGCTTTCATCTGATATACAACTGGCCTTTGCACACAAGGAGCAATTGGCTTCAGTATTTCTGGATATTAAGGGCGCATTTGATTCAGTTTCCATAGATATACTGGCAGATAGTCTGCACAGTAGTGGTTTACCAGGAATTTTAAATAACTTTTTGTATAATTTACTGTCAGAAAAACAAATGACCTTTAATCTAGGTCAACTGTCAACTTCCAGAATTAGCTACATGGGCTTACCCCAAGGCTCATGTTTAAGTCCCTTGCTTTATAATTTTTATGTTAAAGATATTGATAACTGCTTGGAAAATAGATGCACGCTAAGACAACTTGCAGACGACGCTGTGATCTCCTTTAGAGGTCCACGTGCAGAAATCTTGCAAAGACCATTGCAAAATTCCCTAGATAATCTGTCCATCTGGGCCAGAAATTTGGGGATCGAGTTTTCACCGCATAAAACCGAATTGGTAGTGTTTACTAGAAAGCGGTTCCCAGCCCAACTGCGTCTCAAGCTGTTGGGAAGAGACATTACCCAATCTTTGACCTTCAAATACCTTGGAGTCATGTTTGATTCAAAATGCACTTGGAGTAATCACTTTGCGTATTTAAAACAGAAATGTCAACAAAGGATCAATTTTCTAAGATCAATATCCGGGACATGTTGGGGTGCTCACCCGGAAGACCTTATTAAACTCTATAAAACAACTATTCTTTCAGTTCTCGAATATGGCTCTTTTTGTTTCCTCTCGGCAAGAAATAGCCACCTCATCAAATTGGAACGCATTCAATATCGTTGTCTACGTATTGCCCTTGGCTGTATGCATTCAACGCATAATATGAGCCTGGAGGTTCTGGCAGGAGTAAAACCCTTACAGTACCGCTTCTGGGAGCTCTCATCTAGAATACTGATCAAGTGTGGAATCAGTAACAACCTTGTGATTGAAAACTTCGAAGAAATGCTCGAATTGAGTACCCAGTCAAGATTCTTACGAATCTATATTAACTATATGTCATCCGATATTAGTCTACCATGCTATAACCCTCCTAGTGTACGCTTTCCTTATCACAGTTCCTCCATTGATTATGATCTCTCCATGAAACAGGCTATTCAAGGAGTTCCAGATCAACTTCGACCTATTTTAATTCCCCATATTTTCATCGAAAAGTACCAACATGTCAATTGCAATAGAAGAATTTTCACTGATGGGTCGCGCATTGATGGATCCACTGGTTTCGGTGTTTACAATGAATACTCATCTGCCTTCCGGAAACTTCAGGAACCTTGTTCCGTATATGTTGCTGAGCTGGCAGCAATCAATTTCGCATTGGGGATAATTTCTGACATGCCCATAGACCATTATTTCATCTTCTCGGATAGTCTCAGTTCTATTGAGGCCCTCCAGTCGATGAAAACAGTTAAGCACTCATCTTACTTTCTTTCAAAAATAAGGGAGCAGATGTGTGCGTTGGTCGAAAGATCATTTAGAATTACCTTTGCATGGGCCCCCTCACATTGCTCAATTCCAGGCAATGAGAAGGCGGACTCTCTAGCAAAGGTGGGCGCACAAGAAGGCGAGATTTTTGAAAGAAGAATTTCACATGATGAATTTTTCCCATTAGTACGTCAGAGTTCTCTTCAAAGTTGGCAAAACGATTGGACAAGTAATTCTCTTGGGCGGTGGTTACATTCCATTATTCCTAATGTTTCGTCGAGATCGTGGTTCAAAGGTCTGGATGTAAGTCGCGGTTTCATTCGTGTGATGTCAAGACTTATGTCCAACCACTACTCGCTAGACGCACATCTCTACAGAATTAACCTCGTCGATAGCAATGTATGTAGGTGCGGAACCGGTTATGATGACATCGATCACGCAGTTTGGCATTGCCCGGGTAATGATGCCTCCAGAGCACGACTATTGGATACCCTTGTGGCCCGAGGTAGACAACCCTTCCGCGAAGTAGAGATGTTTTGGGAATGCGTGATCTTCCCTGCATGCAAGCGATTTACGAATTCCTTTGTTTGTTCGATCTAAGAGTGTAATGTCATCACCCCCCCCTTTCACTCTAGTAAATTCCCTGCCATTGTGTCCCAGTTATATTATCCTTTTGTTTGCGTGCTACTTGTACCTGCCCAGCAAGCTGTGGTCACCCATCTGCAGCTTAGTTCCTGTAAGGGACTACAGAGACCGAGGATTTGGAAGATGTCGCAACCATGAGCAGCAACAAATAATTTAAACAAGTTACCTGCCTAGCCCCTTCCAAACAATAATGTGACCCATTAACCTCGAGCTAGCCACGAGTAATTGGCACCCCTCTTTACTAAAATCGAAATAGAAAAATTGTTAATTACAATATTGAATATCGGCTCCGCAAAGTGTTACTTCTTGGGGAACTTGGTGTGTGAAATGAACTTCACCTCGGAGCTCACTTCCTTCCTGGGGGAAGTAAAATACGAAGTGCCATGCCAGTCGGTGCCATCCAGGGTGAGATAGGTCTCGTCGTCCATCACCACCACCGCCACGTCGCGATTCACCGGGAAAAACGGGTTGACCATCTTATTCAGCCGCTGCCGCTGCGTCATTGCCTGCAACTCCGAAACCAGTGGACGCGACTTCCTCTTCCTGACATGTATATTCATGTTCGCCAGGTACTTTTTCACTGTTTGGCTGGTTGAACCGACATCCCGGCCAAGCGCACGCAGCGATCTAGCCACTTTTCCCTCTCTTCCTCTTTAGAATCCTTTGGAGCTTCTTGTCGCTCAGGGTCGTCGGCCGTCCGGAACCGGGCATTCTTTCGATGCTCTGATTGTTGTCTAATAGTGCCAAGATGTTGTAGATGCCGGAACGGGCGTATCCGGCGTTCTTCAAAGTTCCGCACGACGTCCGTTTTCGACGTGGCGGGGTGCCGTTCTTTGAACGCGCACACTTCTGAACGGAGTTGCTTCACTGTTTTTGCCATCAAGGTTAGAGGGCGACTGATAGAGCTGTCAAATTTTGTCTGCTGACTCATGGGTTACTATGATTGATGCTGCATGGATAGTTTTGTCAGAGCGGGATAAGGTAAACCCGCATGAAAAATCGGCAAATTTTGTCCATTTTTTCTAAAATGCAAACGTTACAATTATTCATGTTTATTTTGTACTTGTTTCCTAAAACCGAACCCTTTTGTTGCCAAGATTGGAGTTGACCAAAAACAGGAAAGTATTGTTATGTTGTACACAGAAAAAAATAATTAATTTTAACAAGAGCGTAAAATTTTCCCTCTTTTAATTACAAGCCAAAGGAGGCGTAAACAACGAAATTGTTTGCAATCTTTCATGCGCCATACAACAATGTTTGCGTCTTCCATACAACAGGCTAGATTCAGGCCCTATCTGGCTATAATTTACATGAAATATCCTATTATTTTCTGCCAAATCTAGCATTCCCTTTATGTGCATTAGATAACGCAGAGAATTCAATGTTTCTTTTTATCTGTGTAGTTGATGATTGACGTTTTGCTTGCTATTGGCGTGAAATGTCCTTCAAGACTTTTTTCAGCTTTGGATGCTTTGATGCAGTGATGGGAACATACAGAGGGTTATTCCGAGAGTCAGAGAGTGATTTGAAGTCATTTGATTTGCCCCGGGAGTGTGCAAGTCTCTGCAGGTGACTTTTCTCACTTCGCGAAGTGACAAAAGTCGCAACAAAACTCTCGGAATAACCCTCACAGAATATCTCAACTAACATTTTCAGCGATTTAAGATAACTTAATCAACATTATGCCGCAAAATAGCTGCGGATACAGTAACATGGTAGAGCTTTTCTGATAAGTTTACTCACATTTTTTATAACCACTATTAAGTGTGTCGGTCATTCTGAATTACAGCAGTTCATAAAGACGATTATCTCATTCTGCACAAAACAAGATATTTTCTACGCCAAAAAAGTACATAAAAAGCGGTTAAGGTTTCATTTTGCAGAAATTAATTGAACTTCAAAGGGAAGCACTTTGAAAAATTATTCATCAGCATTTCGGATGGATACTCGGACTTTTCGCTTAATACCACCCATCATTTTTTTCACAGCCAAGCTGTCAACTTGATTTACCATCTTTTTCATATTTTCTGCAAATCAGTTGATTTTTTGTTATTGTTTTGCCACATTTCTGTTTGTTTTTTGATAATTGCCCAATATTTTTTGATGGGACGAAAATTAGGACAATTTGGTGGGTTGAGTATTTTTCTTTTAAATAACGTCCAATATCATTACCCTTGCGCAGAACCTGGCCGGCTTGACGTGTCCGCAAGGGCTCGAGTAGGGATTCTTGGTCAAGATCAGGAGCTAAGAGTCAGTTTGGGATGTACTGTCTTTTGCATGATGTATTTCAGGTCTTCCAAATTAAATGTAAAATAATTTAAAATTTCCAAATTCATTTTTTTCCTCTTTGCTTTTAAACATTGTCTAAATTTTCTGGTTCATAATAGATGTGCAAGTTTGTCTACAATTGCAACAAAACAGCAATCGGCACACATGCAATTTTCAGTTCATATTATGGCATATTCCTTCACTGTATATATTATCTTTTATGACATTGTTTATTCATTACCATTACCGTTCGAGCGGCGTTTAAAATGCGAGGCACGATTTTCACCCAAGTAACACACAAAACATCTTTTTACAATGATTATAAATTGTTTGTTTTATTAATGTATTATAAATGTATTGCAAAACATGTCTAGTTCAGATCGGGTTGGATCTCTCGTATTTTATTTACCAATTTGACTAACGATTGTGCTAAGAAAAGTAAAGATGAATTAGTTGTACAAGATTTTGGTTTTACTGCCAACGGGGAGCATATCATAGATACTCAGAGTTTACTTTTAAACAATCGGAGTTGGCTTAGCAAAGAAGCTACACACCTATCACGCCAAACACCAGTGCTCAAATCCCACCGTGGCGTTGTTATATTTTTGTATGAGAATGATTTTTTTCTTCAATTTTATGTTTTATAAGGCTTCATTTTTTGCGCTTTTTACGTCATATTAAAGTATGAAATAAAGTGTTATACACTTATATTGATTTACTGCATTTGTCATTTAAAAGTACTTTCAACTTGTTTATTACCGGCTAACCCAGTATTCATAAGGTGGCAAAAGCTGGAAGGATACGCTGGGCAGGACATGTTGCGAGAATGCCGGGCAACTATCCTGCAAAAATGGTCTTCGACGGCAATCCGGTTGGTACAAGATGACGTGGGGCGCAATGAGCAAGATGGTCAGACCAGATGGAGCAAGACCTAGGGGTACAAGGTACCCAAGGGATTGGAGAGGAGCAACCACGTATCGGGCATTATGGAGGGATATTGTGTATAAGGCTATGTTATAGTATTGTGACGTTATGCCATGTAAATAAATAAATAATGTTGTTTGCCTGAGTTTTCATTGCTGTTCTGCTGGGTGATCGACTTTATTTCATAGTACCTCATTGGAATTTTCGCCATTTTAGAGTTTCAATCATCTAGCACCGAGGCGGAAGAGGCATATAGTTGCATTTCATTATTATATGTACGTTGTTATGAAATTTTTTACAACATCGTGTTATTTTCATCATATCATGACCTCACATTTCAGTATACATTCATCGACTAATGGTTGAGCTGTTTAGATGTATATAGCTGCATCTTATTATTAGTTGCATATCATTATTGTTTAAGTACAAAAATAATCATAAATACATCGGTTTAAATCCGTCCTCAAACTCGATGTTTTTGTATTCTGCTGAAATAAGCCATTCACATTTGTGAGTGGCCAACAGCATTCTTACTGTTGGTTCAAGTCGGTACTCAAACTCGATGTTTCAATGTATTCTTGTATTCTAATGAAATAAAACACCCACAAATGTGCGTGGCCCCAACAGCATTCTTACTGTTGGTTTAAATCGGTCCTCTAACTCGATGTTTTAACGTTTATTTTTAATTATACTGAATTTACATTGTTTACGTTTGTCAGTTAGGCCCTAATGAAAAATCTTTGTCGACTTGTGAGTGGCCCCAACAGCATCTAATACTATTGGGTTAAATCGGTGTCAAAATTTGAATAATTTTGATGTGCATCTCTGTACAGAGCATAGGCCGGCGCCGGTATTGCCTTAATTTGAAATCACCAGTTTTTACACATTGAGGATGTATGCTAGTCCCAAGCATCATCTTTTGGTTCTTTGTGTAATAACAGCTGATCTGGCAATAACGGAGTAGCAACCTCGGGCGGTCAATCATGCTCATGCTCATGCTTTACATACATCCGAAAGCTCTTTATAAACAGATTTGACAAGATACATTTTTTTTTTCTCGGACATTTTTCACGAATTTTTTTACACGGATTTTTTTTATGGTTACTCCATATAAAATTGAATTTTTGGCTCAATAATTTTCTTGCACAGTATTCATCCCTCGTTCAAAAATGGATTGGGTGTACCCAGAAACCAGTTGACGCCAACACGTCTGAAGTTGATGCTGTCAGTCCATTCGATCTAAGATGCCGTTTTTGGTGAATGGTATGAAAAGGAACCCGAATCAGCTTACTGAAAAAAAAGTTATATTTTACGGCCATTTAAGTAAGGCATGCACGGATATTTTAGACGGCTCTAATGGGTTCGACACACGAATGAAATGTCGCTCAAGAGTTTCGTGCTTCTTTGGTTTTGACATAGTTGTTTACCAATACAATCTCTACTTGGCATTTGAAAGACTCTATACTCTCTAGACTCTCTTGTATGAAATTATAATATAAGATTATTCATCTTTTTATTTGCTTTATTTTCATATAGTTTGGCAATAGTTGAAGTATAATTTTATTGCTAGCTGAATAGGTACGGGTTTCATCCGATTGATTGCGACCGCCACCAGACCGATCGACCGATGAATAATTATGTACATTTAATTAATTTGATTAATTAGTTTCTGTCGGTAGGTAAAAAAAAAAAAGACACCCACAGTTAACTCATACCGGGAGTGATCCTCCGAAAAAAAAAAAACAGTTCGTGGGAAAATTCTCCCAATCTTTCTTGCCCGGAAGTTTTAGAACCATGTTGTACGGTCTGTATCCGCAATAATCCGGCCACCTCAAAACACGAATAAAACATAAATTTCGCATTATATTTCCATCGTAGTTGTTTATTTCAGATTCATGGGATGTGTTTTAACAATTCGTGAAGACAAAACATAGTTATTCTTGGTATTTGCATATCATTTTCGAACTTTGCGCTTAACTCCGTCCATTAGGGTTTGTACAGACTCTTCAGAAATCGTAGAAGCCGTCTTTGTCCAAATTTGCTTGAGGTGTTTGATGTCTTTGATTCCTTGCTTCTTTCCAGAAAGCTTCCCGCTTCCCATCAGAGCCCAATATTTCTCGATTGGTCGTAGCTCTGGGCAATTTGGCGGGTCTGAGGTTTTTGGTACAATGTTCACTTGATTTGCTTGGTACCACTCCATCACAGTTTTAGCATAGTGGCATGATGCCAAAGGGGTTTTTCTTTGTGACTTTTGATGAAGGGTAGCAATCGCTTCTGCAGACACTCTTTCTGATAGACCTCCTTGTTGTATGTGTCTGTAGTGACGAAAGATTTACTCTTTTTGCCACACGTGCAAATTGCTTGCCACACAAGGTATTTTTTGGGAAATTTCGATGCCTTCTTCGTTCTGAAATGCTCAGCTGTAGCATTTCTAGCCATAGCAGAATAAATAGCCAGCCCTGGAACCTGCTTGAAATCCTCCAGGACATAAGTTTCATCGTCCATAACAACGCATGAAAACTTCGTCAAATATTCGCAGTACATACGTCGAGCCCGTGATTTTGTTGCCAAGTTCTGTTTGTCGTTGCGATTTGGAACTGTTTTTACTTTATACGACTTAAGTCCCAAACGTTGTTTTGATTTTTGGACAAAACCAGGCGACATCCCTATTTTACGAGCCACCGTTCGAATGGAGAGATTTGGGTTTTTCGTTAATATCCTTTTCACCTTTCGGTCCATGACAGGATCAGCGCATCCAATGTTTTTGTCACTTCTTGGTTTCCTCTCCACCGTCAAACGTTCCGAAAATGATTTGAGCACATCGTGAACAGTGGATTCAGGCAAATCCAATGTTTTTGCAAGGCCCCATATTGATAAGTCAGCATTTGTCGTACGCCCGTAAAAATTCGCTCGTGCACTTATTTTTCTTTCGTCGCCATCTTGAATACTAAACATGAAATGGAAACATCAACCATAGTCATTTTCATCATATAATTTCATCTATACCACAGTGAAATTTTGCATTCCTACGTACAATATTTCAAAAGTTACAATGATTTGAAGGTTTCCGAATAATGTGGATACAGACCTTACCCTTGCTTTCCGTCGCGTCTTTTCGGTTTTCCCAGTCCCGTCCATTCCTTTTTGTCCCCTCCTCCCCCCTTCCTCACCGTCCCCCGTCCCCCGCCACCCTGCCTCCGGCTGCCCCTTGCCCCCGGCCCCCTCCACCTCTGAAAGGTCCACGCCCCCCCCGCCCCCCCCCCCCCCCCCGCCCCTCTTCTCCGCCCGCGCCCGTGGCCCCCGCGCTCCGGGCGTGTTGCCTTTCTTTTTTTTGCTTGTTTTCGCTCGCTCCCCCCGCAGGCCCTACCCGCGCGCGCGCGAGTGCACACAACCAGAAGTGGAACCCGAAACCCCCACTTGCCACGCGGTCCAATACTCAGCTACCCAGCATATATGCGTGATCACTATAATATTTATGGCGTTCCTGATTAAGCCTGTTTGGTGTTAGTTGGTGTCTGATTGTAGAGCACCACTGTTAGCCGACCGACCGAAGTTCCCTCGTTCTAGCTCGCTTGTGATTCACATAAAACCAATTTTAATTCATTTGTTAAATTGATTAATTGGTTGTTTTAATTGTTTTCTCTCGGGATAGTGGAAAACGCGGCTTGAAACTGATATTTACGCCCTGACCAACGATTTTTTTTTTATTTTCTCGCAGTCTGTGAGATCAGGGCCAAAATCATTCAATTGAGATTTATTTCGCAACTTATCGCAAAGCACTTTTTATGGTACAACTGATTTCCACTGGTCTATCGCGGCGTGAAGAGGTGATTGCTACTCTAGATAGATAACACATTTTTGTTTTCGGGTTTGGCTTAAAATTAGACCTTTGAATCGAACCTCCGAAAAATATTATAAAATCAGTCGGGTATGTGTTTACATTCGAATTAAAGTTTCCACACCCTCCGGTTGTTGTTGGCGCGGTTGGCAGCTCTTGGGACATATGTTCTCACATCCAATTGAGAGCACTCAGCCGTGCCGGGTAATGTAGTATACAACGTACACCCGATGATGCGATGATATCATCTTCCCCACAGAGCACGGTTCCGCCGTTCAACATCATCCGAGACAACAATTAAAGCGCTAATTAAAATTTAGATTGAAAACAGTGATCTTTTGCTCCGCCTGCCTAATGGTCCCATGATTTGTAAAATTTTACTAGCATCGGTCAGTAAGCAAATGTATCACAAAGTATTCAAGAAGCACTCCTTCGACCGTCAACACTTTGAGTTCTAACGCTTCTTTTGAATAATCCAACCAATTAACCAAATCTGTCGATGATTTCCTGGAACGAGTCAGGACTGGGGCTCCTTTTGTCTTGCAAGCGTCTGAAGCAGTAAAAGTGCAGCACAAAGTGTGGCAACTTCAAGGAGTCTGAGACACTGAAGGAACAAGCCCGCATAACGTAGCAGCGCGGCCCTGGGATGACAGGGCAGTAAATTCGAATTAAAAAGAAATTTTCCGTAAATATTATTTTAAAGCGCTTTGATTAAGGTCGCCTTGCGTGACGCCTCTGGAAATAGTTGCTCAAGCATGGGGGTTTTTACGTTGGGTATATTAAGTATTGCTTTTAATAGTTTGTCTTGTTCGTTTTTTTGCGTGTGGTCCGTGTGCGGTAGGGTTACTTATGCAAGTTGTTTGCTTTTTGAAACAAAGTCAGCAATTCATAGGATTTCAATAATTTTGTTGCAAATCGGAAGTACTATTTAAAATTCTTGTGGTAAATAAATATAATTAAGATATTTGGAATTGAAATTGAGCTATGTAGTGTGGGGATTTTTTGCTTCATAGTAACTTAATGCCAGGAAATTCTTCTAGAATATTATAATTAGTAAAACATTGTAACTCATATGTATATAATCCAAAACGTAAGATCCATGGCGTTACGGAGGCTACCAGCAAAAAGCTGGTTGGATCGAGCTAAGATGATCCTCTCTCGGCACGCTGGTCAGGATTTCGGACGAGAAACTGTTCATGCAGCACGCATCCGCACGATGTGCAAAAAGACCGGGTGTCGGCGCCAACGAGGGACAGCATTCCTGAATCCAATATAAACATCCATCGGTCCCAAAGTGCAGCGTCGGTGATGGTTGGGGGGGCAGTATGCAAACGTGGTAAGCCCACTTGGTGTTTATTAAAAAAAAATGTCAAAATCAACGCGGCGTTCTACAAAACTGAGGCTTTGGAGAAGGTTGTTTCCCACAGTCTCTGAAGCCTATACGAAGATGAGCACTACGTGTTCCAGCAGGACGGTGCACCAGCTCACACGGCAAATGTGGTCTAAGCTTGGTGTCGGGACAATTTAACTGACTTTCTGGACAAAACTTTGTGGCCTCTCAGCTCTCCCGGATTTGAATCCTCTCGACTTTTTTTGTTTGGTCCTATATGATGTCGAAGCTGAACAATGACAAGGTCAGCACCTTGAACCAGTTCAAGATAATAATCCTCAATAACCTGGATGAAGCGCCCATGCAGTACGTGCGAGCCGCTTGCGACGCATTTGAAGCTCGAGAAACGTTTGAAGTCCATAAAGAACTACAAAGGGGACCCCCGCTTCCTTATCAATATTGCCTTTGTCACAACCCTAAGGGATGCAACGCACCTCGATTTACATCAACCTGGTTTTCGAACAACACCCGAAGTTCGAACATGCCTTGCGAGCTGTCAGCTACGATCGACGGGTGACGATGACGAACACATTGTCTGGTTGTCGTGTCATTAGTCAGCAGAAAAAAAGTGAAAGTGCGGGTCAATAGGTGAGCTCGTGAAGTGCAAACGAAATTTATTATTCTAAGATAGTTCAATTCATTATCCTACTTAAATTTAGCTTAGAACTATTAAGAGCAGTGTCACGCCTCTTTATATTATTTATAATCTTAAAACTACGTATTAATATATTTTCAAAAATACGTCTACGTGGTTTATGAACCGGCCCCGGGAAAATTTTCAATCAATTCGTGTAGACATATTGAAAATCAATCGAGGATTGATTGAGTTATTAGCGTTTCATTTGTAACGATATTTCGTGACAGTCGCAGTTTTCAGATTTTCATTTGACACCCTACCCTTGCCGTAAAACGTTTCAATTTTTCGTGACGGCGGCCATTTGTAAATTGTACACATTACTCAAGGTATGCAACGAAAAGAAAGTTAAAATTGATTTAGCCACCGCTGTCTGCCAATTGGTAAAATGTTAGATATATTCAAATTAAACAAACTCTCTCAAAATTGGATTGGTCATCCTGAAAAGGACGGATTTGAAATAGTCCGCATTAGAATTGAAACCTAAGCGAAGCAGATTATTTCTGCCGCGCACGTTGCGCTCTAGATAAAGATGGCTACCAAGAATATCACACACAAAAACACACACTCAAGCACATTATTTTGCTCCTCGTGGTGGCGCCCATCGGCTGGCAACAAATCATCACCGGCTAAGACACCCGACTGCCTAGCACACCACCTTCAGAGTTCATGCCATCGCCAGCTGCTGATCCTTGATGGCTCGATGATCTGCCCAGCTCCAGTACTGCGACACTAATGAGTAAAATTGCGAAGGTTTACCCCTTTTATATCGTCCAGTGCTGCATATGAGACTTCCCTTGCTTACATTTGAAATCTGTGATAGGAAAGAACTGTGCATTTTGTAAAATTAAATAGCCTGCAAAACAAAATTAAAAGACATCACCTTTTATTTTTTCTATTTTCAAAAGTTTAAAATTGTTAAAGGATAATGTTTGATAATTGAATTGACACCTACCGATTGAAGTGAACATCTTGAAAATCTATTGAGCATTTATCAAGTTATAAGCGTTTAATTTGTAACGATATTTCGTGACAGTCGCTTATTTTTAAATTTTCAATTGACACCCTACCCTTGCCGTAAGGTGTAGTTTACGTCAAAATCTCGACACTCCTCGTCAAACCAATGATTCCGTCAACTCCGTTCTACGTACCCGACTTGATCCTCAACCTGCTCATTCGTTAGTTGATCGGCCACCAACCGATCGCGTGCCTCTGCATATCGCCCATCACGATGAAAGCTGTTCCCAGCTCACGTGTGTTGCCGCAGCTCTGGTAGATAGTATGATTACATCTAAACGTTTGCACCATGGATCCCATCCAACACATCTTTTGCAGCGCTATGACGCCGAACCCGTTCGTATTCCTTGTTGACTTTCCGATGCTAGATTTTTTTACGATTTGGCTTGCAGGCCTTTAGCCAACTACCTGTTTCCCGGAGGACCAGATCGTACCAACCAGGAAGCTACGGGTTCTGCATAGGCATTTCTTCCAAATACAACGTGTCTCACAAAAGGTGTCACATTTTTTCAGTCTTGGTTTATTTCAGCTGGGTAATTTTAACATCGGAATTGATTATACCCATTTTTAGTGTATTTTTTTGACAGCTTATCGCTGAAGATAAATGAGCGATTCCGTTTGTTTATATTTATCAGCTACCATGCGGGAGCAAGTTTTAAATTACATTTGCAAAAGCTTAGACCGTGTCAGACATTCAATAGCCTTAAGTAGTTCAGAGTGAGTAAACGTTTTGTTTTTCGTACCTTGAAACCGTTCAAGGAAACTGGAAATGTCCATATTCAACACAACACATCGCACCGTATTTACTCTGAAGAACTATTATCAAAAGTTAATTTTACACACCCAAAAACAACGAAGCAAATGTTGAATAAAATGAATTAAATTAAGTGCTAATTCGGGAGAAATTATATGAAATAAATTAAACATAATAATAAAGGTAACATAAGAAATAAAATTAAACAGATAGAAAAGGGCCTGAAACAAGACAAATTGAGCAAGTGAATTCGTCCCCGTTGTGCTATGTTTTGGGGCGTTTTTAGCACAGAATTACTGATCGCCGCTGAGTGAATCGACCACATTGTTATAATACTTAAAAGTGATATAACATGTACAGGGTGACAAAGGTTGCTTGTCAGTGTTTTTTGTCTCAGCGTATCTCTTGTACATCTTTTGGATCCAAGGATCTGAATATTTCCCATACGTCCATCCAGAATTTTAAACTCGAAGTGTATAAAAAACTGCGAATTCATGGATTGACAGAAAAACGAAAGAACTCACAACCAACAGAATAATAGAGTAAATGCAGTGAAGCTTGTAGATGTTTCCAGAGATAGGTTGGCTGTGCAGCGGGATATCAAAATGTTTCGAGAGTAATGATATAGGGTGCAATTTCAGAAAACGCTTCTTCTAGTCAGGAGTAAAAATCAACACTTATTACTACCACGAACATGTTTTGAAGAAACACAACTTACTGCATGCTTCGA
Organism: Aedes koreicus; assembly: GCA_024533555.2. Lineage (NCBI taxonomy): Eukaryota > Metazoa > Arthropoda > Insecta > Diptera > Culicidae > Aedes > Aedes koreicus. The sequence continues at coordinate 181,092 of JAHHFK020004049.1, read as the reverse complement.
AATCCATTCGAGACTGTTTACTGTGTTCAACAGGATTCTGACCCTTCTCATCAATCAGAAGCAACACAGGAGTGCTGTCGCAGAATTTTGCCTCATTTCATATCATAACAAGCATGGTGTGCCTCATCGCACAGATTTCAATCCTTTGTATTTATTTGAATGGGCATACATGCTCAGTAAAATTGAGCATGAGCATAAGCATGAATGACCACCCACGGATGCTACTCCGTTATTGCCAGATCAGCTGTAGTTACACAAACCAACAGGTGATGTTTGGGACTAACATGAATGTAAAAACTGCTGACCCACTATGAAGCAATGCCGGTGCCGGGCCCGAATGCTGGTCAAGTAGGGAATGGGAAGGAACGTTTTGACGTGATACTTTGAAGGAAGCCAAAAAATCCTCTGCTCTTCCACGAGCAATCACTGGAATGTTGGATAGTTGGGAAAAGGTTAGCAGGAGGGGTCGTTTTGGTTAACGATACGCTGAAAGTATGTAACTAGCACTATCCGCCAAACGCATGGGTAAGCTCCAACATGCAACAGAACCTCGAACGCCAGTTGCACCGCGCCCCGAATAGTCCGGCATGATCTAATCATCGAAAACTCGTAAATAATGGTGATCGCTTTTTTGCCTGTGTGGGTAATAGTTTCACAAGAGTACGTTTTTTTTTCTGAGCGGTGGCATGCCCCCTTTTCTGTGGATATTCTACAAATAGAGATAAGACAATAGCATTTGTAACTGATATTGATTCTAATGATTCCTATGCTCATTAATTTGGTACCAACCGGGGGAGACTTGGTCCTATACCCATTGCTTTACTTATCTCCAATCCGTTCAACTACTCGCAATATTGTGTGATATAGTGAGGGGAATATTACAACTTGAGGTTTACCAAAATCTGGCAAATCGACAGTTAATCGGTGGGTGAGTGCCTACCAGGTACTTCATAGCAAGGGACGCGTACCGGAAGATATAATGAGCAAACTCCCCCGATTCACTACAAAAATGGTCAAAATTATAGAGAAACTACAAACACAGTATAGTAATTGTGATGAAATTAAGTGCACAGAAGAATGGCTTGAGGACACTAGATGAATGACGCTGATTAACATGAACCTACAAAGGTATCTCGAAGAATGACCAATGCAAACAATCGATATGAAGGGATCAGCTTGGAGCAGTAATGAAACTTACGAGTATTATCGGCGGTTAATTCATTGAACGTATTTGTTTCTATACCAGAGAATCAATATCGATCGGGTGTTTGATCGTACTGACAACGGGACAACTTTTGAAAGAAACGATCCGATGACACGATCCGAAGGCGAATTACAGCACTTCTCTGTTACTGCTTGATCTCATTGAATGGGAACGTAAGTAATCACTTTTATACTACCAATCTTATCAATCAATTGAGCCAATAATCGATTTTCCATTGCTTCTAGGCTTGCTAACAACTTCTACAAAAATCGCCTTGTCACTGGTTGAAACATACCCTGCTCTGAGTTCAAAGAATGCCGAGGCTCCACAAGTAAATTAACAATTTTATTTAATACAGTAGTCATAATTGTCACTAATTATTGAAATTGGATACATATTGAAACACATTTATACTAAACTCTGTTGCATTGTTTACGAAATGCAATGCAAAGCAAGCAAGAATCCATGTATGCTCAGTAGAATTGGAAGCATAAAAGGTCCACTCTTGGATCTTTCTAGGAGGTTTTGATCAATATTTGGGAGTTTGTAAGCTTATAGGAAATAAAGCATTGTTGATTTTAAGCCATTCGTTGTGTTTTTATGAACATTTATTTTACGGAAAGGCAATCGTTGCAACTCTGTTAAATTACTGTAATTAAATGGTCTACTTACGGTTTACCTCAGAGACTATATAAATTTATTGAGCAAAACGATTTCCAGTTAATACAAACATCATTTCGGGATAGGCAACGGGATCGGAGTGATTAATTTCGCTCCAAAAATCTATCTTCTAAAAGTTGGACAAATCTGTGGGAAACATGAAAACTTAGAAAATGATATATTTTCAATACATTATGTATGGTATTTTTTCGTTTTGATCGAGTTATCTTTGACACGAATCGTAGATGACGTTGATAGTCCACCTGACATTGTTGGCGCAATTTCACAGGTGTCCTCATTGTTCTGCTTTTGGTTAATTTTCGTGGTCCAGCTTCGTTCGAGTCGCTTCGGACTGTTGATGGTCTACTATATGCGACATATCGAGAGGCCTGTCAGCGGCAGCGGTCAGCAATTGAGCGTTTCCAGATGAAATCAGCCGGAAAAAGTCAAAATCTTGCACGACCCTCTCCGATTTGGATGAAACTTTGCACATGTCTTCGGAATTGGTGATGATGGATTTTCCGCGGGTTAAGGGAAGTTTTTGACTCAAGACATTTTTTTCAAAAGGGCGTATGTGTTTTGTCATGCGTATTTTTCAAAAAATCATAACTCGAAAACCGTTGGTTTTAATAAAATTGCGTCTGAAAAGAAGTTGTAGTTAATTAATGTGACTTTATAAAAAAAATACGTACACTGTGAAAATTTTTTTTTTTCTTCAAAAAAATCAAAAATAAACTTAAAAATCAATTAGCAAATCTGTCCAACGTACGATTTTTATAATTTTTTTTCCAAAAAGGTTTTAAGTCATAGGAAAAAGAATAAAAGTTGTTCTATGATGGAGCAACTTAAGATAAAAAAGTTCTTAGAAGTAAGAAAAATTTAAGTTTTTTCCAATTTGTTGTTTTTGCGTAAATAACCATATTTTAATAATATAATACGATTTTTCTAATAATTTTAAATGAAAATGCTCTTTGTAAGCAACATTCTATATGTACCCGTTTTCGAGATAATTTGAAAGTAATGTCGAAAAAATGGCTTTTTCCATGAAAATATCCCCTTTTCAAAAGTTAGTCGTGATTGTCAATCTTCAAAAGCATTTTTTTCAAACTGTACATAAAATTTTCAACAACTATTCTTTTGACACCAAGAAGATTGAACATCTTCTTAATTAACGAAATTAACGAATCTTAATTACCAAATAAAAATTTTGATTACATTTTTACAAACACTATTTCCTAACATTCCTATAAATATTATGAAAACTCTGTATTTCGTCAGTTGAAAATATTTTCGAAGCGATTTTGTTATCTTCAACTGGAATGAAGGAGTGATATTTCTGTGTATCAGGAATCATTTTTGTTTGCTGATAACTACCACCCCATTCTGCAGCTCCCTATTCATATTCTTCTTGTGAAACATAGCAAAATGATATTTTTGTGAAATTTTCTTGATTTCTCTTAATAGCCCAATCATACAAAGTTTTCGCACTTGTTATTGGATGTTCATGTTGTTTGGCCAAGCTTGCTCTTGTTGCCATTCGTTTTAATGTGCCGCCAATTGCATCACATGGTCCCGTACCATGTGAAGTTGCGAAAAAATGCCACTCGAAATCAATGTTGTATTTCTCTTTAAACTTACAGAGGCTTGCACAATTTTTTCTATTTTTGTATTGGGAAGCAGCCCCATCAGAAATAAAAATGGCCTTTTTTATATTCATTAGTTGATTTAAATACGTTAGTAATTTATAAATAAATACTTGTACCGCAATTGTATCATGTCTTAGAACTTCTGATATTATAACAAAACTTAGATTTTTAAGCATTCCTGACTCCATAAAATAAATAACAAACGGATGAATTGTAGCCTGATCATTGTTCCAATGATGACTTTGAACAGCATCCTGAAGTACAAATGAATAATTCTCTGCAAAATCGCAAATAATAACTACTTCTCCTTCTTTTAATGAAGACTTTGTATCTTTTAAAAATTTAGATTGCTTTGTTTTTATATAATCATGAGTTAATAGTTTTTCTAATTTCTCGCTAAAATATTCAACAAATTCATCGACAGGTTTTAATAGCGTTTCTAAATTACATCTATCAGTTGTAATCCATTGTTCGAACGATATCTCAGACAAGTTATGTTTCTCAAGTTCTTTTAAAAATCTTATCTCAAATTCTGACAGCGTGGGACAATTTTCGCATTCACGGAGGTAACAATATTTTGATCTTGATGATGAATTACACAATAACTTCTCAAAATGTTGATTACAATCAGTGTTGAATGAATATTTTTTTTAAACTGTGAAGCATTAAAACAATATTTTCGTGAATTGCGCAAACACAAACGTTGTGAGAACCTGAAGCATTTAGCAATTTACAATGTTTTGGTCGTAATGCTGCAAAAGTACTAAATCCAATGTTATGTTCACTGACTTCTTTAAATCGAGTGAAAGTTTCTCTAAGTGATGAAAGTAATAACCGTTTTTGAATTTGTTGACGCTTACCATTAGTGTTTACAGAGACATAATCTCTTTGTCCCGGCATGGCTCTGCTGATGTCGTCCTCGTCAAAAAATTGTATCACTTGATTCTTTATATCCGGATTCAAACGATTCCCCGATCTGTCGTTGGGGGTAGCCAATACTCCATTTTCGGCTGCCAATTCTTGTAATGCAAGGTATTTGTTTGTTTCAAATTTGCTCGTTATCTGCTGAATCGTCCACGAATTAGGCAAAACTGTTAATATGCGTATTTTATCTATTCTCGAACAATCTGGTTCTATGAATTTTTCTTTCAATTTGGAAATAATTTCATCATATTCCACAACCTTTGTTTTCAATGTAGCTAACTCTTCGACTTCTTCTTGTGGTGGTAAGCTGAATAGATATTTTCTAATACCTGCTACAATTTCGGCAAATTTTTGCCGACGGTATTTATCGTTTTTAAATTCTCTAATGGATATCGGAGACACATTTATTCCTGCAATTCCATTATTGAATCACTCAATGTTGTGTATCCTAGAATAATCCGGTAGGTCACTGTCCTGAGAAGATGCCGAGGTAATTGAAGCTGCCGATGGTATTTCCTCCAAATCGTTCCGTGATGTGGTTGGTGCTTCGTCATGTCCACCGTTTTCTGGTTGCTCCACTCTTTCGACAGGATTACGACGATACGAATATAACCGACATGAATCACAAATTCTTAATGACGTGTCCAAATGGACCGTACACTGCATGGATAAAAGTTTTTCAATTAACTTGTCAGTTAAATTTCTAAGTTTAGGCGAACACCGTCTCCCGATTTCACGAAAAGGTTTACAACAATGCTTTGTTTCGAGTTCCATTTCAAATCGTTTTACACTTTACGCTACTTATGAAAGACACTGTTAAACTGATGTCCAGACTTTGTAATGTAATCCTTTTTATACGTACTAGGTACGCACTTTGAAATATTGGTATGTGCAGGGGTATGCATGTAAATTATATTTTCTGTCAACACCAAAGGGAATGCATGAATAGGTATAAATGGGCGTAACAATCGTATTCTTACTGGTATAAACAGTTAAACTAATTAAATACATTATGTTTCTACCTGAACAAAATACGCTTGTACACTAACATGAATATTAATTATTTTTGTTTCGGGTTAGGTTTTTATAATATACTGTAAGTAAAAGCAGCAATTTTTGTCGTGTTACCTACAGTAAATATCAGGAATCAGTTTGTCTAGTAATCTCGGTAATAAAAGGTATATTGTAGAAAATTTTATGTACAATTTGAAAAGAATACTTTTGCAGATGGACAATCACGACTAACTTTTGAAAAAGGGATATTTTCATGGAAAAAGCCATTTTTTCGACATTAATTTCAAATTATCTCGAAAACGGATACATTTGGAATGTTGCTCACCAAAAGCATTTTTGTTTAAAATTACTAGAAAAATCGTATTATATTATTAAAATATGGTTATTTATGCAAAAACAACAAATTGGAAAAAACTTGAATTTTTCTTACTTCTAAGAACTTTTTTATCTTAAGTTGCTTCATCGTAAAACAACTTTCATTCTTTATCTTATGACTCAAAGCATTTTGGAATTTTTTTTTTTTAAAATCGTACGTTGGACAGATTTGCTAATTGATTTTCAAGTTTGATTTTTGATTTTTTTGAAGAAACAAATTTTTTTTTACAGTGTACATATTTTTATCATAAAGTCAAATTAATTAACTACAACTTCTTCTCAGACGCAATTTTATTACAACCAACGGTTTTCGAGTTATGATTTTTTGAAAAAAGCGCATGACAAAACACATGCGCCCTTTTGAAAAATTTGTCTTGAGTCAAAAAATTCCCTTAACCAGCGGAAAATCCATCGTCACCAATTCCGAAGACATGTGCAAAGTTTCATCCAAATCGGAGAGGGTCGAGTTCAGTCATTTGCTCATTTGGCAGAGAAATGCTCTAAACGATAAGTAGATGAGAAAGACGTTAAGTTTCTTCAGCAACGTTTCATCAAATTAAAACATCTACAATTCTGTAGAACCAAAAAATTCTCTAAATCATAAGAATATTTTTTTTTTATTATGAACATAAAAGGACCACGCTAGTCAACAACCAAACCTAAAGAGAGATTTTTTAAATTAAATCTTCCTGAGACATCATGTGTCTAAAGTTAATGGTTTTCGAGTAATCGATTTTTGTCGCGAAATTTGTCCATTCGTACCACAGTGGTGCGTCAAAAACAGGCTCCCCAAAAACGAGCTGCGGACCAAGTACAGGAGGCCATGGAGAAAAAGTGGCTTGATTACAGACTTCTTTACAACATAATTTCAAAAAGTGACACTGCCTAGCAGTATTACTCATTATGGCAAACTGGGTTGTTCACTTAGTTCATTCTTTCTGCAATTAGGGAAGATGTACCTATATTAATCTCACCACTTTGCAATTCATCCTACTTGAAATAAAACGATATACACGTGACAGGATTAGTTAGTAATGTTTGTTGCAGTTATTTAACGTAAGCAAACATTATTAGAAAACGAAACCGACCCTTGAACTGCCCAATTGTTTGATTTATCGTAGGATGAATATGCTACGATTTTTGATGCATAAGTGGATTCACCCTGAAAGCAGTCAATTTATTTTCATTCATACGTAAGATCAGTCAAGTCAGTCAATTTATTTTCATTCATACGTAAGAACTAACTATTCGGTAAAGATTTGCAATGTAATTGCTTTTCTGGCCAGCATTCAATGGACGTTTTGCTCTTTTGGAACAAGGAATGTAAGGTGTGACCCATTTAGTATTGGAACAAACATATTTGATTCTTACAGCGACCCTAGTGGTCGGATTTGTAAACGATGACATCTTATGTGTTCTCTATAACAATAACAGCATCAGAAGTTTTTTTTCGCGGTGCAGTTCGAAAGTGTTTCAGGGAAATATAAAATGGAAGAAGAAAGAAGAAAAATAATTGTGCGCAATGATTTGGAAAACCCTTCGTGGTCTGGGCCAAAACTTGCAAAGTGTTGGATTTTCCCAGAAATACCGTGTGGCGTGTTTTGAAAAAGTACAGAGAAACTTTGTCGACGGATCGCAAGCCTCAAAGCAAGCCTCGGGTGGGTACTGTCAACCGTCAACTGCGAAACAAAGTCATCAAGAACATTAAGGCAAACCCCAACATCTCAGACCGCGATTTGGCCAAAAAGCTTCGCACCGCACGCAGTACCGTGCAACGGATTCGTCTCCGGGAAGGCTTAAAGTCATACCATGCCTGTAGACGACAGAATAGGGATCAAACGCAGAACTATGTGGCCAGAATCTGTGCAAGAAAACTGTATGATCAGGTTTTGACAAAATTCAATGGCTGTCTCCTCATGGATGATGAAATCTATGTAAAGGTCGATTTCAAACAGCTACCGGGATAAAAATGTTACTTGGCTACGGCTCGGGGAGATGTTCCTGCCAAATTCAAGTTTGTGTTTGCAGATAAATTTGCTCGTTAATACATGATTTGGCAAGGCATCTATAGCTGTGGTAGGAAGACCAAGGTTTTCATCACTGATAAGACATTTAATTCTGAACTGTACAGAGAGGAATGTCTTCAAAAGCGAATATTGCCATTCATCAGATCCCACAATAAATTTGTCATATTTTGGGCAGATCTTGTAAGCTGTCATTACAGTAAAACAGTGCTACAGTGGTATGAAACCAACGGGATTCAGTTTATACCGAAAGAACCCAAGCCACCAAACTGTCCCCAGCTCAGACCGATAGAGAGATTTTATGAAGAGGAAGCTGAAGGTGAATGGCAGTGTCGTCAAAAGCATCATTGAATTGAGAACCAAGTGGAATAAGATTGCCAAAACGATGGATAAGAATAATATGCGCTGGTTGATGAAACGTTTTCCGGGAAAAGTCCGTAAATTTCTTCAAAATCGAGATGATTTTTTTTTTGTATTTTCCCTCTTAAGTTCACAAAAAGTCGAGAATTTTAGTTAAAACAGAATACTATTTTGGTTAATGTATACCTGAAATATGCGCAATAGTTTATGTTCCAATTCTAACTGGGCCACACCTTTGGGCATTACAGTTAAGGAAAATAAAACGTTGCAAATGCGTTGCCTCTGTGAGTTGACATTGAAAATGGGTAATACTGTACCGGATTATTGTTACCCAGCCTTTTAATAATCCTTGAGGTGAAATACTTCGTCAAAACCATTGATAATAAACATTAAACCTTGGGAGAAGACATCTCGTAATATTGATACGATTTGGTATTATTGGTTCCTCCCTCAGCTCAGTCAGCAAGACAACACCATGTTGGACTGGGTTCCCGGTCTGGTCTAGGAATTTTTCGTAAAATTTCTCGACTCTCTGGGCATAATGTATGATTTTACTTGCCACACAATCAAATTAATGCAACAGTGGTCCCTGGTATCGAAAGTTCTCAATTGATAATTGTTAAAGTTCATTTAGACCACTAAGTTGAGAGCAAGCAATAAGCTAATTGTGGAAGCAATATTAAAATGATTAATCATGAAGATGTGAGTAAATTTAAGTTTAAGAGTATTTGATTTGATAACTAGAAAATAAGAAGAATGATTAGTAATTTCCATTTAATTCCAACTACCTTTATTGCTTATCTTGACAGATACGCGTATTTCGTCTACAATGTGCAGACTTCTTCAGTGTCGTGTACTAATACTCGACTGGAGTCACACGACACTGAAGAAGTCTGCACATTGTAGACGAAATACGCGTATCTGTCAAGATAAGCAATAAAGGTAGTTGGAATTAAATGGAAATTACTAATCATTCTTCTTATTTTCTAGTTACAGGTATTCCACTAAACAGCTCACACTCTCCATAATTCATTTGATTTGATGTTTTAAACCAGCAAGATGGTTACATTGTTAGTATTTAATAATTTAGTACGATTATATTGCCGAATGTAGTATTATTATACTACATCATACACTAAAAAAAAAAAAAAAAATAAAAAAAAATTATTTTTCAAAAAAAACAAAACTTTCTCTTTTTTTTATATTTATTTTTATATTTAAAAAAAATAAATAAATTTTTAAAAAAAAAAAAAACTAGTTTAGTGTGTAATGTTATGTTTTTTTTTTACTCTTTATTCATTCCAAATTTTATTTACATTATTTTAAATTCATATATTAATCTAGGTGCTCCTGCTAAGTAATTAGCATTTCAACCTTATATGCTATCATTTATATCTAATTGTGTTAATATTATTTTTACCTTGTCTATTCAGTATTTTTAACAGGGTTTTTTGCCTGCGTGTAAGAATTATTATTGATTTCTTAAAACTAGTTCTTATCTATAGAGAGAATTGATCATTGCAATTGAAGATTGCAATGATTTTTGTCTAAAATTATGAATTATTTTGTTGGAGAGTCTCAACATTTGAAATTCTATGTAAATCAGTAGTACTGAACCAGGGTGGCAACTTCAAAATCATTTTCAGAACTTTGTTCTGAATCCTTTGAAGCGTTTTTTTCCCTAGTAGCACAACAACTGGACCATATTGGCACAGCATAAAGCATGGCCGGCCTAAAAATTTGTTTGAATATTAGAAGTTTGTTCTTCAAACAAAGGTTGGATTTTCTGTTTATAAGAGGATATGTACATTTTATATATTTATTACATTTGGCTTGAATGCCCTCAATGTGATCTTTAAAAGTTAATTTTTGATCAAGTATCAGTCCAAGATATTCTACTTGATTTGACCAAGAAATTAGAACTCCGTTCATAGTGACCATATGACTATTACTTGATTTCAAAAATGCAGCTCTAGGTTTGTGTGGGAATATTATAAGATGAGTTTTGGAAGCATTAGGACAAATCTTCCATTTTTGAAAATAATCTGTAAAAATGTCCAAGCTTTTTTGTTGCCTCCTGGATATAATACGAAGACTTTTTCCTTTAGTGGAAATGCCGGTGTCATCAGCAAAGCAAGATTTTTGACAGCCCTGAGGTAAATCAGGGAGATCTGAAGTGAAAATGTTATAGAGTATTGGTCCAAGAATGCTACTTGAGGAACACTAGCTCTGACAGGCAATTGATCAGATTTAGAATTCTGATAATTTACTTGCAAAGTTCTATCAGTTAAGTAGTTTTGAACTAATTTCATGATATAAAGCGGAAAATTGAACTTTTTCAGTTTCGCAATCAAACCTGCATGCCAAACACTGTTGAATGCTTTTTCTATGTCTAAAGAGCAACTCCAGTGGAGCAACCTTCAGTTTTGTTTGAACGAATTAAATTTGTAACCCTCAATAGTTGATGCATAGTTGAATGTCCATGGCGAAATCCAAACTGTTCATCAGCAAAAATTGAGTTTGTATGGATGTGAAGCATCATTCTATTCAAAATGATTTTTTTCAAAAAGCTTACTTATTAAGGAAAGCAAACTGATTGGTCGGTAGCTAGAAGTTTCAGCCGGATTTTTGTCTGGCTTCAAATTAGGTACAACTTTTGCATTTTTCCATTTATCTGGAAAGTATGCCAGTTGAAAACATCTGTAAAATAGTTTTACCAAGAAAGACAAAGTACTCTCAGGGAGTTTTTTGATTAGGATATGAAAATTCCATCATCACCTGGTGCTTTCATATTTTGAAATTTTTTAGTTATAGTTTTTACTTCTTCCAAATCAGTTCCCCAATAATTATCAAAAATATTTTCTTGTGAGAAAATATTCAGATACTCCCTGGCAACCTGACCCTCAATAGGACTTGTCAGACCTTAACTGAAATTATGGGAGCTCTCAAACTGCTTAACAAGTTTTTGAGCTTTTTCCGCATTTGTGAGCAAAATTTTATCACCTTCCTTAAGCGCTGGTATAGGCTTTTGAGGTTTTTTCAATATTTTAGAGCGTTTCCAGAAAGGTTTGGAACTTGGATCTAATTTTGAAACATTATTTTGTGTAATGTTATGTAATGTAATGGACGACAAGACGTACATTAAAGCGGACGCCAAGCAGATCCCCGGCCTGGAGTTGTTCGTTGGCAAAACCCGCCTGGATGTTCTGGAGAAGTTCCGAAAGAAGAAGGTCGACAAATTTGCCAAGAGCAGATTCGTGTGGCAGGTGATCTGTGGGAGGGGCAAATTCAGCAACCCGAGCAGGAACAAATTACTTGATAACTGGCCTTGGTATTTAAGAGCGCTTCATAAGAGTTAAAATACCCGAGCAGAAACGAATAACTTGATAACTGGCCTTGGTATTTATGAACTCAGATTAAGAGGTAAAATACCTGAGGATAATACCACCCGAGCAGAACACAAAAGCATATGAATACCTAATTTTGATCTTGATAACCGGCCTTGGTATTAAAGAGCTCAGATTAAGAGGTAAAATACCTAAGCAAAATACCTAAGAATTGCAATCAAAATGTCTCTAGAATAACTAAACTTGATATTCCGGATACCTGGGTAAGTATCTGGTCACCTTAGAGGTATTATTTTGGTATTGTCTTACCTCAATTCGGTATTCGCATGACATTGTGGGGAACAATTTGATGGTATTATCCTCAGGTATTTTACCTCTTAATCTGAGCTCATAAATACCAAGGCCAGTTATCAAGTTATTCGCTTCTGCTCGGGTGAGGATAGTACCATAAAATTGTTATCATATTGTTATGCTACCCGCATAATTTGGTATGGTAACACCAGAGGAGGTGTGTTGTTGTTTTTTTCCGGTCCCCCCCAAAATATTTTTTTTTTTCCGGGGGTTTTTTTGGTTGCAATTCTTAGGTATTTTGCTTAGGTATTTTACCTCTTATGCGGTGCTCTTAAATACCAACGTTAGCAATGAAGATCAAAATTAGGTATTCAAATGTTATTTTCTCATGCTCGGGAATCCGTCTGGCACGACTGGCACCATCAATGGCCAAATGTTTAAAGAAGAATGCATCCAGAAGTGCCTGTTCCTCCGGTCCCACGGAGGTGACACTCTGTTTTGGCCGGATCTGACATCGCGAAATCGGAAAACAGGGAAGGTCTTCAAAAACGACAAGAATTTGAAGAAAGAGTGTAAGTCCATGGTGGGTAGCATTAAGTCCGTGGTTCGGGCAGGAGGAGGTTGAATAAATTAACTTGGCAAACACATAGATAATAGCTCATGAGAGAAGAAGAGCTTTCCTGACAACTGTAGACCAATTTGAAACAACTCGGTAAATTAAAATTTCAACCACAGAAAACGTTAGCAACAACCAGAGCAACCCGTGTGACATTCAAGCAACTTTAAACTCGAACTTATCGGAAAAGCAAATATTTGCATATAAATTCGATTCTCGCAAGCTTTATCGCAGTAGATGAAATCAACAACCCTCAAGCAGAACCTTTTGTTTGGATTTGTTTATTGCAACGTTTTTTTTTTTCTTCTCACTGCTTACGTGGTTCAGCTCTTTACAAAACTCCCCAACAACCCCAACAGCCATCCATACTGTCGTTGCATATTTGCGTTTCATCTCGGAATCGCATTCGTTCCAGGGCAAAATAAATTATTTACGAAATTTCACATTCAGTCCGTTGCCTGTGACGTTTCGCTGATGGCGTAAGCAAGACTTTCGAAATTTGAAATTCTATCGCTCTTTTGCATACAAGTACACTGCCAGCAATCCGAATTTTCGGCAATCAAAATAAAAAGTTGTAAATATTAATTACCTCTTATGTGTGTGTGTGTGTGTGTGAAGCACGACGATTCGGGGGGTGGTTCAAACTCAACTCGGAATCCTCGCGCAATGGCACTCAGCCAACAACAACCTGCTGCTGCTGCTACTTCCACCGATGTTGCTATCAGTGTCGAGGGAACGTGCTAGGAAAAAAAACTTTGAAATTTAATTTATCAAAAACAATATTTCATCATCACATGCCAACGCTCTGGCAGGATCTGCGAACAGCAATGTGCACGCCGCCGGGGTTTGGGTAGAACGTAGGTGGGACAATATTGCACTCCAAACAAAATGGAAGTCGGTAGGAGGGGTAAAGTTTTTTTTTGGGTGCTGTTTTTCATCACTGCCGAGGTTGTGGATTGCTTCATGAGTATGCGGAAAAGGAAATGATTGAATGAGTAGTTGCTCTACGAGCGAACACTTTTGGTCAGACAAAGTGATTGAATTCTTAGGCAGAACAGATTGAAATCACACGGTTTGCAAATGTCTCAAAAACGAATCACCGTCAACCTCAGAATCAATTGTTCATTTTTATTTACGACGAAGAAAGCAGACAAAACACACCTTTCTACGCTACAGCTTGTCCAGCAACGTTCAGCTCCAATCTCCTATCAATTAATCAATCCTAAACAGACCCATCGGAGCGGTATGGTATTAATTCCGTTGACTGTCTTCATCATACTCAACTCAAACTCTTATACCACGATTCGGATTCACCAGACTGTCTATGCTATTGTAATAAGCGGAAATCTTTCCGATATCATTCCAGTTCCCCAGAGTTTGCCACGCTCCCAAATCGCAACAAGACAGAAAAATCCTCATTAAAATTCATCTCACATACTCGCTATCATCCTGTACATGTGACTCCTCACGATTCCTCCGCCCAGCCTTTGCGATAGACCCAACACCGACTGTATCCTCCGTTAGTTCCCGCCATAATACAGCACACCACCAGTCCATGGTGAAAGCTGAGCTTAATTCATTTAGGCTTAATTAACAGCAACGGCGATCTACTTTTAATATTGTACTATTCTCACAGCACAGTCATTCCGACCGAGTTCCGGTGCAAGGAATCTGGGATGTCTAGAATAAAAAAATACGACCGTGGTTTGAGCAGCTCACGTCGCTTCCAGCGACCAAACGTTACTAGCGAGCAGCCGGGAAAATCCAAATGGTTGCGCGAATCAAGGATAATTTAATTACCGAGAATGTTCCGAATACTCACGGCACAGATATGTTATCCCATTTAGCCCATCCCGAAAAATCCCGGCAGCAGCAGCAGTCGAGCATTGTGTCCGAGAGAAAATGGATAGTTGCTGCAAATCTCCCCCACCGGTACACTTTGTCAGTTAGGACCGGTCACTACCACCGAGCGGGCAGTTTAAATTCCGACCCATAATTATACATAATTAATGAGCTCGAGGCTCCATTTCTTTCGCAGGCCTAATGGACAGTAGTAGTGTGCCAGAGCGGTGCTGCCAGAAGTTAGTTTCACGACGGTATTTCCACCACAGCATGATTTACATCTGGCGATGCGTTTCGGGGCTAGCTACTGGGGGCCAAAAATAGCACGGCCAGCGACGATGGCAGGTTGGCAGGAAGAAACCACTTGGGAGTTGAGTGCAAATTTGCCTGAAAATAAGCGCACATTTTTATGAATGAAAAATTAGATGGAAGTCAACGGGAGAGTGCCATAAATAAAATCCAAACTTGTGAAGCGATAGAAATGAAATGGGTGGAAAAAATCCTGCCATCATGCCGTGATATCGGTGAGGAATGGTAGATGTGGAGAAAACATGAATCTCCATCCGGTATTTCGCAGTGCTATTAAGTTTTTGCCGGCAACAGACACAGCAGCGAACATTAACGACTTTGAGTGTCAATCGAACAAAAAATCATTCAAGCGACACATGTTTTTGAAAGGCAAGAATTTGTCGTAGATTTTTTGTTCGCTTTCAGCTTGACAGAGGATTGGAGGGAAAAGTATTGTTATCAACGATTGAGTTATGATTTTAATAGAAATAAATGTTTGAAAAAATATTCAGCGTTTACTGAAACATGAAAACAGTTGGTTATCTGTTGATCGTTTTGTTATGCAATCATTTATTGATTGATTATGATGCTAGCTATCCGTGGCAACAAATTTAATAAAATGGCGGCTATTGCATACCGGCCACAGTTATAAATAAGCAAGAATAACTTATTTATGATTATGATGATGTGATACCAGCAAGTGATATGTAGCAAGGTAACTGCCTATAGCTCTGGACTGTTTTAGTTAAACGATTTGATCAAAGTTGTGGTAAATATTCCATCATGAAGGGCCTGTATGAAGGGACAAAAACGTATTGTGAGCCCGTAAGCAGTTACGGAATCTCTTTCCAGAAATAAGTGCACAGAAACAACACCAAAAACTGAGCCCTCGCCTAGTAAAACATCCCACTAGGTATTTACGAAATGTTAATAACAGGAAGTTGACAGTTCCACTTTTCCTATCAAAATTGCTTGAATCGAGTGCTCTGATGGTCCCTCTCTTCATCCCAACATATGATGTTGTATAAATGTATCAAAAATTCAAAGAAATCAATATGATTTTCTCACCCAGGTTTTGAAAACATTTTATTTCGAAGCTTGTGTTAGAGAATTTAGCTGAATGTAAAATTAGTTAGGGTTATATACCGTTGTTTACTTGTTGTTTCAATTTCTTTTTGATGTAGGGTCAAGGTTGTCGTCTCGGTGTTTCTGTTTTTGAAGAGCTGACTTCAGTAGCGCAGATTTAGGCTCACGATGTTTCATATGGTATGGGAAGAGAACAGGAAAAAGGAGAGAAGCAGTAGTAATTAGTAACATGCTATGCGCATGTCAGATTTTTAAAGTGATATTCTCACAATGGTTAGAAGGATGCATATGATGCATACACCCAAAACAAAATAGCAACATTTTTTGTGATTTCGCATAATTTTGTTTCATTTTTCGCTATAAATCACTTGCAGACAAAATGCAACATTGGCTGTGGGCCAAAATGTAACACATCAAATTGCTACTACAAAATAAATGTCTGCATTGGGTGGTGCAGTGTATTGTCCTGAACATGTTTTTGACCAATCAGAGTGCAGCTCGTCACTCGCCACCTCCCCCGGGTTCTTTTTTTTTTTAAAATGCTTTGTGGATCAACCAGGGCAAAAATGTTTTTTTTATATCATACGGTTTTATCAAAAAAAAATATCAAAAAAAAAAAATTTTGGGTGCCGCGCTTTTTGCCACCTTTTCAACTTTTGGGTGTAGATAATTTTTGATGAGATTCCACTCGTTTACTCAAATCCATCGCGTTTTGTTATAAAGATTGGACTCGGAAAAAATGCGACACTTGGTTTTGGGAGTAACTTTTTATCGCGTAGGTAAAAATTAATGAAATTTTGAGTAATACTAGTTTAGAGTGTTATGTTTATGTGTGCAAAATTTAATCGCAATCTGTTTTCAAGATGCATTCGAAACAAGAAGAGCTACGCCAGCAAATCTTGGGCTCGGTGATCGATAATCCTGGTCAGTCGCACAGATGGATCGGCAAAAGGCTTGGAATCCACCATTCCACCGTGTCCCGCGTTGTGAAGATGTTCCAGGAGACGAAGACCATCGAGCGGCGCGCTGGAAGCGGCGAAAACCGAAAACGGAATACCCAGAGAAGGCGCGGAACATAAGGCAGCACTTTAAGAATAACCCGAACCTTTCCACCCGAGACGTGGCCAAAAAGGTCAATTCGTCGAAGTGGTTCGCCCAGCAGACCATGAAGCGGGCTGGGCTACGTGTTTTTAAGGTCAGAAAGGCCCCAAACCGGACTGGCAAGCAAAACACGGTGGCCAAATTGCGTGCGCGGAAGCTGTACCGTGAGTGGCTGGTCAAGCCAGGCTGTCTCGTCATGGACGACGAGACATATATCAAGGCGGACACCAAACAAATCCCCGGCCTCGAGTTTTTTTGTCGGTACGTCCCGCATGGAGGTTCCGGAAAAGTTCCGGAAGAGAAAGATGGACAAATACGCGAAGAAGTAACTGTTGTGGCAGGCGATCTGCGAGTGCGGACGGTACAGCAAGCCGTTCGTTACAACCGGCACCATAAACGGGCAGATTTATCGAGAGGAATGCTTGAAGAAGCGCTTGCTGCCCTTCCTCCGCTCTCACCGTGGTCCCACGCTGTTCTGGCCGGATCTCGCTTCGTGCTATTACGCCAAGCCTGTAATGGATTGGTACGCAGCGAAGGGCGTTAATGTCGTCCCGAAGGAGGCGAACCCGCCAAATACACCAGAACTTCTTCCGATCGAAAAGTTTTTGGCGACAAAGAAGAAGAAGTTGAAGAAAAGCGGAAAAACATTCAAAACCGATGAACCTTTGAAGAAAAACTGGGAGAAATTGTGTAAGGAATATGGACAAAGCCTCGCCCAAGATCTCATGAGCAGTGTTAAGAGAAATGTACGAGCATTCAGCTTGGGGGAGGAAATTCAATAAACAAATTATGCCAAAACATAGTTAATATATAGTTATTAAATCCCTGAAAATTTGAGAAGTATCCGATTTAAAATGAATTTTTGGTGATCAGTTTTGTGTGTCTCATTTTTTCCGAGTCCAGTCTTTAGAAGACAAGAAACATTTTACTACATGCAACATGTGGGACCATCAGGGCCATGATCCCACATCGCATCTTCAAGTGATCATTACAAGTTGTCCATTTGGCAGCCTGTTTACACATGAAATCTGCTGCGACCAAGTTGGCAGAACGTGCCCATACCCCGCTCTGAACCGATGGGCAGAGAGTAAGAATAAATTATTTATGATGTGATGTCATGTCATGTGATAAGAACCCACCATCAGTGCAAGGATTACCTATGTCTGTAGGACTATCTTCAGCTGGTTGCCCCGAAAATATAGCCTTCGTGATGGCTTGGTGTAGCAGGACCAGTCGATCTCAATGAGGACCTTCGGAAGACTTCGGCCAGAAGGCCGCGTGTCTTCTCATGACAAGGGACTGGCGACTCCATGAACCCTTGTCCTGTCAATAAATCCTTCGACTGATATTGGCTGACCCCCCCGATACCAGTTATATAGTTGTTTTAGGAAACAGTAGAAATGTTTAGCATAAATGATGATTTATAAAAAATGTTAAGATTTCACGGCCTTAATGAAGCATAGATTCAATTAATAAATTTATTAAAGTTTTCAATGGTGCTAGTGAATGTACTGAGATATTGCAAATTTCTACTGTTCCTAAAAAATAGTTTTTTTATAAGACATGTAGTTGAAAATTTTCTTTATACTGTCCTAGTTACATTAGAAATTGGAGCGATCGAAGAGCCTTGTTTGATGATTTTTGAAATAAATGGCTTATATTAAAGGGTGTCCACGATGAAATTGCCACACACAAAATTGATTCGCAAAATTCGAGTTTTCATCCGATTGCCATCAAATTTTCAGGGATTGAGAAATAACTATTAAACTTCATTTTACCATTTTACTCGTATTTAATTTACAGTCCATACGCAAATGCCCGCACCTTGGCCTTAACCCCGGCCATAAGATTCTGCACAACCTGTGAATCAACCGTTTTTTGCATGTAAACCCATACTTTCTTCAGTTCCTCGACTGTCTTCACTACCTTAGGTCGTTTAAGAAGGTGCTGCTTCATAATCGCCCAGTACTTTTCGATGGGGCGGAGCTCCGGAGTGTTGGGAGGGTTGAACATTTTCGGCACGAAATTGACCTTATTGTCCGCATACCACTTCAGCACGTCCTTGGAGTAGTGGCATGAGGCCAAATCCGGCCAGAAGATTGTTGGGACGTTGTGGTGGGCCTTCAGGAGAGGAAGCAGCCGCATCTGGAGGCACTCTTTTATGTACACCTGTCCGTTCATCGTGTCCTGGGTCACGAAAGGTGCACTCCGCTTCCCGCACGTGCAGATGGCTTGCCAAACCAGGAATTTCTTCGCAAATTTGGACATCTTCTGAGTGCGGACATGCTCCGGAACGCTGAACTTATCCTTGGCCGTGAAAAACAGGTTGCCGGGGATCTGTTTGAAGTCGGCCTTCACATATGTTTCGTCGTCCATGATGCAGCATTCAACTTTCGTCAGCATGTTGAGGTACAACTTCCTGGCACGGGTTATGGCGGACTTGTTCTGCTTCTCGTCGCGATTAGGGGCCTTTTGTACCTTGAACGTTCGAAGCCCAGCCTTAGTTTTGGCCTTCTGGACAAAACTTCGGCTTAGGTGCAGCTTCTTAGCCACATCCCGAACGGAGGCGTTCGGATTTCGGTTGAAGGCCCCAACTACGCGGTTGTGATTTTTGGTGTTGTACGGAATACTTTTTCCTTCACTTCTGGGCTTCCGATCGGTGGTCAACCGTTCCTCGAACCGCTTAATCACTCGCGACACCGTGGAATTCGCGATTCCCAACGTTTTAGCGATGGAACGATGCGAGAGATCCTTGTTCTCGTGATGAATGCGCAAGATTTTATCACGCACGAGCTGTTCTTTCGACTCAATTTCCGCGAGTTTTGATCACAGGACTTTAAAACTTGCAGGATGTAAATAATGCACTATGAACTAAATCCACCCAAATTTTCATTAAATCCTACTTAGAGTTAGAGTTAGAGCAATTTCATAGTGTGGCAATTTCATCGTGGACACCCTTTAGCATAATACTACAAAATAAAATATTTCAATATAATGCTATACTGCATATAAGCGCATGCCAGTCTTTTATGAATATAGTAGTTGAAATTCAGAAGTGCAATTTCAAAGTAAATGTAATGCTAAAATGCAGAAAAACAAATTGAGTTTTTCATCAATGTCATGTTGCCCCAGGCTCTTGAGATAAATGGTTTTGGAACGCAAAGATGATTCCAAAGCGTGCTGAAATTAATAATTGATAAGAGAATGGAAAATTATATGATATGATTTACAGGTCGCACCCCCTCACTTCACTATTGTCAAAATGACAACATTGCCCAGGCTACGCCAACCAGCGTCTCCATGTTTCAGCTGGCAGTCTTTTGTGATCATATGACTCGTGGAGGCGTGAGGTAGGAACTTGTTAGGACCAGAGGTCGGTCGCACCCTCCTTCGAAGTTGTCAACTCACCATTTGAAGCCCGAGAGCAAGAATAAATTATTTATACCCTCAAACTTAAAAACCTGTCACCGGCAAAGTTGTTGCTTGTAGCACGGATTTCCCTTTCATCTGAACTTAAACTAGGGTGGTCCTTGAAAGTATTGATACTACAAATCTATGTCTAACATTTTTTGACTTAGCGCACTAAAGACTGTAATAAGTTATACATATAATTTTCTTTCAAATCATAAAAAAAATTATGTTTTATTCAAACAAAAGGACGGTTCTTTATTGTACGGGATTGAACTTGAACATTGTGAAGACCGGATGAAATTAATATTATTCGTTCTCGAATTAACGAGTTTTTGATCAAACGCATTTCATCAATTTCCGGACAAGTGTTTCATCACATTTTCGGACACCTTAGCCCAATTTTTTTTCAACTCCTGCATATTCTCAGCTGCTTTACCAGTCTTTATGAAAATCCTCTACACAATCGTCCAAAAGCCTTCGATGGGCCGAAGCTGAGGGCAATACCCTTTTACGTGAGCCAATTGAGAGTTGTTTTGACGTAATGCGTCGACGATAAATTCGTCCAAAACAGTGGAGGGGTACTATTCATCTGATATAAAGACAGCAACCTCTTCTGAAGACACCCAGATCGATAGATTTCCAAATTGATTGTTCCGGTTGTGTAAAAAACGATAGACTTCATACCGCAGGAACATATTGCTTGCCATACCAGCACTTTTCAACCAAACTTCTCCACTTGAATCGACATGTCTGCATCGCTTGCATCCTTCCCTACGATGGCAGTGCAATATTGTGGACCTGGAAGGGTTTTTGAGTCTTCTTTGCCATAGGTCTCGTCGTCCATGAAAATACATACATTCGTAGCTATTGATCTGGCAGTCACCCACACCTTTCACGATGGCCTTCTTCCTGTCAGCAACTGGTACGAAACTCGGAATATTATCTCACGCGTTCTCAACGGCTACGAAGAACTCCCGATTAGCGTACATGTGTGAACTGCCCCAGAAACCACCATCCACCCCCTCACTGGTCCCTCCCCCGCGCCGAAAAATAAAAAATTCTTCGGTGGATTCCGCTTTTTTTTTCTTTTTCCGGTTGCCAAAAAAAATTCCAGGTTCCCTTTGATAACGGGGTTTCCCCTCCGCGAAAATCCCCTTGATTCTGTTTTTGCAACATTTTGAGGTCACGCTTCTTGAGACCAACCTTCCCAAGTAGCACACTACGATCATAATTAGTTGTAGTAACTTGATTATGACTTAGTAAGTCATATTTATGTTATCTCAACCGAATGGCAACAAGTGTGCTACTAGGGTCGGAATTTCCCCCCCACCCCGCGTCCTTCTTTCTTCTCCCCCTAATTTTTTTTTCAAAAACAAAATTCGTTTTCTTCTTTTAATTTTTTCCCCCCCAAAAAGAAGTCTCGTTCCTCCTACTGAAAATTAATTCTTTCCTGCCAGCACCAACCAGGAAAGAAATTTATTATAATAATATTTTAGTTTTTTTTTTTTTTTTTTTTTTTTTTTTTTGAGCCCAGAGAAAAGCCCTTTGGGAGGAGCTGCCGCGGTGATCTCTTTCTCAAATGGGCGCAAAAAACCTCCTCTTCTTTTCGTATCAACAGAATGTTACATAGCTTCCAAATGATACAATGATTGCTTAAATCTACATAGTGAGCTATACCTTGTGATCAAAAAGTTCCGGTAATTTTCAATTTAAAAAGGCCGCCTTTATTTTTTCGGTAAAATCTTTTTAGTGTAAGATGGCAACACTAGTTCTGATATTCTGTCAAAGTGTGAGAGCAAATTATCCATTAGTTTTGTTTTGACAACTGCTTTTGTTAGTCGAAAAATAGACGCTCGGCGATTTTTACCATGGATAAAAAATTGGAACAACGCGTTTGTGTGAAATTTTGTGTTGCAAACGGATTTTCTGCAGCGGAAACGCTCAGAATGTTGCAAAAAGCCTTTGGTGAGGACTCTATGTCACAAAATCGTACATTTGTTTGGCACAAAGACTTTAAAGAAGGCCGTGAAAGCGTGAGTGACATGCCGCGTTCTGGACGACCATCGACCTCAACTACCGATGAAAACATCGCTTCCGTGAAGAATTTAGTTATGGAAAACCGCTCAATTAGCATTCGGGAGATAGCTGCACTCCTTGATATCTCATTTGGATCGACCGAACACATTTTGACGGAAATTCTGGGCATGAAACGCATTGAAGCACGACTTGTTCCAAAAGAGCTGAATTTTTTGCAAAAACAGCATCGAGTTGAGGTCGCTAAACAGATGATTGCGAACGCAGATAGCGATCCCACATTCATGGAACGCATCATAACTGGTGATGAAACGTGGGTATATGAATTTGATATGCTCACAAGTCAACAATCGTCCGAATGGCGCGCCGAAGATGAGCCGAAACCAAAAAAATCACGACAAAGTCGCTCCAAAATTAAAGTTTTACTGACCGTTTTCTTTGATTTTCGCGGTGTCGTCCATTCTGAATTCCTTCCAGAAGGTCGAACGGTTAACAAAGAGTATTATTTACAAGTTATGAGACGTTTGCGTGAGGCAATTCGAAAGAAGAGGCCAGAATTGTGGCGCAATAATTCGTGGATTTTACACCACGATAACGCTCCATCACACACCGCGCTCACTATTTGTGAATTTTTGGCCAAGAACTCCACCAATACCATCAAACAAGCACCATATTCACCAGACCTTGCCCCGTGCGACTTCTTTCTCTTCCCAAAACTGAAAATTCCACTCAGAGGTAGGCGTTTTGAATCGATTGATGCGATAAAAAAGAATTCGCTGGAAGAACTGAAAGCCATACATTCATCGGCCTATAAAAAATGTATGGATGATTGGATAAAGCGCTGGCATATGTGTGTTGCCTCTAATGGCGAGTACTTTAAAGGCGATAATAAAGATATCAATTAAAAATTGAAATAAATGCGTTTTTTTTTCAAATTACCGGAACTTTTTGATCACGAGGTACTAACAAAAAAAATAAAACCACTAATATTTACATTGACAGAACCATCTATAAACAAAGGACAAGCAAACAGTAAAACAAAATAAAGCACAAAAAAGCCACACTCCCCCGCTACTGACCTCATCTCATTTATCTCCTACCTTACCCACCACATGATACAACGACGTCGTCTTTTTCATTTAAACGCTACCCACATACACACTACACACCACTCCCGTCTATTTCTTTTACCTATAACAAAAATAAATAAGGATAATTCCCCCCCACTATTGTCCTTGCACCCCACCAAACAATAAATCAAAAACACCGAGAGAAAGAAATTTACGAATACACACACCAAAATTCAGTCCACCCGCCCTTGAAAATACCCTACCAAGTTTAAAAAAACCCCAAAATTTGCCAACCCCCGATAAGTAAGATGCTATTCTGATAGTATGGTGCCCGAACGACAGATGAGTATTCTAATATTGACCTCACTAATGAACAGTACAGTGAATTTAAACATTGAAGGTTTTTAAGTTTTTTTCAATGCGAAAGATGAAACCAAGTGTCTTAGACGCTTTGAAGGTTATAAATGCGACATGTTCCTTAAACGTCAATTTAGTGTCTAATAACACACCTAGATCCTTAACAACAGATTCCCTTTTGAGAATTGTAGATCCAACCTTATAGTCAAAGCTAATCAAGCTGCGTTTGCGGGAAAATGAGATAACGGAGCATTTACAAGCGTTGAGATCCATAGGATTTGTTATTGCGTTGTTATTGCGCAAAGCGGTTCATGGTTAAAATTGTATTGGACCAACGTTTCTAAATCATAAAAAAATATGGCAATTTGTCACCTGGTTGTCAAGTTATTTCAAATGAAAGACTTCGGGTACCACTATAAGATACATCTTGTACAAAGGATAATTCAATGTAACAAACAAAACTTTTGTTTGAAAAACGTTGAACGTTTGTCTTCGGCATATTTATTGGTGTCTCAAGACAAAACTGCTTCAGTGTGCGACGGACAAAACATCGAAATGATATATAGTCAGTCTCAAAATTGAGCGTACATGTGTGATTCGTCAAGAAATCTCCAAGTTTTCCCGGGTTATTAGTGAATAAAATCGAACAACTTGTACACATGGTAGAAACAATTTTTTCTCTTATATTTAATGCTTTCAAGAAACAAAAACAACAACAAATTCATTTGTAATTGGCTAATCAAAGTAAAAATCGCTCATTCGGATGTTACAAAATTGAGCATACAGTACATGATTATCATAGAAAATGAGTTTAAACAATGTCAGAAATCGTTGAAATTGGTTTTTTAGTATTTCGTATGACCATTTTTGGCATCCAGAACAGCCTTCAAGCGTCGTGGCTTCGATTCCACCAGCTTCCTGATCACAGTTGCTGGAATACTTTTCCAAATCTCCTGAATCGCCAGTTTGAGATCCTTTTTGTTTCTTGCTTTTAATTTACTGGTGTTATTCAATCGGTGCTGGACCTCCCACCACAAGTGCTCAATGGGGTTCAAATCCGGTGACAACGGAGGGGTTGTCAGTTGCTTAGGAACATTGTAAAGCAGCCACTCTCGTACAACGTGCGACGTGTATTTTGGATCATTGTCCGGCTGAAAGTAATAATCACGCGGTAGTTCAAATTTTTGCACAGAAGGTTGCAGATTACGCTTCAGTATGTTCAAATAGCCCATTTTGTCCATCGTGGTGTCGATAAACTCCATAGCACCCACACCACTGGCTGCCATTGAACCCCACAGCATGACGCTGCCTTCTCCGTGTTTGACAGTAGGGCTTAAATGCTTGACTTCAAACGACGAATTCGGTTCTCTCCAAACCATATGTCTTCCCTCGGATCCAAATAGATTAATTTTCGTCTCGTCGGTAAAAACCACCTTGTTCCAAAATTCCAAAGGCTTTTCAATATGCTCCTTCGAAAAATCCAGTCGCTTCTTAATATTTGCTTTTGAAAGAAGAGGCTTCTTCCGAGCAACCTTTCCCCTCAGATTGTGTCTGTGAGCCACACGCTGGATGGTTTGAGCACTGACGGTTCTCCCGATATTGTCAGCTACCACGTTGGCCAATTTTGGAATACTTGTCTTAGGTTCTTTTCTTATTTTTCGCAGCGGTCAAGATCCGTTTGTGGTCTCTGCCTGTTCGGTTCTTCAAAGTTCCCTCGAATTTCCACTTGTTTACGATTTTCTGCACTGTGGAATGTGTTTTTCCAATGGCAGCCGCTATTTTCCGCAACGTTTATGTGATGTGTTGTGAACTACCATCTAATGTAGCAAGGCAACTGCCTTTAGCACTGGTTTGTTTTAATTTAACGGTTTGATCAAGGTTGCATTGTGGTAAAACATTCATCATATCCCTGTATGAAAGGCCAAAAACTTTTTGTGCACCCGTATGCAGATACACTTACGCGCAACCCAGAGCTACAGGGGTCTAAAGAGAATCTCCTTCCAGAAACAAGTTTGCAGAAACCACAACAAAACCCAGCCCACGCCTAGTAAAAAGTCCCACTAGATGGGGAGAAGAGCCCGCCCTTTATTCTCGAAATGTTAACAACAGGAAGTTGGCAGTCCCACTCTTCCTATCCAAATCGCTTCAATCGGGTGCTCTGATGGTCCCTCTTTTTATCCTAGCATATGGTGTAATATAAATGTATGCAAGATTTAGGGAAATAATATGATTTTCTTATCTTGATTTTGAAATCATCTTACCTGAAGTGTTAGAAAATTTGGCTGGTTAAATTGGTTAGGGTTATATACGGTTCCCCACATACTTACTTACTTACTCCCCACGCATGTGAGCTTTTCATGGTGATATTTCCACAACGGCCGTTCAGAATGGTTCGACGGATGCATATAAGAGATCATTCCCGATGAGTTTCCACTAGTTTACTCCATTCCATAACGGTTAGCCATAGAAGACAAGAAACGTTTTAAAACGTGCTACATTTGGGAATACCAGGGCAATGATCCCCCATCGCATCTTCAAGTGATCGTTACTAGCTGTCCATATGGTTCAGGCACTTTTGAACGTTGATGTGGCTGCCTATTCACACATGAAATCTGCCGCGACCAACTCGGCAGAACGCGCCCATACCCCTTTCTGAACCGAAGGACAGGGCCCGCAACGATTATCCACGAAGGCACATACTGATCACTTGAGTGCGCGTGGCAATATCGGTTTCTTTCCTGGTGGTCGCCATTTTGATCCAAACACAATAAACTGCCAGACGAAAATAACTAAGATCGCTGCCAATGCAGCTGAGAGTTGTTGACAGTACACTGCTAGAAAAATTCTATACAAATTTCGAATATTGTGTTTATAAAACAAATTGGTTTTAAAATAGTAAAGGTGTAAGCTAAATTTTGTGACATCAAAAATGCTTCATTTCAGGAATATTATTCGATTAAAATTAAACAGAAATAAACAGATATAATATTTATGTAAAGTAGGTACTACCCCCCCAAAATAATCGAAAATTTCTTCACGTCATGGGTCTACGCTCAATTTTGAGACTGACTGTAGAAAACAGAAGATTTCCTGGACGATCAAGAACACATCAGCCCTTCGAAAGCTGCTGCATTTCACACGCGAAACCAACTACCGAGTATAGCAGCTTCCGTAGGGTTGAGGAAGTCTGGATTGTCCCGGAAATTTTCTGGGTTTCTGCATCATGTCGATGTTTAGTAAGTTGTGTCGGTAAGTGTAAGACTGGTAATGCTTTACCCTCTGTGCCTGCGAAATTTCTCCCAAGAAGGATCCCGAAGCTACACAGAGAGAGGTGCTGTAGATCGTCAAAGGACTTCGTACTAATAACCTTAAAATAACTTAAACACAAATAGTGACTTCACTAATTACACAGGCTGCATTGTTGATTTCACGTGTATCTAACAGTGGTGCCACTCATGATCTGCTTCACCTTGGGAGTCTAGTTCATTATTGTGCGCTAAAGTTTTCGCCTTAGAGATAGGTATTTTTTATTACTGTCCAATCTAATCTAATTATTATCTATCGATAAACCGTCCTGACAAGCATTAAATTTGTTGCAATTTCTTAACGTACTTTCACTGTACGAAACCAAATAAAAAACAATAATAATAACGCCCTAACTTAACACTTACTGACATAAAAAATGCTGTTCACGCAAACAAGAAAGTTTGAAATCAAAATAACCTTCCATTTACACTCAACACAACAGTACGAACAACAATCGTTCATGTCGTCCGTTTTGTTTAATTGGAAAATGTATTCCTCCTGAGTTACAAACGACAATGAACAGTGGTCCAGCCTCCATTGCTCATCATCATGCTCCGGCGTCGGTCTCCTTCGTCTGCCAAAATCGCACAGATTGGAAGACGGAAAGTTGTTCTCTTGTGTTCTTGGTGATAGTGCTGCAACTGGGAACCAACAGAAGACGCGCATGCTCTCTGCAACTATGCTTGGCAGCACCCGGGGGCTCCCGTCTAGATGGACCGTCGCGCCGTCATCACTAGAACATCATCGAAATCGGTCGAGATGGATGCAATTCCTCGCACGGGGAATGGAATGATTCACGGGGGGGATGGCGAAGGGTCGCTCTCATACACATACACACACACTCTTACACTGATTCGCTAACCCGCCGAACGTTCGGTCGAAGGATAATTGTATCAGCTGCCATACTTCTGGCTGCTCGTTTCTATGTTGTGGTCGTTTCTGGCTGATGTCTCCCCTCTCTCCATACACGGTATGGTACTTTTGCAATCAGATTCAACTGCTACTGCTCAAGTTGGTAAGATTGTGTGCGTGATTTGAAATCATGGCTGATTCGTTCAACTCTTTCAACCCCTTACTAGGTTGATGGGAGTTCTTTCTTGTCCGGAAACGACGAGTGTGGAGCCAAAAGTCATGAAGTTTGTGTTTTTGTTTCAAGTGTGTGATTAAAGGTGTAGATCTTCATCTATTGACGATGAGAAGTTCTATCCTTCATGGCGTGCAGGGAATGGTCATTTTTATTGTGAGAAATGTTGTTAATGGCCAACCGTGAACAATTTCAACCGTAACTGAACCGCTTAAATAGTACTTAAAATAGTCAAGCACGTAAAAAAAAAACTTCCGATTACATGCAAATGTCACAATCCGTCGCCTAGCAAACGAGGCGTAAAATCGTTGATATAACTTTCCCAATCAAACCAGAACGGCATGCACATGTGTCTCGTGTGGACTTGGAGTTTGGATTCGCAACGAACATCGAACGAGGACGACGACTACATGACGTTTATTAACTCATGAAACTTTATTTGTTCTAATCTTGAGCAAGGCAAAAAAGAATAACCATAAATAAACACCACACATAAGCATAATGAGCGGTCGGTTGGACTGTGTACAATGCAAGCATAACGCATAACCCTTCGAAGGTCGACATGTGCGCTTCCCAGTCGGTCCCGGCAACTGGCTGGCTCTGGCGACGACGGAGATGGTTTATGTTCTCGATCGTTGGCTGTGTAGAACCAAAACAAGAGGAAGAGGGAATTGTGATAAAAAAGAGAGTGTTTGGTTATGCTTTCGCGCCAGCCGTGGTGCCAAGTAGCGCGTTATTGCATCAATATGGGTTCTGGCTACATGGGTAGCGCCATATTCTGTACTTGTAGACGGTACGAATTGCTAATTAAGTAACGAAGATCATTTAATTAAGCAATGAATATCGTTTCATAACACAAATTCTGAATTTTTTAAGATGAAATCAATCCCCACATGCTTGTCATACAAAACGTTGCTTTGTTTATCAATTTCTACATCCTTGCCTTTACTATAATGGTGCCAGTGCATGTCTTCTGCTTAGGTACAAAAGGTATGTTTTTCGAGAATATTTCAATCTTATTCCCTATCGTACAACGGATTTAAAAAAAATTAGATGAATTTTTTGCCCACCTTGGCATACTTATTAATGTATCATAATACCCATTTAAGAAGTAATAACTAATAATAATAAAGTAAAAATGCCTTCAATAGTGCTAGCTGGGGAAACCATCGCCGAAGCGCTGCACAGAATGAGGGTTTATCTGATTATCTGTGCAGGATTCTGAAATGGGGAAAAGGTCATTTAGGATCACGATGGAAGTTCTATATACAAGGTTCCTTCCTGGCGGAATGTCCAACGACGTGTTGAAACTGAAACTGTCGGTTGGATTCGAGACCGTTGGCTTTGCGGACGACGTCGTCCTGCCAGTTTCAGGTGAGACGGTGGAAGAGGTAGAAATGATGGCGACCGAAGCGTTCGACACGATTGAAGACTGGATTCATGGAGCAAACCTGCAGATAACCCACCTCAAAACGGAACTGCTATTGGTCAGCAACTGTAAAGCGATGCAATGGGCTGAAATTACCGTTGGAGGACCTTCCATAGTCTCATAGCACGTCGTGAAATACCTGAAAGTGATGCTTGACGACCGGATGAGGTTCAACAGCCACTTCCACTATGCCTATGAGCAGGCGGCGTACAAAAAAAAAAAACCCCCCACAAAAAAAAACGGACCCCGAACTCATTTTCCCTTTTTCGGTTTTCCCCCAAAGACGTTTTTATTTCTTATTCCTTATTTCGTTCCCGGTTTTTTTTTTTTTTTTCCCCAATTCATGACCACTTTACGGACCCGCGCACATTTTTTTCCGTGTAGGCATCAACGCGGTTTTTAGTATCATGCCGATTAATAGTCAACCGATCAGCAGAGGCGTCACCTGCCTAGTGTCCTAATCGATACTGAAGTGTGAAGGTCCAGTCTGGGGTTCAACGCTAAAAACCAAGCAGAATCGAGCGAAGTTGAACTGGACGTATCGTTTCATGGCTATGCGAATCGTGAGCACTTACAGGAACATCTCGTCGGAAGCAGTATTCGTTATCGCTGGAGTGATCGACAGTACCCTAGCAGTGAATAACGAGTGATATAAGCGGATGAAACTGAATGTCAAGAAAATATAATTTTGAAATTCAACACTATTCTCAAATAATGTACTCAAACTGTAACTAAAACAGCTCGAATCAAAAATACACACTGCCCTTGGCTGAACATTAACCTGTGGACACTGATGAAAATTAAGAGCAATTATTTGAAAAGGCATCGCAGAGATCCAGATAACATACAATTAGCGGAACTATTCAAACATGTTTCAAATAAATTAGATGCAGCTGAAAAACAAGCCAACAAAAGTTATTTTGACAACCGTTTAAACAACACGCAACTTTCCAAACTGGGGAAGAATATTAATGCAATACTAGGTTAATCTTCTAACAAATCTAAATTTTCATTGACCATTGATGGCATTGCTACTACTGACTCTAAATCTATTTGAAAAGCGTTCAATGAGCACACAGTTGGTTTAAAATTGGCTGCCAAAATAAATGTCACAGGGAATAATCCATTACGTAATTGACTCAATTTTTCTACAACCAGCATCTGTAAATGAAGTCTTATTCTTCTTCTTATTTAGCATTTCAAGCTTATTGCTTTCACAATTAGCTTATTGCTTGCTCTCAACTTTAGTGTTCTAAATGCACTTCCACAGTTATTAATTGAGAGCTTTCGATGCCAAGTACCATTTTTGCATTAGTATGATTGTGCGGCAAGTACAATCATACGCTATGCCCAGGGAGTCGAGAAATTTTCCTTGACGAAAAATTCCAAGACCAGACCGGGAATCGAACCCAGCCACCTCCAGCATGGTGTTGCTTTGTAGCTGCGCCTTTACCGACTGAGCTAAGGGAGGACCCATAAATGAATGTCATACTAGTGATAAATGATCTGAAACCTAACAATAGTCCAGGTCCTGATAATAAACCTACTAAAATAATTAAAAATAATGCTGATTGTCAGTCTGAGTCTTTTAATTTGATGATTCAAACCGGTTCGTACCCGAATTGTCTCAAAACTGCTAAAGTGGTACCTATTTTTAAGTCAGGAGATCGAAGCCAAACTGATAACTATAGACCCATATTAACCTTGTCAGTTTTCAACAAAATACTCGAGAAGCTTCTAATCAAACGATAAATTTTTTATACAGACATAACACACTATCTAATTTGCAATGTGGTTTTCGTAATGGAAGTAGTACCACTGAAACTATAGCTGAGCTTGTGGATCAAATATTAGAAGAAACAGATCGAGAAAAAAGTAGTGGGTGCCTTGTGTCTTGATCGGAAAAAGGCATTTGACACTCTTAACCATGATATTTTAGTCGGAAAACTAGAACAATATGATATCAGGGGCATTTCTAATAAAATTATCCATTGCAATTTGAGCAACAGAAATCAATTTGTCTCATACGACGGAGAAACAAGCTCGAAAAGACAAATTAATACTGGAGTTCCTCAGGGAATTAACAATGGCCCTTTACTTTTTCTAATCTTTATCAATGATATAAGTAATATAATGCTTACTGGAACACGAAGGTTATTTGCTAACGATACAGCTTTATTTTACCCGCATGTTAACTTGCATGTAATTATATCAAATATGAAAGGGGATTTACGATTGCTACAAGAATATTTCACAGTTAATCTCCTCTCATTAAATTTTGTAAAAGACGAAGTATATGATCTTTCGATCACCAAGGAAAGTTCTTCCACAATTTTCCATTTTAGCTATGAACGCTGACATAATTAAGAAAGTTGACTACTTTAAAAATCTTTGCATATATCTGGATTCTACCTTACCGTGGAACTATCACATAAATAAGGTTGCAAATAAATTTTCCTCTATGTGTGGAATTTTAAGACGGGTTAGTAATTTTCTCCCTCGAAAAGCTATGCTTTGTTTCTACTTTGCACATATCCATTCTCATTTGAACTATTTAATTGTTTTATGGGGTAGAGCTAGTAAGTCAAAATTAAGAAAACTCCAAACTTGTAGAATCGATGCCTCATGATTATTTATAAATTATCATTCTTATATCCTACAGCTCAATTGTACACCGATTTCGCTAACAAAATTTTACCAATTCTTGGGTTATGTAAAAAGCATACCTTGTTAATGGTTCATAATATTCTACATAACCCGCAACGGTTACATAACCTAGCTATGGATGCGTCACCTCCGATTCACAATACCAGGCAAATTCATCAGCTTTAGAGATCCCGCGCGTATTCGGTTTTTGGGCAAAAACGGGGAGAAGACAAAGAGAGAGTAAGGATTGTACCGCTTGAGCAAGTCCCACACCGTGCCAAATTTTGAAGCATTTTAAACCTTACTAAAAAACACGCAAACACACATAGTCACACGGCGGCCTTACTAGACTTAGCTGTCAGTCATTGGGTGAGTCCACCGGTCACGGATAGCTAATTAATATAAATAAAATAGCTTCCTTTAAAAAGCTGAAATAAATCATCTTCCCAATAAACAGTTGTGAGATTACTAGTTGTGCGTTATGAACATAAGCTGTTACGTTTTGAATTAATTCTGCCAACTGTTTACATAAAAGCAAAATCAATAGATTCACAAGAAACCCGTGGACTCAATTTAAAGGACAAATTTTATGCTATGTTCCCAACTATAGCCTTATGTATTCATCACATAGTAAAGCTTTAGTATTGGTAAAATTTTCAATGTATCAGTACTTGATTGTATTTTTTTAAATAGCTTGCTTAAATCAATACCTGTAAAATAGGGATTTTAATGTTTTTGAATATGGAATAATCGATTGATCATAAGCAAAAATAATCAATAAAGTTGTGCAATAAATTTGTTTCATGAAATTTTTTTTGAGTTAACCAAATAAATCTTCAAGTTACAATAAAATAACCTTATAGTAACAATAAAATAAACTTTATCAAGATTGGTTTTAACGACCAACTTAAATGATATATTTGTGTGTGACCTAGACCAAAATTACGGTTAATCAAATTGCGAGCAATCCAGACTTCGAATTCATGGAAGAATTAATAATACTAGGATTTTATATAATTATTCCGATCGAACCTCTTAACGAAATTCCAACTCAATTGCTCTTCAGTTTTTTAAGTAAGAAAATCTGAATTATTCTAATTCTTTGTTCCAATGGATTGAACACTTTTGTTTAAGGCGTATAGGACATTATAGTTTTAATTGTAATGTCAGTCAACCATCATCTTTTCAGTGCGTTATGCATATCCTTTGAACAAATAAGCAGCTATTAGTTTAGTGTAATGTTAAATTTATTAATAGTACAGTAGTTTTCAATCCTAATTAAATCAGGTATACACAAACAAAGAAAACTCACTATCAAACAACGACTGTCGCTACCAGATAGCTATAATTTTAAGAGGTCTGCATAAATAAATATCATAGAAGTACTTCACGAGTTAAGAATGGATTCATGATTGATTTAGCCGGTAGTGTAGTTCGCAGGCGCCATATGCCAAAATGTTGCAATACAAAATGAGATTTTTAAATTTCACTCATTTCTATACAGTTTGAACCTAACATGAACCTGTAACGATTTATAATTCTTCGAATGAATCAGAAATCTGATTTTTCCAAATATAAACATAATTTTACACATTTTTTTCTTTTTTAAGCTTTGAAGCAATGCTCTATTCTCGAGGATTTATTCTAGAGCGTTTATATTTTTCGAAGTAGATTAGAATAGTGATCCATAAATCCGAGAGCGCTTAAAAAATAAATTTATTCCAACACGATTTTCATATCATTTTACTTCTCAATATTTTGATCAAGAATGTTTGGTTGGTAATTAAAAAAAAAGTTATCTTCGCATTCATTTAAACATCGGCATCATTTCACTTTCCTGCAACGAGATTTACAATATTTGTAAGTTTTACAAAATGCTATTGCAACTCTGTAGAACCAGTGTCAAGTTGCAAATAGGCTCCACCGTTGCGCTTTTTGCGTTGCTGTTGTATAAGATTTTGCGGTACATAGCCAAACAAAACTATCCCTAATTTGTTTCAAGAGAGATTTTGATGCCTTATTGAAACAAGTTGAGCTACTTTGGTACTGGTCACGGCCTCGAATGACGGAAATTGTATGGATCAACGGATTGGACTTGACGCGCAGGGCTTGTAGTCAGTCTATTCTGTTTCCATTCTGTTTGCAAGGGGGACACCTTCCAAAATAGCAAGTGGGCTAATGATGTGGCTGCCTTCTTCCCGGAAAACCTTAGCTGGCCAGCAGGTAGGTTCGAAGCCCGCCTCCAAATTTGGTGGGTGGTAGGCTCAGATGAAACATTTCTGACTTACGCCGATTCGGCTCTGAACACGGTCCCCATGAATGATCGTGTCTACCTTGCATGGTCCCCCTGCTTGCAAAGATAACCATAAGATCACGACCGATGGGCGACTATCTACAACGAGTAAAGTTAGCAGCGTGGATGGGGAACCGAACAGAATGGAGAACAACTCAGGAAAAAAAGAGGAAAATGAAAAATCGAAAATATACGAACGACGACAGCAAAACGCCCGAAAACATAGACGCAGGTGCGAACGTGTTCGCGAAAAGTGGAAAAGTGCCGAGATCACCAGTTCCAAACCGAAAGACTTCAGCGAGTATCAGCAGTAGCAAGCCTCAAGGAGAGCAGCAAAAACTCCAGGAGTTTGAGAATGGGCTTAGGTTTTAATACCGAAATTTAGCAGCAATACGCCTTTACAAGGACTTCAACTTCGACGAGGTCTACAAGTTCATAAAAAGTAGGAACAACGTTCACTAGAATCAAGGACTGAGTGTCGGGTATCAAGTCCGTCCTGTCTGAATGAGAACACATAGCGGTAAGGGTGAGAGCAAAAAGTGCCGAAAAGAGAGGCCACGCGGAAGGCAGCAGCTGAAGCACAACTGACATCGAAACACCTCCAAATCTTCGTTCGGATTAAGGAAAATAAAACGCCAGTAGAAGAACCAGAAAAAGCACAAGAACGACTAACGTGAAAGCAGTGAATATTTCTGAATTTGAAAATGCTAGAATGAATAAAAAGGTTTATTTGTATTGTCTTCATTAAAACCCGATTCAAAGTAAATTTGGACGCATTCAAGTGATCATAACTCAAGAATTAAACAACATACACGGTTGATAAAAACGTCAAACAAATGTATTCAGCTTTCAAACGATATATAACAATTTTTTACATTTCACCGTTTCGAAGGAACTGTCGCACTTAACTTGTGATCGATGCCATCATGATCTGCACAGTCGCTGGTAACACTGAACCGGCGAACTTATTCCACTTTAAACGCATTTGTTGTGCATTTGTCACTTCTTTACCGCATCCTCGAAGTTTTCGCTTGACGATTGCCCATATTTTTCGATCGGTTTGAACTAAGGACAATTCGGAGGATTAATCTCTTTGGCGACGAAATTAACATTGTTTGCAGCATACCATTCTAGTACCGCCTTAGAGTAGTGGCAGCTGGCTAGATCCCGTCAAAACATAACGTTGGTCTTGTGTTGCCGAATGAAGGGTAAAATCCGTTTTTTCAGACACTCTTTAATGTAAACCTTCGACGTCATTGTGTGAGATGTGATGAAAACCTTGGTTTTAAGGCCAGAACTGCAGATTTCTTGCCAAATCATTAGTTTCCAAGCAAACTTATCAGCAAAAACAAATTTATACCTGGAAGGGACATCCCCACGACCAGTTACCGTGCTCGCTTTTTGGCCACTAAATTTTATTTCAGGGAGCGATTTGGATATTTACTTTCACAAAAATACTTATATCCTTCTCTTGAAAGGATGTTACGCACAGTGGAAAAGTTGGAATCGCATTTCTTTGCCAATTCACGTATGGAGACACCTGGGTTGCCTTTCACGTACCTCAACACCTTTCTCCTCAGCTCTTTGTCCCTAGTGCCACTTTTATGATAGATGCGCTGTGCTCTATCCACACTCAGAGTATCCTTGTAACGTTAGATTACAGGACACACCGTTGACTTTGGGAATTTTAACACTTTTGCTATTTTTGAGGCAGACCACGAAGAATTCTCTAGATGTTTGTGCACAATAAATTTTCTTTTCTCAAGTTCCATGATCCGTAATTTCGAGATGCGTCGATCAATCGAGAAAAACTTTTCACCAATTTCTTCGCAAATGAAACATCAACAAATGCCTGTCAAACGTTTTTTTTGTACCAGCCACCATCCCTGGTGGGATGCGGTGGTGTATTAAACCATGCGTCCAGATTTACTTTGAATCGAGCTTTAGAGAGAAAAACTGGAAGTACGATGAGTCTTGAAGTGCTGGCTGGCATGTTGCCACTCTCGGATCGGTTTCCAGAATTATCTCTCCGGCGAAGTTATGAACCCCCATGTGATTGAAAACTTTGAGAAGCTTCTTGCGTTGAATCCTCAAATTCTCTTCATGACTTTGTACCATTTGTACATAACACAGGATGTCAGCCCTTCGCCGAATATTCCCAATCATGTTTGCTTCTCCGACTTCGGCAATTTGGCTCACTTTTATTTATTTGTGAAGCAGTAGCTTCATGGAATCCCAGAACATCATCGTCCTATGATTGCTCCTGCGATATATGAGGCAACAAGTTGATTCCACTAAAACGTTCTTTATTGACGAATCATTCATTAAGGAGTCCGCCGGCTTTGGTATGTAAAATGAAATTCATAGCGTCAATTTATAATCTTCTAGCTCCTCGTTCCGTGTAGGTCGCTGAATTAGCTGCAATACACTTAACGCTAGAAATAATTGTCTTACTAACACCGGATCAGTACTTCATTTTTTACGGATATTCTCAATTATATAGAGGCTATACCTTTTGTTTCCGTGCTACTTGTCCTGCCCTGCAAGCAGTGGTCACTCATCTGCGGCTCCTGAAAAGGACTACTGGGACCATGGATTTGGTAGATATCGCAACCATGAGCAGCAAATAATACCTTCAATAAATTACCTGCCTAGCCCCTTCCAAACGATAATGTGACCCATTAACCTCGAGCTAGCCACGAGTAATTGGCACCCCATTTTACTAAAATTGAAAAATAATACATTGTAAATAACAATATTGAATATCGGCTCCGTAAAGTGTTACACACGCCTGAGCCTAACATTTAGACGAACTAGTTAAAAAAATATATATATAGAGGCTATTCGCTCCATGAGGCCGGTAAAGCACTCCTCGTATTTTCTTATGAAAATACAGGAGCACCTAAGCGCTTTATTTCCTCGTTATTTTATCATCACCTTTGTATTTCGTCTCATTGTTCGATTCTGGGTAGTGAGAAAGCGGACTCGCTTGCAAAGGTCGGCGCTATGGAAGGCGATATTTATGACCGACAAATCGCCTTCATTGAATTTTGCACAATTTTTCGTCAACAGTCACTCGTCAGCTGACAGTATAACTGGAAACTATAAAGAGGATTTGGGACAAAGGCAACATTCTATCATCGCTAAGGTGTCGAAGAAATATTGGTTTGGGGGCATGTCTGTGGGTAGAGACTTCATTCGTGTGATGTCTTGCCTCATGTCCAATCATTATTCTTTTAACGCTCACGTGTACCGTGTTGGACTGAGCGACAGTAATCTCTTTGAATGTGGACAAGGCTACCAGGACGCAGATCACGTTATTTGGTCTTGTGTTGAGCATCGTGGAGTCAAATCTGAGCTTTATGATTCCCTTTGGGCTCGAGGTAGACAACCCAATGTATCGGTTCGAGATATTTTGGCTCTACGTGATCTGGAGTTGATGAAACTTATTTATGTAATTTTGACTGTAGTTTGTTTACCCTGTATGTTTAGTTTCAGTTTTTAAATTCCAGTTTATGTGTTTTTGTTCTTCTTCATTGAAAATGTTCAAATAAAATAAATACCACTAGAATTAGAACTACATTGTTTTATGGATCATTCTTTAATTGAAAATTATGTAAAATTATGTCTTC
Source organism: Aedes koreicus (assembly GCA_024533555.2). Classification (NCBI taxonomy): domain Eukaryota; kingdom Metazoa; phylum Arthropoda; class Insecta; order Diptera; family Culicidae; genus Aedes; species Aedes koreicus. Next base: position 143,052 of record JAHHFK020004049.1, on the reverse strand, counting down.
AGAAACTGACACATACGAAATTCGACGAAAGATGTGTTTGATTGAAAAATTCTTATGTGCTTAAGAACGCTTGCATGTGTCGTTCTCAGGGTGCAGAAATTAACATGACAGTTGGTAGTGTGCAGGATATGTTTTGTCTAGGTAAGGAGCTTACTTTTTCCAAACGAATGGGTCATCACAATTGGACTTATTTTTGTTAAATAACCCCAATCATGTTCTCAGATTCAACCAAACAGACATACTGGTGCTTTCTAATCACACTCTTAAAAATAATGAATTTAACGGATGACGTAATCCTTACAACTTGTAAATATTTTGAAATTTAAATTTACATATGCGTTTTATACATTTGGATGTATTCTTAAATCCTCATTCGAAACTTTTAATAACACATACAGGTACACGTCAAAGAATTATCGTCGACCTCAACATGAGCGTTGAGCAATTCTGAAAGTCGATTTCACACGTCGTGATAAGTTTATCCGGAATGGTGTCTTGAAAAGCTTGTTATTTGGTGTGCGGCAACACCAGAATTTATTGAAAACACATTCAAGTGCATCGAAATTTAGAAGCATGCCATTGCGCAGTTTATTTTGAAGTGGAGTTCGAATCCTTTGTAGCATGTCAGGGAAGCACTGACATCGCCAAAGAAACAAAAAAGAACTTAAATGAGACGTACCACATGCCCGCCAAGGATGCTTATTTTCTGGCCATCTAAATCATTGAACGGGCAATTTTTTGCATCTTCACGAAGTCTTAAAAATGATTTTTCCTGCGCATTTAAAGTGCATTGTTAGATATGCTTGTGCCAACCGCTCGAGGATCATAATTTCTAAAAATGAAGTACTCTTTGTTCAGTTAATGATCCTTTCGTGTCATTGGCGGATAAAGTTAAGATGATGCTGAGGAATCGAGTTTTGAATCTGAATTAATCTTAATCGATTATGATCAAAGGTAGGCCGAACAATGCATTTAAAATTACCTGAATGAAGGGTGCATTTAAAAAATCTAATTTTGTGTATTAGTTTTAACTGTGATGTAATTTTCAGAACAGACATAAATTTATGTCCAATGGGCCGCTCTCTTTAAGTGCATCCAATTAGACTTAAATTTATATGACTTTTTTTAAGGGTGCACTAATCTCGTGACTGCCGCGTGTAATCCCCTCTTAACCTTTTTTTCAAGACCATTTATGTATATTGAAAAAGAAAATTTGACTCTGTAATGTTAATTCGATTGCGCCTATACAAATAAATAAACTTGTTAAAAAAGCTAAAAGCTTATGATGATCCAATCTACTCAATCTATGTTCAAAATTTCATGCTTCAACGGCCTATCGCATATCAGTCCAATGATCTTCTAACTTGAAGACGTCATGCCGATAGCTCTACCTCCATTACTATTCTCACCGCTCTAGTTTCTCCTTCTTTAATCACATGTGTTCCAACTCGACGTCAAATACGTTTCCCACAATCGTCTCCTAATTCACACTTGACTAGTCTCTTCCACTACCCCGACGTCATTGGAATCCAATCAGTGATGATTGACCTGTAAACTGCACTAGGATATCACAATCTACGATACACTAACCTCAGCCGATCTTACCACCGATCCCAAAGGGAGTGATGCTAACTAGTGCGGTGCAACGCACAAATCATCACCGACCAACCCGTGTTTAAGATTGGGGATTCACATTAGACGGAGGAGACATTCTGAGGCTGACCAAAGATTCTAGGTTCATCAACTCTGTAACTGCGACGACTCAATTTGTGGAGTCTGTGGAAACAACAACAACGATGTCCATTTGTGTCCATGTGCCCGTTTGGCCATCACTCAAAGAGGCCTCTGTTTTCTAAAAGCAATGTACCGACAGTCGCCTGTCTACACCATCATCGTTCTCTCTTTGAATGGCATCAGAAGCAAAGTAATTGCTTAATTGCCTGTCCGAGCGTCTTGGGAGTTTATCTTCTCCTGTATTGCAGCATGGCCGACGATGCTGAGTTTAAAGTGTGATATAGGTATCTTTTCGAAACGCAACAGATGCCTTTGGGTGGTTTGGAGGATGATTTGCAGACTAGTCAATTTTCATTCCCTTGTAATTAATATTTAAATGCTAGTGAATTTCCATTTTGATGGAAAACGAAAATAATCCATTTGAACTATCGCCTGTTGAGCTTGTCAGCAGCAACAGGCTCTCAATGAATAATTAATTTATTAATACCAATTAATTTATTTCGTCTCTGATCCACAATTATGATTCTCGTTCAGGAACCAATTTGTTGTCGGAATTAATTTCTCACAATAAATCATCTGCCTGGAAAAATGCTCCCCTTTGGGACCATCTCTCGTGGAATGTTCCCTTCCCAGTGGAGATTAATAGCTCATTAAACGATTTTCATAAATCACGGCACCAAGCAGATCACTAGAAGAAGTTCGTTCAGCAAGAAGACAGTTTGTAAACTGGTTACATCACTCCCATCTGCCGACGAAAATGTTGACTCTCGCCTTGGGAACGACATGCTAACAAGTTGTTGGGCAATAAAATTCTTCAAAGACAGCTTCCTCTCGGCTGGTTGCGCGAAACAGTCATGAATGAAACCGTCAAGTTGTTTTCCCCCCTGCCAAGTGTGACAGAGACGCGAGTAATTATCCGGAGTCTAGTTTTTTGAATGAATGGTGGAAATCCTAGCCTCGACGTAACATAATCTTCTTCCCATCCCAGTTGGTGGCTCGTAACCCGTTCCGCCACGAACCAACGATGAATGATGGATGATGAACAAGTGGAATTTGGTTACGCGTTCAACCGAGGGATCACAAAAAAATCTAAGATCGGTATGAAAAAGATAAACACACATTTGCGAGTTTAAAAACGCACATGTGGAGTGTACCATCTTCGAGAAGGAATGTTTACTTGAATGGAGTGACTAAATAAAGTCACCCGGGCGGATGGAAATGCTAAATGTATCACTCAGTCCAACGATTTTCTGGCCTGAGTGCTTAATAAGTTCGCGGTGCAGAAATCTTTGGACAAAAAAATGGTCCCATGCGAGTGTTGATCTGTTCTGTGTCAGGTTATTTATAGCTTGGTGTCTCGTTGTTATGCCGCTTGTGATCAAATGGCAAAAAATTTAAATCTTAGGACATATTTTAAATTAGCCACAAAACAAATGTATCACATCGACATTTGCTGTGCCTTCCTTTGAGAGTTCAAGCCACTGAAACGATTTTTTTGATTGCTTGTTTACTTTTGATAAACTTGATCTATCTTAATCTCTCTTTTCAACAGTTACTGCCAACGGTCTATCGCCTCTACTGATCAACAATGAATTGTTGGTAAATCACTACCGAAGGTTACTACATCCGGCGGCAGTTCCTCGGCTTCCAAATGGCAACAATTCCACCTCTAGCTTCGATGACACAATGGACGTGCACAAAATCAATCGAGGTAAGCTTCTATATATACACACATTAAAAAAAAATATCCCACAGCCATCCAAAAATAACACCCGAGTGTAAATCAAAGTTCTCGAATAAGCCATATCGGAAAGCCGTGGGACTATGCGATGGCGTTCGAACACATCCGAAGCAACCAAAAAACGTTTATCTTATCAAATATTTTCCTTTCAACTACTTTTTTCCACCGCCAGCAATCACAAACCTTACCTCACCTATCAGACAGCATAAGCACAAGTTCCTGACTGATAAGAACCGGAATTGGTTCGAAGTCAGTAGGGACTAACCGCACACACCGCACGGTTTGACAAACACTCATAAACTGCCTAATGTGCGTTTCGACCTACCGATTCGAATTCATTTGGAACCATCAGACCGAGAACTGCTAATCTAAAGCTGTTATCTAAGACCAATGAGGTGCAATAAAAATGACACCTTTTTCCCCTCTCTGTCTGTTCACACTGCAATCTCAGCCTTCAGTTCACAGTTCGCAGTCAGTCAGTTAGTCAATCCCGACTGTCTCCGTCCGTTGGTTGGCGGCTGATTGGTGCAACGCGACGGAAGAAGACCAACTGGTGGTGGAAATGGTGGGGAAGGTGCGGGAGCAATCGAATTAGAACCGAATGCCAATATTGAGCTGATTGAAGCAATCGACCATATCGTCGAAAGGGGTTTCGACACGTTATCACACGAAACCGAGACCGATATCTACCAGCGGGAACGCATTTGCGCTTATCTTGATTTGTGGCGAGGCTTTCCACGGCTTGCGGTGATTGCCGGTGATATTAAGGTTTATTATTGTGATTTTCGAGAATTGGTACACTCGCATAGAGATTTTGGGGTTTTTTTTTTGGGTGATTGTATTGTTAGTCGAGATTATTTTTCGAATTTAATGTATTCGGGGCATCATTATATTCGAATCAATTGACACGATACAGGATTGAAGATCAAGATAGCATAATCTGAAGTCAGAATGAAACGAATTAAGAACAGTTCGTCAGCTTAGTCGACGACAGTTTTTAATTGTAAATCCAAGGCGATTCCAAATCAAATTTGCTTAAATAATTGTCAGGAAGCTCAACATAGACAAAGGTGAAATGCTAATCTGCATATCATAATCATAATCCAGTTTTGCAGAATGCTGATGTGAAAGATTTACAATCTCAATTGTAGGTTTTTTATTTTATTTTCCCAATTATTTATTGAATATGATAAGCAATCTTAAGATTTACAAAAAGAGGAAAAAACTCTCTCTTAAGTATTAACTAAGACGTTATCAGTAATCTGCCAATCTGGCACTGATTTATAGTTGTGACAACTGTTTTGATAAGACTAAAACATGACTTTGAAATTACTGCCACATTCTTCAAAAAATTGAATTTGTCCTTTGAAGTACTCTTCTGGGTAAATTGATCTCAGCTGTATCTCTGTTCTAATGTAAGTTCTATTTTCTACAGTCTTTTGTATATGTGATAATACAAATGAGTTTTGAGAAGAGTTTTGAGGTAATTCTTAATTGAATTTAATTTCTTCTAATTTGTTGGAGGTTCAAGCATCAAACCTTTGAATACTCGAGGAGTAGAAAATAACTTATGAATACTTAATTTGGATTCTGACAATCGAACTTGGTATTGATGAGTATGACATAAATCAACACGTAAACCTAAAATTAATTGCAAATTTTTATTCCCGCAATACAGCGGTTCCACGCCAAGTCAATAAATGAAAACACTCTCGTATTTTAGATTTGGCCGAAACTTTGCAAACGTGTTCAGTATAACAGTATAAGTGTTTTGGCATGAGGAACGGTCGTTTTGACAGAGTGACTTTTGAAAAGGGCTTATGTGTTTTTGATACCATAGTTTTAGAAAAGCAGTAACTCGGAAATCGTTCGTTTTACAGAAGAAGTGTCTGAAAAGAAATGGTAGGAAATCAAAATATCCATATACAAAAAAATATATTCTGAAAAACCTTTTTTTTTCTTGAAAAAATCATAATCAAAACTTGAAATTCAAATTTCAACGATTCTTTATTTTATATATTAACGTAGGGCTACGTTTCTCTTTTCTATACCGGGTGTCATTTCAAAATTTTGAAAAATGAGAGCGTTACGCAAAAATGAAAGGTTTTTGAACGCTAATAACTCTTGTTTGACTGAACAGAATGACTTCATTTATGCACCATTTGATCAGGAAAACTTACAAATGTTTTGCATTTAAATTTCAATTAAGTTATATCAGTATAAGTAGTTCAATTTATCACTTAAAGATGACCTACTTTTGCTCCCATACAAATCTACACATGAACAGGTTGAAAATATAGTTTTCCCTCTCCGGGTCCTCAAAAGCGGGTAACAAATGGTCTTCTTTTTATTTATTTTAATTTTATTCAATGTAATATACAGCACTAGCTACACCCCTCAGATGTAAATTATTTGGCTTTGTTGCCGGTGCCTGATTTTATAACTGAAGCCTGTCCCCTCTTTTGTGTTTTGCTTCGTACTGCATTTTCGTGCCTCTCTTCTTTGGAGGCAATGCTATCAACCAACACCAGTATAAGGCACACGATTTGAACTAAAATGATTTCATTGGGATATTCAGGTTCGATTGATCGATGGTTGTGTTTTTCGCTCTCTCGTTACGAAGATTTTTCCTCTTTTTCTTTATCTCATCCGTTTTCTTGCGATTGCGCGTCTGGCTCGCAAATCATCGCCTGCGCTTCCTCATCTCCAAACCAGAAGGAAACGCTGCAAATTTTTTCAAGTTTCCCCGCTCAACCTATTGCCGTGGCAATGGGTCGTAAAAATCGATAATCCGCGCGGGCGCCATCCGCTTCCGAAGCCTTACCGGAGCCGGGCACCTCCCAGCGCAAAACGATGTTTGTGACAACTAAATTAATAGTATCTTCCCAACTATCTTGCCATCAGCCATTCACAGCGACGAGGAGTTTAATAAACTACTATCCGGATTGAATTCAGCACATTATGGTGTCATGCTGGCCAAATAAACCGAAAATAGAAATTTATTTTTTAGGCGTATCATAACCATCGTCCTTTTCAGGACAACCAATTTAATTTTGCAGTAAAAGAGTTAGTGTTTAAGTGAAATGATCGTGGTTTACCCTGAAAAACCAGAGCATATTATCAAAACTAGTACATTTTGGATTGCTTGAGGCATTCAGTCGAGAGTGGTGAATTTGGCAGAGATTTTTCGTCAAACCCGAACTGATTTTTTTTCATTAAACTGAACCGAATTTCATAAGAAGGGACGGTTCAAGCAAAATATAAAAACATTTTAATATTAACCAACTATATGTATAAATAAGATGATACCATTATAACTATGCACCAACGCGGTCCTACGTGATCCCCTGATATAACCCACCACTAATTTTTTTTTAAATTTCGATGTTTGAATTTGGACAAAAATGCCATTGTTTAAAAGGTAAGGGTAACATGGACTAAAAATAGTTAAAAAAGTTTTCCTAGTAAAAAACTTTGAGAAGATTTTCATATTTTTCAAAAATAATTTTAAATGCTGGAATTTGATTCTACATCAAATTTTAAATTGAAATTCTTATAGTAATGATCTCCCAAAAGGTGGTTTTCTAGATATTTTGAATTTAATTTCATGAGTGCCTAAAAACTGAAGAAACATGCCTTTTTTATAAGTTTATAGATATGTTCCATCAACAAACTATGTTTGTTTCAACTCAGATAGAAACCTCAATGTTTTTTTCTTTAACGCTTACACGATTGGACTAATAGTTTGTAAGTGATAAGAGATTACTTCAACATTATTGATTCCACGTCCATTTCATATGATTTTTTTTTTAATTCTGCGGGTTTTAATAAACAGTGGATGAAGATGATTACACTTAGACTCTTACCTTACCTTACCAATCAGACTAAGACCGGTGTGGCCTCTGCTGTACACAGAAGTTGTTTCCATTGTAATCGGTCCATGGCTGTACCTCGCCAGCCTTGTTGTCTGCGGAGGGTCCGTAGTTCGCCTTCTACTTGATCATTCCTCCTTGCTCGTTACGCGCCTCTTCTTCTTGTACCTGTCGGTTCGTTTTCGAGAACCATTTTAACAGGGCTGTCGTCCGACATTCTTACGACATGCTCAGCCCATCGTAGTCGACCGATTTTTGCGATGTGTACGATGGGAGGTTCTCCCAGCAACTGGTGCAATTCGTGGTTCATTCGCCTCCTCCACGTTCCGTCTTCCATCTGCACTCCACCGTAGATCGTACGCAGCACCTTCCGTTCAAAGACTCCAAGGGCGCGTTGGTCCTCCACTAGCAATGTCCATGTTTCGTGGCCGTAGAGAACTACCGGTCTAATTAATGTCTTGTAGATGGTCAACTTTGTACTTCGGCGAACTTTGTTCGATCTTAGCGTCCTTCGGAGTCTAAAGTAGGCACGATTGCCAGCCATAATGCGCCTTTGTATTTCTCTGCTAGTGTTGTTATCGGCGGTCACCAATGAGCCCAGATACACGAATTCGTCTACTACCTCGATTTCATCACCGTCGATCTGAACTTGTGCTAGTAGGCTAACATTTTCTTCTCGTGAGCCTCTTCCCTTCATGTATTTTGTTTTTAACACATTAATCACAAGCCCAATCCTACCAGCTTCAGCCTTAAGTCTGATGTACGTTTCCGCCATCGTCTCAAAGTTACGTGCTACGATATCAACGTCGTCAGCGAAGCCAAATAGTTGGACAGAGTTCGTGAAGATTCCTGAAGATCGTGCCACTCGTGTCTATCCCAGCTCTTCTAATCGCACCCTCCAATGCAATGTTAAACAGCAAACACGACAATCCATCACCTTGCCGTAGCCCTCTCCGAGATTCGAAGGGACACGAGAGCGTCCCTGATACTCGGACGACACAAATCACTCGATCACATCGTTGCTTTGATCAACCGCGTCAGTTTTTCCGGAAATCCATATTCGTGCATGATTTGCCATAGCTGGTCTCGATCGATTGTATCATACGGCGATTTGAAGTCGATGAAAAGATGATGTGTGGGCACGTTGTATTCGCGACATTTCTGACACTACATTTCTACACTTAGACTCATAATACTTTACTATCTCTATTGGGTACTTTAACTGTTCATTTTGTTATGTTTCCCAAGTGATTTTATTTATAACAACTACACGTGATGAAGTCAAACTAAATGTTCATGGTATAGAACATTGTAGGAGTTTGACTGCGTCACTCGCCTACCCAGCAATGTTTATAAGGCTTGCTTCATTTAGAATTGGAACAAACTTTTGCTCATATTGTGGCGCTCCTGGTGGACGGATTGGGAAGTTCTTGGCGCCCACGTGTCGGGAATTTTGTCAGGTTCATGTATGTATTTTTGACATTCTGCAAATCGACTGTACGTTGTAAACAATCAACATGGAAGCCGAAAGAAGGGAAAAAATTGTGCACAGTTATTTGGAAAATCCATTGTGGTCTGCATCTAGGCTAGCTAAACAGCTGAAATTGCCCAGAAATTCCGTATGGCGCGTTATCAAACGGTATAAGGAAACATTGACGACGATTCGGAAGCCTCAAGCCAATCGTCGGAGTGGAACTGTCGACCGGAAACTGCGTGGTAAGATTTTGAAGACGATTAAGAGGAATCCCAATCTGTCGGACCGTGATTTGGCCAGAAAATTCGGTGCTGCCCATAGTACCGTGACGAGAACTCGACTCCGGGAAGGAATCAAGTCGTATCGAGCTAGCAAACAGCCAAATCGGACCATAAAACAGAATAGTGTGGCCAAAATCCGTGCTCGGAAGCTGGTGCTGACCAAGTTCGACGGGTGTCTTCTGATGGACGATGAAACCTATGTCAAGGCTGACTTCGGGCAAATCCCAGGTCAAAAATTTTACTTGGTAACGGCTCGGGGGGGATATTCCAGCAAAATTTAAATTTCTTTTTGCCGACAAATTTGCACGAAAATTCATGATTTGGCAGGGCATTTGCAGCTGTGGCAAAAAAAACGAAAGTTTTCGTTACAAATAAGACAATGACGTCGGAACTATACCAAAAAGAGTGTCTCCAAAAACGAATTTGGCCGTTCATTCGATCCCACGACCATCCCGTAATGTTTTGGCCAGATTTGGCAAGCTGTCATTACAGCAAAGTCGTTCAAGAATGGTATGCAGAGAAAGGGGTCCAGGTTGTTCCGAAAAACCTTAACCCACCCAACTGCCCCCAGTTCCGCCCTATTGAGAAATACTGGGCAATCATGAAGAAGAGACTCAAGGCAAAGGGAAAGGTTGTCAAAGACATCAATTAGATGAAGACCTGGTGGAATAAGATAGCTAAAACGATGGACGAAGATGGTGTGCGCCGATTAATGAGCCATATTACAGGAAAAATTTGAGAATTCCTTCGAAACCGTGACGAATAATTGTATCCGTATTTTTTCTTAAAAGTATGAAGAAAACGTTACATTTGTATAAAAGAAGATCTTGAATTCAATAATAAATAACTGAAATACAGGCAATTGTTTTTGTTCCGATTCTAACTGAAGCAAGCTTTAATATTCTTGCTACTGACAAAAGCAAGCCTCATATTCATAGCAGGAATGTACTTGCTAAATAGAATCTGTGCGTAAAGGGTTTTTCGATCAAAATTTAGTCGGCTTAAACTTGACGCATTTCCTTTCGTCGTGCATGAAAAAATGTTGCACACCCCTCATTTTGACGATGTGTGCGTGTAGCATCATCCCTCTATTTTGATTTTGAGATTAGCACTTCAGCCGTCGAAGGAAGCGAAGCAACGCATCAAAATTTTACACGTGCATGGCGAAAATCCAAACTACTCTCACGCCAAGTTGGCGAAATTGTTGAATGTGGCTAAATCAACTGTTACCAACGTATTAAGAGTGTTCGGTGAACGTTTGTCGACAGCCAGGAAAGCTGGATCGGGGGGAAATCGAAAGCCGGAGGCCACAGCGACGACAAAAAGAGTTGCCCGCTGTTTCGAGCGAAGCCCCAACCTCTCCGTTCTAGATGTCGCAAAGAAGCTGGGAGTGGCGCCTTCAAACGTGGATAGAGCTAAAAAACGAGGTGGACTGTCGACTTACAAGAAAGTGGTGACTCCAAATCGCGACGATAAACAAAACACGTCGGCCAAAGCACTATCGCGAAAGTTGTACACGACGATGCTGACGAAGTTTGATTGCGTGGTACAGGGCGATGAAACTTACGTCAAGGCAGACTTTAAACAGCTTTCTGGACCGGAGATTTATACGGCAACCGGACGGGGAAAGGTTGCAGATATTTTTAAGCACATCAAACTGCGAAAGTTCGCCAAGAAATATCAAGTTTGGCAGGCCATCTGTACCTGTGGTTTTAAGAGTAACGTTTACATTGCGACCGGAACCGTCAACCAGAAAATTTATCTGAGCGAGTGCCCACAAAAACGTCTACTGCCCTTCCTGAAGCGACACAATTGTTCCGTTCTATTTTGACCAGATTTGGCATCTTGCCATTACGGAAAAAAGGCCATGGTATGCTGCCAACAGTGTTCAAATGGTTCCCAAGGACAAGAACCCTCCCAATACGCCAGAGCTCCGCCCAATCGAACAATATTGGGCCATCGTCAAGCGGAACCTTCAGAAGACTCAAAAAGCTGTTTTGAGCGAGAAACAATTCAAGGCAAACTGGCTTTCTGCGGCAAATAAAATGGACAAGGAGACTGTTCAAAATCTTATGGCAGGTGTTAAACGAAAGACCCGGCAATTTGCATTCGGTAAAAAGGAAGCTCAGCTGAATATTTCTTCTGTATTCTGTATTTATTGAACATGAAAAAGAAAAAGAATTTGACTTATTAATAAAAATTTTGATCGGCTCACACACATTACTGTTTGACAAAATTTTGATCGGAACACCCTTTATATACATTTATGTCATTGTAGCTAATGTATGGCTCTATTTAAACTGCTTCACTTCGACAATCAATCATCAGTTTCCTTTTTCACAAACATAGGTTCAAGTTTGTGAAACAGGAAAGGAACACGGAAATGGAACTTGAAAGATTGTTGTAGACCATTTCCCATAGAAAATGTTCGTCCGGAAAACGTTTTTGAACCAAAGCATTGATTCAGAAATGTGTGGACATGTAGGGTACAGTACCTCTAAATACTTCGTAAAAGATTTGCGACTCATATCGTTTACACTACCGATCTGATTTGCAAAGGAGCAGTTTTGAACCTGCTACGTTGAATGAAAGTCAGCAATTATCATCACAAGATGATTTAGAAGAAGTAACTTCAGCAACTTCGATAGTATCAGCATCATCTCAAGAATGTAAAGTTCCAGACGACGCAAGAACGCAAGAATTTCAAGAATTTCCAGTATCGTGTCTGTAATATTATTGAAGAAACTTGATCAGTTTGGTTACCCAGAATAAAAATTTAATGAAATAATAAGGGCTATGCGTAAAAACATATTCAACTTTGCCGGATAAGAAGACGAGACAAGGCGATTGGTTTAGGAACAAAAATTCAAGGAGTATGATGAAATTATTAACCACAAAAGCAACACACAAGTTTTATAACGGTTGAAAATACTTTTATTTGACTATATTTGGTAATATAGAAGCTTACTCAACATAAAATCATGAAGATGTGTTGCTCGGGCAACTGAAGGAAAAATTCGTCCGTGTAGAGAGACCACTAAGGCCGAGAAGTATCGTATTTTAACAGTTTTTAGCCGTTGGGAGCATTATCTACGCCAGATAGTATACGTGGACATGGCTTGAGTGATGAAGTTAAACAAAAGTTCTTTAATACTACGATGACGTCAGTCGATCTTTGCCGGGTGAAAGAGATGATGTTTCCGTTGTAAAAGATGGTAAGCGTCAACGTGTTCAGAAAAGATTGTTGATGATGTCACTGCGCGAAATATACTTAAGATTTCGTGAAACTAACCTAAACTTAAAAATTGTGTGTGTTTGCACAATCCACGAGAATGTGAATTTAATGCTCCATGGCGTAACAAAATATTCCTTAAACCTTGAATTTAACCATTACATGGAAAAAAGTTTATGATCTACCAACCAGATCAAAATATTGCTATCTCCGTGAATGTGAAAACTGTCCAAAAATCGAAGATTTCGTACAATGGATGCTGAAAGAACTAGAAAAACAACACTTGATTGAAATTTGTTATGAGCAATGGATTTCTACTGACAGGTGCGATATAGAAACAATAGTTAAACCAGTGGATGAATTTGTGTCATACTTTAGTAAAAAATTAGAAAAATTGACATAATCATAAAAAAAAACACCACACTCCCCCTCCCCCAACATAAAAGCAACATAACAGCAAAACGAAATGTCATTTATATGTGATTTTGTTTAAATTTATTCTTTTTTTTTCCTGATAAGGTCAAAACCACATCTCCACCAAAAAAATAAACCACCCCCCCCCCTTCTTATTATTATCAAAAACAAAAAGAAAAATACAAAAAGAGAGTTTTTTTTTTGTTTGTGGTCGCCTTCAAAAGTATATATCCAAACAACCCACATATTCACAAAAAAAAAAACACAAAAAAAAAAAAAAAATATTTATATCTGTGCAGCGGCATTTCAATATAAAATATAAAAAATTGCAAGTTCATGTCAATTAAAACCAAAAAATAACATTGACGAAGAAGGTCACTTTTTTGCAACTTCGCATGGTAAAGGACCTTGTGATGCAATCGGCTGTAGGGGAGAATGGTACAAAACGCACCGTTTAAGCAACATCGTGAATTATTGGGGAATGGAAGCTGAAATTTATTAAGAATTTATTGAGTATGGTGTATGACGATGTTTTCGTTGTAGATCAAATGTGATTTAAATTCAAAACGTTGATTTTTCATGTTTTTTTAAACCTTTTCCAATTTGATCTCAAGTCGACACCGAGGTAAAACGCCTGTTTCATTGCTCAATATGCACCTCAAAATTAGGGGTAAGACGCACCACAACACTGGGATATGATCCACCACAATATTGGGATAGCATGCACCGGTAGTAAGAGGTAAAACACGGCTTTAAAAAGTTACTCATTAGAGTTTTAAAGTGAGGAGGTTGCAACATATCGCCACATCCTGTTAGCTCTGTTTGGTAGTCAAACAGAATTGTTATATAGCCAATTGGTATAGAATAAAGATAGCAAAACGTTGCGATATGTTGCCATACTTCATTATACACAGGCTTAGAAAAAAGTACCCAACGTAGCAATTAAGTATGGGAAGCAACCGTTGGGTATAATTATGTTTACCTTCCATTGGGTTCAAATTACTTACTTTTGGGTAGAATTTTACCAGAAGAAAGTTATTTATACCGAACGGTTAACATGATTTTACCCAAAGTTGGCTTCCCACACTTAACTGGGTATTTTCTTCTAAGCGTGTAGACGTGCCCCAGTTTTAGTTTTGCATAGTTTTGTCTAAATATTCTGAAAATGCGTGGAATTGTAGTGAAGTTTTGATACCATCTAAAAGTTTTGTTGTGTGCGATACATGCGAAGTGAATTTATTATAAACCATGGATATTAACGCATGGTAAAAGTTTATTTTAATTACACTATTATTTACATGTGAGGTACAGTCATGACAGTTTCTTCAATTTTGATCATATTTTGGTGTATTGAGTGCTTTATTGTTCTACAAAATTATGAGTTATGCTGTTATATGTAAAAATTAATAAAGTATCATTCCATTAAACCTCTAGGTTTGAAGATTTGAGCATATTTATTGAGTGGGTCATAATACCCCACCAGTGCATTTTGTACTGTTCTCCCCTACTTTCTTCTTTTTTTTTTATTTCTTCTCCTCCTACTTTTTTCTTTCCTTTTCTCCTCTTCCTTTATTCTTCCCTTTTTTTCTTCTTCTTTTCGAATTTTCCTTATCTTTTTCTTTCCGTCCGCCTCATCCATCCCCCTTTCCTCCTCATTTCTTCTTTCAAACATATTTTCTTTTTAATTTCACCCGAAGCAAGCGTAAACAACGAGATAGTCTGCAATCTTTCACACGCCATACAACATTGTTGGAAATCTTTCCTACAATACACGCGATTTAGGCGATATCCAGTTTTATTGTACTCGAAATAATCGTAATTTCTGTCAAATCTTGCATTCCTTTTATGTGCATTAGATAGCGCAGAAAACTAAATGTTTCTTTCAAACTGTGTTTGTATTTATTTCCAAAAATAAAATAGCTGCAAAACTGTATTCTAACGAAGAAGTAAGCAGCTTTCATAATGTATATAAAAAAGTGAACAAGTAATAAATTAAATATTATAACATAGAAAATTAGAACAAAAATACTGTTTACATTAAAAGCAATAAAAAAGGCCAAAAGGGAGGTTATCATGGAATAAATTATCTGAGAGTAGCAAAAAAGTCTTTTAAATTCGACCTACTTTATACCTCAGAAATACTATATTCTGGTCATTTATTTGTTTCGTATGGAAGTTCCTATTTCAGATTAATGCGAACATATAACTAGAAGTCACATCAAAACAACTATTTGGACTTAACGAAAGCTGGGTTTAGTTATCGAATCGACTAAACCATCGTGGGATCCGCCAATAATAGTAATAATGTTGAAGTAATCTCCTATAGCTTTCAAACTATTAGTTCAATCGTGTGAGTGTCAAAAAAAAGTGGAAAAAATATCTATGTGTGTTAGAACAAACATAGTTTGTTGATGGAACTCTCGATTAACTTATGAAAACGACTTGTTTCTCAAGTTTTAAGGCACTCATGAAATTAAATGCAAAATATCTCGAAAATGGATACTTTTAGGGTGATCTTTACTTGGAGCATTTCAATTAAAAATTTGATGTCAAATCATATTCTGGTGTTGAAAAGTAAATTTTAAAATCAAAAACTGATTTTAAGAAAATCACCAAAAAGTTGTTATTCGGAAAACTTTTATAACAATTTTTAGTCCATATAGTTTTTACGTTCAAAACAATGGCCTTTTTTGTACAAATTTTATCCAAATTTTATTTTATTAAAAAAAAATTAAAAATAATGTAATTGAATTTGAATATTATGTTTGAATTATGATTTGTTCATGAAAACAATTTTTTTGGTGTATTTTTTGTACATGGACATTTTGATTCCCTACCATTTTTTTCCAGACACTTTTTCTGTAAAACGAACGTTTTCCGAGTTACTGCTTTCCTAAAACTATGGTATCAAAAACACATAAGCCCTTCTCAAAAGTTATTCTTGAGTCCAAACAATTTATCCTCATGTCGAAATACGTATTTTTTTATACTGAATAAGTTTGCAAAATTTCGTCCAAATCCATGCGGCGCGTGTCAAATTTCAACATTTTCTGGCCGGTTTTCGCCTGGAGCTGCTTCATCAGGATCTGTTCTGTTGGTTAATTTCAAATGGTCAAATTTGATCAACAGAATGGCATAATGGAAAGAGCTCACCCGAATTGTAGATCTCAGCCACTGAAATGTAACGAAAGACGTAGCGAGCATCTTTTCTAGGATGTCAAAAATCGCCGTCCAACAAATATCTTTGGGTTCCAGATGGACGCCACAAATGTTCAGTCTCCTCAGGTGCAACACCAGCATCGCAATTGATGTGGCTTTCAATGCAGTGCCGTTCCAACACAGCTTCTCGAACGGTAGCTATCGAAAACACACACTACACAACACAAGGTTCGATGGAACCGCTCTCTGCACAGTCACTTCCGGTTCACTTCCAATCAATGAATCAACGTTTGAATGTTTTGAACCGAATACTGCACAAAATGTTTGTTTTCGCGAAATCGACGCAGCAAAAGAAAAAAAAACATCAAAAAAATTGCTGCGATCACTTAAACTGGGGTTTTTACAAATTGGCACTTGAAGAACAATTTCTCGAATTTAACTAATTATGTTTTTGTTGTTGCATACCACATATAATTTTAAAGGACCCTCCCCCCCCCAGGTCTTAAAAGATTTTTCATTTTAAACAATTTTTTAAAGTTTGTTTCAAATATGAGAAGCAAGATAACATGTTTTCACATTTCTCGCTCACATTGCATGGAACGACCCTGCATAAAAAAGGTTAACCTATTTCAACTTTGTCCGATGACGAAGGCTGAGGCTACAGTATATACAATTAAGTTATCAGTATTTAGTTACTATCTCCTGCTCAAAGACCTAGAAAGTTGATTCAGGATGATGCTAATATCATATTTTTATGTTGTTTGTTGCTTGTACTATCATGAAAGCTATTCTGTTATCCGTTCTAGTCGAATTCTGAATCTAATATCCTCCAGTATCTGATAGAAACAATTACACAAAATTCAGGATCCAGGATCTCTTAACCCAAAACAGCCCTCGACTCGGCACTCTGTATGCTCATTTTGAAACCCTCATTAGATAGACACCGGAAAACTGAACCGACACCATCAGACTAAACTACCTCAACGTAATCGAAACGACTGCCGATCATCACCGACACCCTCGAGAGCCACGCGGCAGGCGGTCTTCGGGTTCAAATCTATCCACCATGCAGTTGTGTCGTCTTTGTGTCTGCTATTTGCTTATGTTCTGACGGGCGTGTTGTGCTCAACAATTGTGATATATTACACGCATATTGATATTAGACCGAGGCATCAGAGCGGAATGAGCTGGTAAAAAAGGGTTGCACGATGATCCGGCCTTTTTAGCAGTTCCAGGTCAACTCCCCATCATCTGCTTGTTCCAGCTGATTAGGAAGGGGATTGCTATTTTCGCTTCCGATGAACAATCAGCGCCCAACGGATTGTTGCGTGTTTCGCAGTGCTAGGTGAGGTGCTGATTTTGGAATTGCTAAGGATGTGAAGGAGTGAAAAGAATTTAATTAAGACTGAGGAAATTTGTCGGAAATTTACCCTGACGATGACAAATCATTCCGTGGCGGCTTTGAGGAAAATCAAGGGGAACAGTAGAGAGGAATTTTATCAGCGATGATGGCGTGATGGCGATTGCGTTCGAGTAAAAAGGAAACATCATTAATACCATTTAAAAGCGTATTTGTCTTCGCTAGAAAGATTATGTCAATATTGGAAAGACGGTGTCAGAGGAGGGATCGTGTTTGATTGTTCGGCTGAGGGGAAAGTTTGATGTCGTTGGTAATAAAATTTATTACCAGCATGTGGTTTTTTATCCACCAGTATCCGTTTGATTTCTTAATCATGGTGGTGGGCATTAAATGTTTTGAGAATGTTCTTCGAGGCGTTTTTTTTATATTTTTAAATAGATGCAACCCGCAAGTTGCCAACTGTCAAGATAGTGCAATTGTATTGAGCTAAGCGAGAGAAAAAAGAACTGAAATCCGTACATGTGAAAAATTGTCTCCCTGTTACTTAATCCATCAATCCAACCGTGGAATAATTCAACTGAAAAAATAGTGCTACCAGCTTTGAATCAAAATCCAGTCGGTAGTGATTGTCAAGCTGGCAGCGATAATTTTATCAGACAGCGTGTGCGATTTTCGAAATGTAAATCTGGATTTGATTCATTTCCCCGAACCGTCGAGTGCGAGCGAATGTGTAGTGACGCGAGTTGAAAATTTATGCACTGCAATAATAATCACTGACCCCGACACAGAGCACAAATTTTACTCATGGTCGACGCGATAGATTGAATTGTGCCTCTGGCGGGAAACGATATCAAATATTGTGTCCAATAATTCAATTTGTTCGCTTTGTGACTGACCTCCGGATTCCATGAAACGACAGCTGGGGCAATAACGGTAGTGGTATGAACCCTGACTCAATATTTTGTTGTGCATGGCATTCGTGATTAAAAGCATTTACACAATCCGTTCAACTAAATTTGTCGACGATCGATAAAACCCTAAATTGTATTATGTTTGCTTATAGCTTTACAGTACAATGTTACAAAATGAAAACCAGTCAGCTCGAGTGTCACTGTGCCATAAACTCTGGTTTTCATATTATAACTGAAACTAGCTTGTCAATCGAATGCAGATTCGAAAATGGAATGGACCACCGACCGATCATTCACTATTCGACACGTGAAACCGATTGTACCGCGTCGCTTAACACTTTCAAACATGTCAACAGTTGCGTGCCACCTTGACCATCCGCATTTGTCGTTCGTACGGACCACCAAAGATGCCCCTCAAGGTGCAGAACCTCAAGAGTGCGTAAACGCTTGTACTCGCTAACCAAGTGTGTAATTCGGAATGCTCGTAAATCTGAGTCATTTCCCGCTGGCAGCGCTTGCCTGCCGAATCCCAGTCCAGTGAAAAAGATGGACTTGTACATTGAAACAGCAAATTTGCCATGGCGTCTGAGATTCTAATAAAAGAATCAACGATACGATGTACGATTTTTAGTACAGAAAACCCACACAGTCGTGTTCGGCTCTGGACGATTTGAAGAAACTTTAGATTCATTAGAAACAATCATTTGACCAAGCTGCTGCAGTGGCCATGCGGTTCAACCAACCCACGCTCGCTTCGACAGTCCAACAGAGATTTCTCAATCTGGCGAACCGACGGAGAACGTTTTCTGTCGCGCAGAGAAATTATGACAATCTTGATGTCCGGCTCTGATAGATCTTAATTAGTGCTAATTCAAAGTCTCCGTCTAGTGTGCTGCGGCGGCCGAGCTTATCGCGATGCAAAGCCAGCATCGGTGGTTTAAATTTCCAAGAATTGAATCAAAATGCGAATCAGTTTAGCAACGAGAACTATGATTTTATCAGTGCAGTAGTAAGCTATTCTATAATAACAGCGTTTGTGTGCTTCAAGTTTCAAACCAAGCGGAAAATCCCATCATCCAATCACCTTGGGAAATCACTCTCCAACTAATCCATAGATTTACCCATATCACGCTAATGCTAAATCCGTGCTTCAAGCATGCCTTAATGATGATTCCCATTCGACGAAAACAAGCACTTCAACAATACACGTTCGGAAAAAAATGGAAAAAAATGTTTATGTAAAATCCAAACTGTTTGAACAGTTCTCCAACGGTAATGAATAATCAAACTTGGGTGCTTCTGGCAGTTTACCTGCTCACCGCATCACCCACACAATCGCATTCACACGTCCGTCTGTCCGTTCAACCATTCTTCGGATTTGTTGAAGAGTGTACCTTCCTAATGCCTAGTACAATAAATCATTGCTTATCACTGCAAGAGTTTGTGTAGCCCTCGAGTCGCGGCTTCCTCCTCCGGGCAGCCCCTTGATGTAGAACCACATATCCAAGGCAATCCATCGATAGTTCAATTTTTAATTTTCATTCAATTTCACAGACTTTGTTTATCGTACTGTCAATATTTGTTAAAACTTTTATTGCACGTCCTCCGTTGGTGTAGCTGTTATTCCTCATAGTGCATGGAATGTGCTATAGTGTATCAATTTTAAATACAACGTTGCACGAACGGTTATTTTGTCGATCGATTTTGCTAAAATGTTGACCACTCTGATAATATGTTGTTCTCAAACTGAATGGATTTTTTAAGATTATTACGATAAAATATATCGTAATCAAAAATTTTAGTATATTTTTCGCAATTTTTTAATTTGGTAACTCATCATTCGTAGGAGTTGTTATTTTGCAACATGCGTATGATGCACCTCTTTTGAAGAACCAGCTGAGTTTCGAGCAGTGAAGCTAGTACACTCGGCGAAATAAAAATAGCACCACCATGCTCTTTTGATGTGTATGAATGTGTAACCCATGTGTACCCATCATTTGATTGAATTCTTGTTAAATGTTCTCAGATGAGTTACCAATCAAGCCAGTGAAAATTTATGTAAACTTCTGGGACTATTTACATTTCAGTACTAAAAAACGAAACAAATAAGGCGAAATAAAAATAACGCCACCTTTTATTATGTGTGTGTGTCCAATCTAACACCCATTGGCCGGCAATGGTAAGGCTTGCTTCTTTTAGAATTGGAACAAACTTTTGCGCATATTGTGGCGCTCCTGGTGGATGGATTTGGAAATTCTTGGCTCCCACGTGTCGGAAATTTTGTCAGCTTCACGTATGTATTTTTGACATTCCGCAAATCGACTGTACTTTGTAAACAATCAACATGGAAGCCGAAAGAAGGGAAAAAAATGTGCACAGTTATTTGGAAAATCCATTGTGGTCTGCATCTAGGCTAGCTAAACAGCTGAAATTGCCCAGAAATACCGTATGGTGCGTTATCAAACGGTATAAGGAAACATTGACGACGATTCGGAAGCCTCAAGCCAATCGTCGGAGTGGAACTGTCGACCGGAAACTGCGTGGTAAGATTTTGAAGACGATTAAGAGGAATCCCAAGGAATCAAGTCGTATCGAGCTAGCAAACAGCCAAATCGGACCATAAAACAGAATAGTGTGGCCAAAATCCGTGCTCGGAAGCTATACGACCAGGTGCTGACCAAGTTCGACGGGTGTCTTCTGATGGACGATGAAACCTATGTCAAGGCTGACTTCGGGTAAATCCCAGGTCAAAAATTTTACTTGGCAACGGCTCGGGGGGATGTTCCAGCCAAATTTAAATTTGTTTTTGCCGACAAATTTGCACGAAAATTCATGATTTGGCAGGGCATTTGCAGCTGTGGCAAAAAAACGAAAGTTTTCGTTACAAATAAGACAATGACGTCGGAACTATACCAAAAAGAGTGTCTCCAAAAACGAATTTTGCCGTTCATTCGATCCCACGACCATCCCGTAATGTTTTGGCCAGATTTGGCAAGCTGTCATTACAGCAAAGTCGTTCAAGAATGGTATGCAGAAAGGGGTCCAGGTTGTTCCGAAAAACCTTAACCCACCCAACTGCCCCCAGTTCCGCCCTATTGAGAAATACTGGGCAATCATGAAGAGGAGACTCAAGGCAAAGGGAAAGGTTGTCAAAGACATCAATCAAATGAAGACCTGGTGGAATAAGATAGCTAAAACGATGGACGAAGAAGGTGTGCGCCGCCTAATGAGCCGTGTTACAGGAAAAATTCGAGATTTTTCCTAAACCCGGGCGAAAAAATTTTTCGTAATATTTTTTTTAAAAAAAAAAAAAAAAACAACATTTGTATAAAAAAAAAAATTTAAATCAAAAAAAAAAAAAAAAAAAAAAAGGAAATTGTTTTTGTTCCAATTCTATCTGAAGCAAGCTTTATCATGGAAGAAATCTGTTTACAACAATCCTACAAGTGACCATTGGAAGCAGTTTTAATCCGGGAGCTAGAAAGTGATAGCTCTACTGCAGATCCAGCCACCCATTTCAGAATGTCTGGAGGGTCACGACTATTCCGAGGTTACTTTCACATACAATGAGCCCCGCTTGTAAACATTACCGATATCATTTGGATAAGGGCACTGCAACTCACTTCCAGTTTTGGAAATGTAAAATTTCCAAACCAGGCACGTATTTAGTATTATTTGAAAATAGGGTTATTATTGTATAGTTACAATCAGATACAATCAGACCCATGACCGCCTCCTTAATGACACTAGCTTTTTCATCCGTAAAAATAACAATTTTCGACGTTGATTCGTAATTAATTTTGTACACTCGCGACAAAATAAGCGCAAAAATTAATGTGAATGCATCTGAAATTATGTGCTAGCCTATCACGCGCGCATACGCTTTTTCTTCGTTTGTTGCTTCTGACCAGCAAATGGCCGTTTTCTACGCTGCACTAGTCTTCTTTTTTATCACTCCACACTATGCCAACAATCAAAATCTCCGCTATGAGGCGACTCTATACCCAGCTTCAAAACTGCTAATAATCATCGATTCACTCGCGACAAAGCGGAAAAACACTCTAATTTAATAATTTATGTCTCAGTGTCACAATATTACAACTAATGACAAAAACTAAGCTGATGTAACTCTTCTTCCGGGTGCGGATGCGAAGCACAAAAAAAAAATGGGAAATACTACCGACACTCACACATTTCTGGAGGGAATCGATTGTGTTCACTACGTCTTACACAAATCACGCGGAGATTTTATGATTTCACTGATAGTTTAAGTTAAATTTCGAATTATTGCTTGATATTTTTTCGCGAAAACGACGCAGCAAAAACAAAACACGTCAGTTTCAAAGCGCGGCTTGCTGCGATCCAAAACAACACCACTTTATATAATAAAAAAAAATATATTTTTTTATATATTTATAAATGTTATTTTTTTGAATAAAATTAAAAAAATAAGATATGTTGCGCCAAAACAAAAAACCCGACGAGGCGAGGAGCGGCAGGAGGTACCTGATTGGATTCAGATAGGAAAAAGAGAAGAACAAGGAAAGAAACCCACAATATCTGTGAGAAAAACCCCCGCCCACGTCTTTTTTGGTTTTGAGAAGTTGATGTTTGCTGCAAAAAAAAAAAGAAAGGACCCATCACCCCCCCGCGGTCTCCACCCACGATCACCCAGACCTCCCCCACGTCTTCTCGGGCTTCATTTTAGTAAAATCCCCCCCAGCCTTCCCCGGAAGCAAAAGGCGCCTCAAACCATCAGTTTTCCACCACCAAAGTTCCTGCTCATTTTCACATCCTTGGGTCCCTGCGCAAGTCGTGCTAGTAGTACTGCCAGCCATCCGGACCGTCAAGGTTAAACTTCTTTTAACCCGAAAACAGCACGTTTTTCCATTCATCGGTCCAGGAAATGTACTTTTCTGCAAATTTGAAACTGGCTTTCCCAGCCTTTTACGCCACTCCAAGTTTTCGCTACTCGACAGAGGTTGTTGAACACGACGCACAGTGATTCCATTCTATACATAAGGCGGAAAAAGTCTAAAAATGGAACTTACATGGCTTAATTATGTGTATCCAAGTAATTTTTTGCCGCTTATTTCAAATATGTTATCTGAATTGTCATATTAGGCCACAATTTCGAGACATGGCAACTTTATGGCCTCCTGGAGTATCCGGAACATCCGATAAAATTGTGAATTCATTAGTCTCGTCCTAAAGCAATACGATTCTTTTCAAAACCATTTGTACATAAAATGTAAGAAGCAAAGCGATGTGGAGAACAATGTACGGCTCTAAGTGGCCGTGTCATGGTCTTCCGGAAGTTCCAAAATATTCGTAAAATTTGATAACTCAGCAATTCGAAACCAAAAAGATGAAGTGGATCTTAGAATTCTTGTTCCTTTTAGAATTTTCAGTGAAATTTTAGAATTTTATATGACTCGAATTTTTCATTTTGTCAGTAGGGTGATCCATTTTATATAGGGTGGTCTAAAAAACAAAATTTTAGAAAATATATATTTTTAAAGAATTATAGCCGAATTGGACCGATTTTCAATTTTTTATGATGAAAATATATGAAAAATAATAAGTTATTGTTTTAAGAATTAGTATGAATATAAAAAAAACTTAGAAATAATTGAAGAAATGTCCAGTTTTTATTATTTTAGTGTCGACTACCATTTTTATGTTTATTTCAATTATGGAAATTCAGCCGATATAACGTTAAGTCAATATAATGATTGTAATGATTTATTTCAATATGTGTGTTCATTCTTTTTACCCTTTTTCAAAAGAAGGGTATACAGATCGCTTGGGAAATCGATTTTTGGTCCGGGACCGCAAGTACCGAGTGATATACAACATGCGACTCAGCTAGTCAAGATTGCATTTTTCGGGTTTTAATTATCAACTTATCAAATAAATAACAACAAAACTTCATCCACATGCTTTCTACGACGCAGCAAAATGGTAAAATAAGTTTATCGTATGAAATGACAACAATAACTGAAATTTATTACTTTGAAAATGCGAAGTGGCAGTGCATCTTTCCAAAGTGCCAGGATGCAGGATCGTTTCTCTTTAAGGATCCCGGGCATTGCATCAGCAATCGGATTTCTAAGCAATCTATATTTTTCCTTTGTAAAAATCGTGTTACTCTAGAACGAAAGTGATGCACAACTCTTCAGATATTCCGCATATTCCGGATGATCCGGAAGACCCTGCAGTAATCAGTTGAAATCAAAAATTGGTTACAACAGTGAATTAGTCTCACATTGCTTGTAAATTGATTTGAAAATAAACACTTAAATTTGTCCACCTATCGTGAGATCTGACCATTTAAACGCTTTCCTGGGAGCACAAAATATATGAACCCGGATGTGGTCATTATGGTCCTGGAAACTTGATATCATCACCATTGCACTTATTTTTGAGTTCTCATGTTATTTGATGTGTCACATGATGGCTTTCGACCCAAAACTGAATGTGGCCACTTTCCCGGGAGTAGCCGGAACATCAACCCGGATGAGGCGAATGCAGTTCTGGACTTTTGATATCATGACCAGTGTACTTATTTTTGAATTCGCCTGAAAATTGAGGTGCCGCATGATGGGTTTTGCTCTTATGCTAAAAATGGCAGCTTCCCCGGGGGAATTTCTGGAACCAGTGAACCGATTCAAATAATTTAAAAGCAAAGTATAAGACGACAGTACCTTTCATTTGGTGGTTGTTTCATTCAAATCGGTTCAGCAGTTGCTTGGGAAACGGAGTTAGAAGTTTCGTTACAAACATAAACAACCTACACAAATACACACACAGCCATTCAGTACATCGAGCTGAGTTCGTTGTATATCACACTTGATCCTTCGGGCTTTGGATCAAAAGTCGGTTTATCGAAGATTGAAACGTTCTAAATGGCAAGGGTCCCAATATATAGAATATTCTGGAGATTTACTAACACACTAGTGCCACGTATTCAGACAATTCTGAACTTCTGTCCTGCTGAACAACTTTGTCAAAGACTGAAACTATCCATTTGGTCAGAATCTGATACGCTTATTCTTGTAGAATTTTTGGTTTTCTTGAGAACGTGCATTTATTTCTTCGCATTCCAACACTTCCAGGCAGCGCTTCTTATCTCGTTTAAATCCGTCTGACACTCCTCGTCGAACTGTTTTCTTCGGTTTCTATCCACAAACCCAAGGGCACCTTCTACTGCGTTGTTAATGTCTGCTTTGACAGTACTCCAGCAGTCCTCAAGGGCTTCGATTAGCTCTCCCTCATCCTTCAACGCTGCTTTTAGGCTTTGCGCGAGTCAACGACGTTGCTACCTGGACTTGGTAGCATTCCAACGACGGCACCATCAGCTGCAGCGAATTTCCTCAACACAGCATCATATCATCGACCCGGTAATGACGCCATCGAGGGCGATCATCGGACTTGGAACCCGTCCTGCGAGTTGCTGAGTTTGCAGATCGCTTATGTTAGGTGAACTGTAGCACGATTGATTGTAATAAATATAGTCTAGGTTGAATAGCAGAGGAGGGTAGTTTTTTTTTTTAAAAGAACTCGCGTAATCATTTACGACTACAGGTAGCATCAGTCGTTCCGAATTGTCCCGTGGCGGGCGTCGGTACCGAATGTTGTTTACAATGGAAAGTCTTTGGCGAATTTCGACCATAACCAGGTAGTGGTCCGAATCGATATTTGCGCCGCGATAGGTCCTGTCGTTGGTAATATCCGAGAACTGCCTTCCATCTGTTAAATCATAGTCGATTTGTGATTCGATCTGTTGTGGTGATCTCCAGGTGAACCGATATGCGGGGCTGTGCTGGAAGTAGGTACCATATTATTTGAAAGCGGCGAAATCAATGGGTCTGAGGCCGTTTTTTATCGTAAAGCGTCATTATTGTCATCGTCACTTCCTAGGTGAGGTCTGTGCATGATGATTATGCTGATATTGAAGAAACAGGCATTGATTCTCAATTTACACATTCTGTTGTCGATTGGCCACCAGCTAATCACGCGTTTTTGAATTTCGTCCATCACGATAAAAGCTGTACCCTTTTTCTTTTAGCATTTCAAGCTTATTGCTTTCACAATTCGCTTATTGCTTGCTCTCAACTTGTTGTATTTATTGCTTGTGTTCTAAATGCACTTCCACAGTTATAGGGACTTTCAATAGGTCGGTAAGAATGCGGGTTCTTCGCAAGCATTTGAGAGACTTACAGGTCCCTGTTCCGATTTCCCAATCGTTAATCCATTTTCGTCGCTTGGGTCTATGTCAACTGTTCCAGTCCAACAACGGGTTAACAACCAGTTAACAACGGGTGTTTCCTATATTTTTGATTTTTACGGCTGGACCATTGTGCATAGCACTGGTTAGAGTCCCACGCAGGCACAAGGATCACTCGCCTCTAAGATGGAGAACAGACGCTCGGATAGGCTGAACCCTTTGTAGAGAGGACCCTCCTTCCCTGTCAGC
Organism: Aedes koreicus; assembly: GCA_024533555.2. Lineage (NCBI taxonomy): Eukaryota > Metazoa > Arthropoda > Insecta > Diptera > Culicidae > Aedes > Aedes koreicus. The sequence continues at coordinate 116,395 of JAHHFK020004049.1, read as the reverse complement.
ATACGACCAAGATCCTAGCGGCGTTGGTGACCCGATCCTATGGTTACTCGTACCCCAGTCGGCCCCACGGGAGGAAGGGATAGAACTTACTGGAAAGAGGCTAAGGACCACTAAATGGGGGTCTTTCTTATACTTGCAGGCACCGAAATGCCAATGGTACGCATTGTCCAGTCATTTACCAACCACGTATATATTTTACACAAAGTTCAAGCATACAGTTTATTCTATATAGTTAAAACTAACATTTATAAATTTTACATTACACAGTTTCATTTTTAAAGTAAAATTTCACCATTCGGCTGAACGAATGTATAACCATTCTTCAATATTATTTTCCAAGCAACACAAAACTGTCCAAATTAGTTGCAGCAACTTGAATGTTACTTAATTGAGTCACATTGAAGTAACATGAACTGAGTTGCAACAAGTGTGCCGTTAAGATTCTATCTGGTTATCCAAACGTGAACTAAGGTTATGTTTTAATACTGGAGTTGTTGAAAATAAAGCAAACGTATCCTACAAATCAAAAAAAGATTATTGTGTTGTGTGTTGTTTCAAAAATATATAGAAAAATTGAGAGTTGGTTAAACGAATGTTTTCCACTGTACAATAACACTAAGCATTTTAGCCTTGTCAATCAAGCAAGGTTTTTTTTTGGTGGATCGATTTAACTTTTTCTAATTAAACCTAAACTTGGACAAATCGATGCCTTTGCGTTTGTAGTACAAGATAAGATACACTTTATTCATCAAATGTTGCCACCGTCTAAGTCATATGAAAAATCAATCGGGAAAAGTAAAATGTTGTTGGATGCTACTTCCAAATGGACCGTTTTTATAAACTGCCCAGGATGAAATCAACAGCAGTCCATTCCTCAGAGTTTTTTTTTAAAATTTAACATCTTGTTTACATCACAGTTATTGAATTTTGGGCAAGTTTTGTTTGTTGTGCGATGGTTATTGCAGGTAATTGAAAATTGTAAACAATCTTAAACTAAAAATAAGAGAAATGAAAAGAGAGATATAATTTAAATTTTGGAGAACTTCTGGCTAAAAATTCATCTTCAATCGAGATTCTTATTTTACTATATTACTTTCTTATGCAACTTCCAAGGCCAACCAATAATTCATTGAACAATATGCCATTCGAAGGCAGCAGCCTTAATGGGTGGTAGATTGCGACTGATTGAAGACAAAGCGAAGTCAATCGCCGATAAATCATACAGCCAAGACAACAAATCCATGCTAATAGGACTTAATTCGATCTTGTTTGAAACTGTTGTCCTCCACCATCCGCACGGCTTTGAATGACCCGACGAACGAAACCATAAGACGATTATCGACTTGGTCGTCTTTTTCTGACAGTAAACGGCTTGTGGGAGACCACCCCGTTCTAACGGGTCAAGAAGAGCACCCGTAGACGGAAATTGATAAATAATTAATTGGCCGAGACGGAAAGAAAAACGTCCAGACAGACAACGAACTAACATCGACCATCGCTGAAGGGTTCATCAAATAAAACGAGTATTGAACTCCAATGCAGTCCGAGAATCGATTTTTCAACCTCCAATTTGATTTGAAAAGTTGTTTGTATCATTCTTTCGTGTTTAAATCCAAGCCTGATTGAATGTTTACCAACCATTGGTTGCAGCGCCACCATAATTTCAGCAAAACAAAGAACATTGCATGTTACCATCAGGTCGCACGTGACCTAGTAAATAGAACAACATGCAGGTACCGACAAAGCTCAAGCAGCATATGTTCGTGGAACGGACCAGTAATCGAAATCCATAACCGATCCTATTTGTAGCGAATTAAGCGATGAAAAGTCCCCGTTTAATCCAAAGACCCATTCCCGTATTCCCATGTGGTCCCAATGGTTGCAGATGATTAGATTGCTGAATTGCATCCAGTGGTGAAGAGCACGCAAAAAGTACAACAAAGTCAATTGAGATATGAACGAGCGAGGGAAGAACGTCAAGACGGCCACCACCATCCTCGAGCATCATCAGCAGCATCATCGTCGTCACAGCTCGAGAGGAAAATTGAAAAACTGTAAATAATCAAAATAAACCTCCCCTAGATTATCGTCATTATTTATTTATTGTTATTGTTACATTCATGTGCCTCTTTGCGCATTTTTATCGACCAAGGCAGTGTATTGTATGAAAGTGTATGGCAACAATCAGAGGGTGGTAGTCGAAGAAGGTCCCCTGTGCTAGGGGAAATAAAAATTATAGCACATCATCAGGTTTTATCCCTACGATTCCGAATTGAGACAACACGATCAGGGTTGAACTTTGTGGATGAAAAATTGACTTAGACCCAGATGACAACTGAGTGCTGCCTGTCTGAAAATGGAAATCAGTTACCCACAATGCGAAGCAATCGCGACTCTGTGTTCCGCAGAGGGAAGTTGCTTCCCTCATCCAGCCACAGCTCCGGGTTAATGTTCCGGGATTACCAAGCTCATTTGTCTCTCGTTTTGGAATGATTCTTTTCTCTTTTTTTTTATTTTTTGCTAAGCTCTATCGGAGTAGCAATCTGGAAAACGGTCCGAAACGTTGATGCTTATGATGAGGGGTGAGCACGTTCAAGCGAGCATAAGGGACTGATGGTGGTGATTGTTGTCGTCCGGCGCTCCCTTCTATTCATCATTAGGGGATGAATCGGAGGAATTGTGGAAAAGTTGTTTTTAATAGTTATTTATTTAGTTGAGGTGCACCTGTTAATCGTGTACCATGATTTCGGGTTCTGCTTTTGTTTCGGTGCTCGGTGATATACGAAGAGGAGTGATTCAGTTCGAAGAGATCATGTGCGGGAAGACACTGTAAAAAATATGCTGAAAGGAACTACTGTCGTTCTTTTTTATCTCGGTTTATCCAGTTTATTTCCGGCATTGAACTTAGTGTTCGTTATGCACTCCCACAGTTATTAAATGACTGTTTGCAATACCTGTACCTAGTATTATGGTAAGAAGTCGCGAAATTTTCCTAGAACAGATCGGGAATTGAACCCAACGACCTCCAGCAGGTAATTGAAATGTAGCCGTGACCTTACCGACTAAGCAAAAAGAGAATCAATTGCTCCTTAAAATCTCTTTGAGAACTACACGGCCATCATATTTACTCAATTTTGAGTCGTTTTTGACTAACTTTCATCAAAAGTGGAGTCACTCCAATTTGATTAAATGTTGTTGTGATTGACCAGTCGACAAATCTCTAACGTCCATTCGATGTAAGCCGATGTTATTGATTTGTCAATTTGATAATCCCAACAATGTTTTCTCAAATTTGAGTGACTCCACTTTTGACGAAAGTGCGTCAAAAATTACTCAAAATAGAATCGAATGGTGCGAGCGAGTAGATAATGTACTCTGAGCCAATATGTTCAGAAATAATGGAAGTATTCGATTTGGATTGAGTGGCTTTATTCCATCCATCAAGTTCTACCCAGTTTACCCAAGTAACAATTTTAGTTTTATTTCAGCCGTATAGCACTCCTCCCGGCTTTGTTGATAAAACTACATTCAAAACTGTTTTGTCTGCCAAAACCTCCTCTATGCTTCTTTAAAGCCAAAATTTGTACAAAGTGGCCCATTTTATAGACGGTTGTGAAAACAAGCTAATAAAAAACTTTATAAGACCATAAAGATTTTGAAAATTAGAAAGATTTTGAAAGTGAAAGATGTTCTGACCACTTGAGAACCTTCATAAAACCTATTGGCTGCCATGAAAACCAGCATACGACCAAATGACCACAGCTGTCAAACTTAACTGTGATAACGTGGTAGGTTTTTGTTGTTCTGCTGTGTTCGATTCTCTGGCTCTGCTTATTTATTTCGCAGTAAATAATATCTAAGAAAAAAGTTTTAGTGTTGTTGCATAGCAAAATATCTAAAACAAATTGAGTTTTTTACAGCGTTTCATGCTCCAAATCATATGCGTATTTAATTTCATGGTTAATATTGGCACGATAAGCGCCGAAAATTAATGCGCCTCGGAAATTATGCGGGTTTACAACAACAAAAACGAAATTTATACAAATATGTTCCATAAATTAATCATTAATTTCTTGATCATGGATGGAATTCAATAAGGTTATCTAAAAGAATGCTGAAGTTGGTCTCCGACCGATAGTTTATTTGCATTTCATTTAAAATTTGATGCATTTATCATCCCACATTTCAATTATTTCTTATATTTCAATATGGCGATTGGAAAAAATCACAGTTTTGCCAAAAAGCCAATTTATCTTCGCAATGGCTACTATAAAACTATTTGGTCATTCTCTGACATTTTCTGAGCATTTAAAAAAAAATTTTTTCAACTGTCCATAATATGATTACATGAATGAGTCCTAAAACGGCATCTTAAAACAGCATTTAACGAGTTCACAAAGTCGAAATAAAACCTTTGATAGGAGTAAATGGAATTTGAGAAAACAAGGTTTTAATATCGTTGTAAACAAACTGTGTAGGTTCTCATAAAGCTCACTAAAATATGAACCCTATTGGCACCTCTTGGTGCCATAATAAAACCAAATTGATTTCTAGTGGCTTTCATAAAATCTTAATCAAACTTATTACAGCTGGATAGTTTTGGCAATGTTACTTGGGTATCCACTTCCTGGACGCGGATGAGCAGTTTTTCTTGAAGTTTGACATGTGGGTGGGTTATTGTACCTGCCTTCTTGAGATTTGGCTTGACGATTGCTCAGTACGGTTGCGATCGGTCGCAGTTGGAAATAGTTTAGTGGATTGATATCATTTTCAACGGAATCAACGTTGTTTCAGAAACCCACTGTACCGTTGATCTGGTATAATGGGCAGAGGCCAGATCCGGCCAGAAGAGAGGAGGAATCTCATGCTTCCGTTATAGTGGAAGCAAGTACTCGTTTCGGCAAGCTTCCCTATTTATTGTTCCTTTCGTGTAGAAAATTGAACATTGCAAGCCACATGTGACCATTGCTTACCAAATGAGCAACTTCTCACAGATTTTTCCGTCGTAACAGTAGTATCTGCTATTGGGACACTCTCTCCAGCCCGGTTTGGTGAAGAATTGCGGTTTCGGCAGTGTTCTGGAATCCTCTTTCACGTACGTTTCCTAATCTAACAAAAAACAAACTGTGAGGGATTGTCCAAAAAACGGCTGTATTGCTATCGGGCCCTCATTTTCGCACGACACTTCTTGTTCAGAGACTACTTTCGTAATCTCTGCTTCCTGAAAGTCATCAAACCATTCTTTCTCTCAATCCACTGGATCATCCCGATGCTAGACCTGTATTTCTTGGTCAAATCACGAATGGTGCTGATTTGCTTTCCTGAATATTATCGACGACGTTTTGGTCCGATTCGGGATTGCTGGAATCAGGTATTCGTCCAGTTCTTGGCAGATCTTGCAGGGTATAATGCTTACCATACTTTTCAATCACTCGTTTTACACTTGCTGGATGCATTTTGACCTTTTTGGCAATCGGATTGTACGGTACATCCTTTTGAGTACACCAAATACTTCAAGTTCAATGCACGACATTTTGTAAAAAAAAACTGTTGTTTTGAAAAGAAACTGAAATTGTTGACATGTGAACAAAACGTATTACAAATACACGCTTAAATAATAGGCACTAGATTAGGCTAAATTTCCTATCAAATGTTCCTTACTACTTTTCGATACACTATTTAGGCTGACAAGGAAAAGGGAGCTGCATTCTTCGAAGGGTGCAGTCTTTCTGAGCATCTGTTCTCCATGTATGGGTGGATTCGGTCAGTGCACAGCTCTCACATAGAAAGTGACGATAACGCACAAAAACGGCCGCAGATTCGTCGATTTTCCCAATTTTCCAGCACAGCCTCCTATATCGGTACCTACAGATCACCACACCAGGCCGAATCACAAATCAACAACTTTAACGTAGAACTACGTTTCTATTTACTATACAGGGTGTTTTTTTTGAAAATTTTGAGAAATGAGAGCGTTACGTGAAAGATTTTAGAACACTAATAACTCTCGTTCAACTGAACAGAATGACTTCATTCGTTCATTCGATCGGGAAATTCAGAATTTTTCGGACTAAAATTTGAATTAATACTTTTTGTATAAATAATTCAAATATGTCCTTAAAATTGACCTACCTTTGATGTCATACAAATCTGAATATGAACGTGTGGAACATTTGGTTTTCCCTATCAGGGTCTTCAGAAACGGGTTGCAAATGGTCTTTTTATTTTCTTTTCATTAAGTTACATTCCACATTTAATACAGCAATATGGTTTGATATGATAATCGAGCCTGTCTTCTTTTATGAATGTTGCCTGCTACTGCATTCACGTGATCCTCTTGTTTCCAGACTATGCTACTCAACGCTAGTTAATAACATAGGGGACGAAGTGGAATGATTTAACTTTGACATCAGCCTGCCCGATTGTGACACGGAAGACGAAGCAAGGTTTGCTAGACCCAAACACTGTGCTTGACAACTAGAGTATCAGAATAATCCTACGTATTAGCAGTCCCACTCGCAGCGATAAGGAAATGTATAAACTACTTTCCAGAGTGAACAAAGTGAACATCACGAAGTGGGCCACGATAGCCGACTTTTTTAGGCCCGGATGGAGCAGGCGGTACGAACAAACCATAAATCGAAGTAGTTTTACTGTTCTCGCCATAGCTGCCGTAAACAAACTTATGGAGTTGTCAAATTTTCACAGTATATAGGCAACTAGTATATATTGACTATTGAACGATGTACTGACCACCAGGTGGCAGAGTAATCGTATGATAAATCGGAGCATTTAGTCACTTTTTTTAATGCACACTTTATAAAATATCAGAACTGTTTGGCTTGAACATGCGTGTCTTAATGATTTGAGACGATTCATACACAGATAAAAAAACATTTAATTTTCTATGTTATCTAATGCACAAAAAGGGAATGCTAGATTTGGCATAAAATAATGGGATATTTCATGTAAATTTTAGCCAGATAACGCCTGAATCTAGCCTGTTGTAAGGAAGATTGCAAACATTGTTGTATGGCGCATGAAAAATTGCAAACAATTTCGTTGTTTACGCCTCCTTTGACTTGAAATTAAACGAGGGAAATTTTACGCGCTTATTAAGATTTATTATTTTTTTCTGTGTACGGTGATAAATATTCCTAAGTAAAATTGTCAACTTACCGAACCAGGATGGATGGGTTTCATACACTTACATACTATGAATTTATCAATTGGTTCCGCTCATGTGAATCGCTCACAGGTTATTGAATTCTCTTAGAAAGAAAACGCTGAAGTTTTTATCACAATCAAAATTGTCTCAAACATCCATCCATTGGTTTACTATACGAATTTTGACAACGCCTTTGTTTTCTATATAAGAGTACACTTTACAAGTCCGAAAAATGAGAGCTTCATGAAAAGTGGTCTGCTTCAGATTTCCAAATTTTTTTCAGCAACCAATTGGAAATATTTCTAGCAACTTGTTGCATTATTCATTTTTTTTAAATTATTTTCCTAAAAACTTTTAAATATTTACTAAAGGATAAGTTCTGTTTTCTAATTGAGAAAACTGATTAGCTCAAACGATTTGTTGCAAGTGTTTCTTACAAAGACTTTACAAACGCACCTATAGAAAGCAGCTTTCTCATTATTTTAATTAATTATCAACTTCAACAGCTTGGTGGCAAAAAAATACAAGCCTTAAATTTATGAGTTGCAGCAATTTCATGAAGAATCGTTTAATTCTTTCAAAACCTCATGTCATACAAAGATAAAAAGAAACATTTAATTTTCTGCGTTATCTAATGCACGTAAACGGAATGCTAGATTTGGCAGAAAATAATGGGATATTTCATGTAAATTTTAGCCAGATAACGCCTCAGTCTAGCCTGTTGCATGAAAGATTGCAAACATTGTTGTATCGCGCATGAATAATTGCAAACAATTTCGTTGTTTACCCCTCCTTTGGCTTGGAAATTAACGAGGGGAAATTTTACGCACTCGTAAAAAATAATTGTTTTTTGATGAAGTTTTGTCAGAAGTAGATAATTTATCATCTCCATGCGATTCAATAATGCCCTCCGCTCGTTTTCAAATTTGATCTTTCAATTTTCAAAGCCTGCCGTTGCCCTATACGGAACTATCAATACACTTTCTCTTCATGTCTATTTCGTTCTAGCAATAAATTACCGTCCACTCCTAGCGCTTCGCATGGAGATGATAAATTATCTACTTCTGACAAAACTTCATCAAAGATCGTTACTTCCGCGCTTGGGAGAATACAAAAACAACAATCAATGTGTAATTATTTTTTTCTGTGTATGTAAGCTCAATAAACAGTTCAAGGATTGAATTTTGCTTGAGAACATCTATATAAATTTTTATAAGCAGTTGATAGATACCCTCACGAGTCAACGCTCAACAAATTTGTACCATTTTGACGTACTGTTTTGTTTGACTTCGGCATACGGAGTAGCCACTTGGACTTGATATTTCTGCCCATGTCTCCCGGTAAACGACAAATAGTTGTAAATTATGTAAATATCAGAGCATGAAAAGCAGCAATTTGCATGACATAGTTGTAATAAAGTTGAGCTTTGGTAAGCAATATTATCCGCAATGAGTGGAATGCCCTAGAAATTTACTCGATTTATAACTTTAAGGTGGAAGTTTTGTGACGCTCCATTTATGTGCATGATATCTAACAGAAATTCACACTACTTATTCGAGCTATGCAAGGAACCGGACAGTCTTCTGTGAAAACCATCCACGTCACAGATGACTCAGGCGGCTAAATGACGTAGGCTATAATTTTGACTAGAACGTGTCGCGAAATAAGTTCAAGACTCTAATAAGATAGCTAGATAAGAATAGATAAATAAGATAGATAGATAGTTTTTGTTATCAGTCATAATTGTCGGTTACGTGGGTTTGGTTCGATTCCCAACTTGGAACTTTTAGCAAAACGAAAATGTCCAATATGGTCCATTGGGTGTTAGATTAAGTTGTCCGTTGTAATTCGCTCTGTGTGCAGTGTTCAGTCTGTACTTTGAGCTAAAAACAATGTAAATGTCTTTTCAATACAGCAAATCAGTTATTGGCATTGGCAACGAAAGAAGAAATTTCAATTCAACTAGCGGATTTTGAGCTATGATGTTTTGAAAAGTTATTTCCGAATCACATGCCTTTTTCAAAACCTAAATCGCGATGTTTTTAAGACTAGCGGAATAAACACACACCAACACAATATTGGATGTTGCTGTTAGAAATGTACGAAACATACATACAGTCGTTTCCGGTGTGCCTAAGTTACTATATTCAGATAGTATGTTCTAAGCAAAAGGTTTTCATCTTCTTTCTTGGAATTTAATTATCACTAACGTTTGCATTTAAAAAAATGGACAAAAATCTCCGATTTTTCATGGGTTTACCTTCACCCGCACTGACGAAACTACCCATGCAGCATCAATCATAGTAGCCCATGAGTCAGCAGACAAAATTTGACAGCTCTATCAGGCGAACTCTAACCGTGGTGGCAAAAACAGTGAAGCAACTCCGAACAGAAGTGTGCGAGTTCAAAGAACGGCACCCCGCCGCGTCGAAAACGGACATCGTGCGGCTCTTTTTGGACGCCGGATAGGCCCGTTCCGGCATCTACAACAACTTGGCACTATTAGACAACAATCAGAGCATCGAAAAAAAGCCCGGTTCCGGATGACCGACGACCCTGAGGGACAAGAAGCTCCAAAGGATGCTGAAGAGGAAGACCGAGGGAAAAGTGTCTGCGTCAGTTCAACCAGCCAAACAGTGAAAAAGTACCTGGCGAACATTAACATACATGTGCAGGCAATGACACAGCGCCAGCGGCTGAAAAAGATGGTCAACTCGATTTTCCCGGCGAATCGCGACGTGGCGGTGTTGATGGACGACGAGACCTATCTCACCCTGGATGGCAACGACTGTTAGGGCACTTCGTATTTTACTTCCCCCACGAAGAAAGTGAGCTCCGAGGTGAAGTTCATTTCACTCACCAAGTTCCCCAAGAAGGTGCTGCTGTGGCTGACAATCAGCGAGAAGAGGATGTCAAAGCCGCTCTTCTTTTGTTCCGGACTGGCCGTGAACGGAAAAATTTATAGTACGAAATGCCTGCCGGAAGTTGCGTCGTTCATCAAGAAATACCATAAGAGCGAATACGCGGTGTTCTGGCCGGATCAATCGTTGGAGGAGATGGAGCGGCTGAATATCGATGTGGTACCCAAGTCGGCGAACCCGCCCAACGTCCCCCAGCTGCGTCCCATCGAGAATTTCTGGGCCAACCTGAAGCGTAAGATCTACTCCAACAATTTTGTCGCGAAAACTGAGGAGCAATTGATAAATAAAACGAAGAAAGAACTCAAAAACATGCCTACGCACATGTTTTCGTCCACCATGGCGATGGTTCCGGTTAACTGCCGGAAGGCCGCTTGCAAGGACGTAGAATTTTTTTTTGCAAGTAAGCTTAAATAATTACCTTCCATAGGAAATTCATCAAAAGCAATGATCTGTCTTAGTTTTTTTTTTCACCATCCGATAAAAGTCCTTTTTTTAATGCAAACGTTATTAGCTTACTGTCTGCTCAACTTAGTGTTCAAATTGTACCTCAGCAGCTTCAGCAGTAACAGGCATGGCAAATTTTACCACAAAATAAGTATTTTCCAATATTTCTCTAGTCGTGATTGGTTTACTTTCCTTTGACCGTCTTTGGATACTTTTTGCCGTAATTTTCCTATCATTCAGAAAACTTCGAACGACATTGTTATCTTCCATCTTTGTTAAAAATCTGACTGATGGTCATGTTTATTTTCTTCCCCGCCGTATTTTTTTTTGCTTTTTCTTCCAGCCAGTTTCTTTTTGGCATGGCTTCAAAATAACGTTTATCACTACCTGAAAACAAAAGAAACCCAATAGAAAGTAAGCTGCCGTTAATGTACTTGACAAAAAAAAAATTTGTTAACGTTTGCTGAGCTGTCAAAAACGTGGTTATTGGCAAGTGTTGCCAACACCTAACAGTGCTTTTACGGCTTGTTCTGAGAGGTGTTTTCCAAGAACCGATTTCTTTGTAGCGTTAGATGAATCCTTCGAAGTGGTTTCAATTTCTTGAAAACAGTACATGGTCTAAAATGATTCAAAGACAGACTAATGACGAGCTACCTTTTCGCGTCCATGATTTTCACAAGTCTCAAACGAAAATGAAAATTCAAATTTAATCAATCAAATGTGTTGAAATTTGAATACGCTCTAAAAGAAAAATGTGCAAACATGTCTGTGATAAACCCATCCAAAGTTAAACATGTTTAAAAACACTGACAGGGATCATCACTCACCCTGTACCTACGATTCTTAGATAGAAGTCATAACTGAACCTACTCAATATTGAGTCAACTGTGAGTATCAAGGGAGATCGGAGAAACTCGTGCTTCGAAAGTGCCGTGTTTTTCTTCTACTGCATCAAATTCTAGTAATCCAACAGTCAATTTTAAAAATATGTAATATAAAATCAGAACAACGTAAAGTTACATTATCATCGGAGTGCCGTATTCAACGCTTGGCAGCGAATTCTGACCTAATTTTCGGGTTGTGCTCTGGTGGTGTTTTTTTCAATTTGGTGCTTCACCCCGGAGAAAGTGTTCTATCAGATCGGTTATTGCGGTTATTGTTAGTTTTGATATTTTAAACCGTACACTGATGCATTTTTAAAGTATTTGTAGATACATAGCTTAGAGATGTGTGGAGTGAAACATAAATTGAAAACCAGTGTAATGTCGATAACGGCCATTTGCTGGTCAAAAGCAACGAACGAAGCCAACGTACAAGCGTGCGTGCGAGGCTGGCACAGAATATCCTTTTGATCCAACCACGTGGTGAACAGAATTTTCAAATGCTGGTTGCATAGCAAACGGGCAGATAGTAAAGTTAATTCTTACACTTATTTTGTCACGAGTGCATGAAATTAATTATGAATCAACATCGAACATTTAATTTTTATCGAATGCACAAGCTAGTGTTATTTTGGAAGCGGACTTTGGTGAGTTCTATCTGATTATAAATTTATTACAAAAACCTATTTTGAAGTAATACTAATTACGGGCCTGGTTTGGAAGTTTTACATTTCCAAATCCGGAAGTGTGTTGCAGTACCCTTATCCATATGATATAATGTTTACATGCACTGCTTATTGCACGTGAAAGTAACCTCAGAATAGCCGTGATTCTCCAGACATTCTGAAATGGGTTGCTGGTTATGCAGTAAAGCTACCACTTTCTGGCTCTCAGATTAAAGCTGCTTATGTTGGTCACTCAAAGGATTGTTGCAAATATATTTCTTCCATAATACCATTGCCGACCAACGGGTGTTAGAATTAATTCACGCATACAAACACAACTTTGTGTTGAGTACATAGTTTAAAAATCTACAGCGTCGTTCGAATTTAGACCTTTTTTCAGATTTTTTTTTTAATACCAAATGACTTCAAAATCTTTGTTGTTTTATTTTTTTGAAAAAAAAAAAATTTTTAAAATCGACTTTCTCTCCCGGGAAACAAAAAAATTAAATTATTTAGAAAATTATTTTGACTGCAAAACCACCCTTATGGGTAAAATGTCGAAATTTGGATTGGATTGGACCCCTAAGCCATGTCCAATTGAGCTAACAATTTTCATAGGGTCATTTTTTGCGGTAAAAAATTTGTGAGCAATGTCGTTTTTTTGGAATTTTGTTAGATGAAAAAAATCCATTCATTCCATTGGTACACTATTGAATATGAATGTTCATCCCCAGAGGCAGATATATAAATCCAAGCATTCTTTATCTTTCAATAAATTACATTTATGCTCCATAACTTCTCACTGTGCCACCGTTGAAAATCCACTGTAAATAAAACATCTGTTTTCGTAAATAGAGCATTGCGAAAACCGAAAACACATTGCCCTTTCCCTTGAATATGTATCGAGTCCCTACAAGGGCAGCAACTTTTGTCACATTTGCTCGATTCGTCTCGGCTCTCTGATGGAACGCCGCCCGTGTGCTCAGTGAGGCTTGATTTGAGGGTGCTGAATTAGATTTGAATCCTTCCCAATTGTGGTGATAACGTACCGTGAAAATTACTACGACGAACATTGTCGGGGTGGACAGTTGTTAGTTTTTTCTGAACGAGCGCGAAACAAATCGATGATTAATATTGTGTGATGTTGAATTGATAAACTCTTTTTCTCTAATCAATTTTCAGATGAAATCAAATTCGGCATCAGCCGGCTGGTCAAGAACGAATCGGAAGACGAGGACAACAACAACGTGTACCACCAGTCGGGGCATGTGCCGAACGGGTACGATTCAAGTAGTTTAAGCGTGCGGTCACGATCACGCAGCCGGTCCAGGTCCCGGGATCATTCCACTAGATCACGATCGTCTTCGATAGAACTTGAAGTGGATTCGCCTCCTCCTCCGCCACGAATAAGCCTATCTCCGACGACGGAGATTGCACCCATACCGAAAAATTCCGAAGCCTTCTCCGTTTCCGCTTTGCTGAAGCGTGAAGACGAACCCAAGTCCAAGTCGCCTTTGTCGAACGGTTCGTTCGAGTGTGTGAGGTTCGTCCGAATGGGATCTATTTTGAGTGTTGTTTTTTTCAGTAAAAAAAAATCTAATTACAGACCAAACTACTCCCAGTTCTACGAGCAGAGCCTTCTGAACCGGCCACTGTTTCATCCGTTTCCTTTTTTCGCGATGCTTCAGCAGCAAGGTCACCAGTTGAATCCAGCCTTAAGCAAGTAAATTTCCTTCCTGTCAAATTGTTTGAATCTTCTCACAAACAGTAACGTTCGGTTTAGTCTCTCCCGCAGTTATCATCCCTCGACGCCGGAAGATCTGCTTCGGTTACGACACTTTATGGCTCAAAATGCAGCGGCAGCGGGAGCAGTCGTGGCTGGTGGAGTTGGCAATGGAGCCAACGGACCTACCGGAGCTCACCTGGACTTTAACCATCCGCATCATCCACACCATCTGCTGATGCGTCCAGGTATGAGCCTTACCCTAGCTGATCTGTATTCATGTACTAAATGTGACAAAATCTTTACTACCCCTCACGGATTAGAAGTGCACGCACGGAGATCGCACAACGGCAAACGGCCGTACGCCTGCGAGATGTGCAACAAGACGTTCGGCCACGAGATTAGTTTAAGTCAACATAGGTAAGATGCGGGGCGCACTTCGGTCATATTTATAAACTGCTTGTCGAATCAATTTGAACTTTTCACCCACAGAGCTGTGCATAGTGTAGAGAAAATTTTCGAATGCAAACAGTGTGGGAAGGCATTCAAGCGGTCCAGTACGTTGTCGACGCACCTGCTGATTCACAGTGATACCAGGCCGTATCCTTGCGGGTTCTGCGGAAAGCGATTTCATCAGAAGAGTGACATGAAGAAGCATACCTACATCCATACCGGTGAGTGTTTAAATCGGCCTCTCTTAATTTTGACACTTGACTGTTTCGGAAATCAATTAACATCGAGAAATTTTAACGCTGTAGATCACAAATCACAATATGACAAGATTTCTGTGATGAAGAAAACGCCTCTCATACGGTACCGAATAATATTATCCTTTAATCGGTAATCGATCAGTATGCTACCGGCAACATGTGTTCACAAATTTTTCACTCAAACAATCCAGAAAAAGAACACGGCTCACCAAGTGAACATATTTACATACCGAAACCACCACACATCGGTTGCAGCTAGCCTGCGGTCTCTGGAGGCAAAGGAACAAACAAAATTTGTCAATCCCCTTCGTAGCAAAAATGCAAAGAAGAAACCAAAATGACCTGACCGAAAACTAACAATTTGGACATGCGACTCACGACAAAGGTCGAACAACTTGTCAGGCAACGAAGCAGCAACCCTTCGGCGGCGGGTAGAAGGACAGGGGCTGATCATTTACATCGTCTAATCCTATTCATACTCACAGATCTGTGAAAATCCATTGTGTTGTTTGTTGTAACACAAATAGATTGTGGTGTCACTCGAGCCTTTAGGTAGGAGGCAGAGAGTTCTACCCCCCTGTCCGGATCTTTCCTGGAGGCGATCCTTGGATTGCTAATCCCAATTTGAGGTTTGTTGACGTTCCTTTGTTCCTTTGGTTGTAGGACAATTTTCCTATTTTTGTCACCCCTTTCCCCGCTAGAAACGTTCCTCATCCTTTCCAAATAGCGTGAGAAACCGCAGCACATGCTTCCATTACCTTCTGTAGAAAAATCCTGACGGCATCACACAGCAGTATGGAAAATCCTTCAGGCACAAGAAAATAGAATATTGATTTTTCATTTAAGACTAGAGCAAAAGATGGTGGAAAATCTTACCTCAACTAGGAAAAAAAAGCATCCTGGCGTCTACTGCTTTCAAATGGATGGAAATTTATTCCAGCCAACCGAGCCGAGCGGGGAGAAAATCATTTCCAAGTGAATTGCTATCCACCAAAAGCTTCCCTTCCACCCTTCCCATTCCAGACATCCTCTGAAGAAAAAAACGAGCGAAAAATGAACGCGTGAAACAGCGAAAACTTGAAAAAAAAATCACTCCCCACAAAATTTAACCGCGATTTTATTCTTCATAATTTCATAACGATCCACCAACCGCTCCCAGAGAGCACTTTCGCGAACCAACGAACCAAGCCCAACCGACATTCAGTCAGTCACTTCAGCGCCGGGGAACGAACGCAATGTGGAAAAAATGGGGCCCATCGAGATAAATTTTAATTTCAATTATCATTAAACTTTTTTTAGGAGTTTCATAAAAAAGATTTCTCGTGCGGTTTTATTCAACGAGATTGGTTTTTTTTTTTGCTCTTGTGGAACCCGCGGGGGAATGGGAATAAAGGCGCACTTGTTTGAAAAGTGCAAAGTGAATTTTTACAGTTGGAATGATGTAAGGGAAATTGGAACTTTTGTTAAATCAGTAGAGGTTTAAGGAATAATTGCACTAATGATGGATCAATAATTTAAAAGAGCAGTATTAAATGAAGTATTAAGTGAATGTTTAGATTCCTTCAAATCATCCTTGCATGTTCCTTTGAGTCATTCTAGATTTTTACAAATTTCTATCCAGAATCTTAGCTACTTGCTGTGATGCTCTTGATTCCCTGTACGCTCGCGTAATAAATTCCAAAGCGTTGCGTTAATTTTCGCATAGTTTCAACTAGCCATGGGACCAACACTATCATTTTACTTCATTTTCAATGTTGTTCTCAATTTTCGGAAACGAATTTAAACCGTTCAAACACGAAAACAAACGAAAGATATCAGACAAACGCTCAGCATGCTGCGATGATTATATTAAAACCATTAAGCTTAGTGACGTTTAACGTACGCACACTATCGTCAATGAGGTCTCAAAAATTCCCAGCTCAAAAGATTCTATTCCACCCTCTCCTAAACAACATTTTAAATCAACATTTCTTTTTACCCTCCTTTCTTGAAACTAAACGAAGGGAAATTATACACGCTGGTTAAGAAGTAGTTCATTTTTTTCTGTGTGTATTAGTGTTATGCAAAATACTGTCATTGTGTTCGTGAGATGATGCACAGCCTGTTTTTTGTAAACATGCGTGACGTAGATCTCCAAAAACATCAATTTACAATAGCAGCAAATCACAAGGTGGAATGTTTATTTTCGGTAATTGGGGTAGTTTTTAAAAGGTTTCGGCTGAAAAATGCCTTCTTGTGCACTAAAAGGATGCGGACAAAAACCAAACTTGCTTTGTTATCATTCGCTTGTTTTTGGAGTTTTACGTCACTACCCAAAATCATGGATTGTTTACTCATTTTTCGTTACTAATACCGACAAACACCATGCTCTTCTCCACCTGTATAGACCTCATTGCACTATCGTGTCTATCGTCCTGTAAAAAAAACAAACTACAAGGTACAGCCCAATGGGGTTGTGCGCAAAAGTGACGTAGGACTACGCAGCAATGTGCAATCTAGATCGCTTGATTTTTTAAAGGGTTTCGTTCCAAATCAAATTCCCATACACTAAGCGTTCGCACTACAACCTTAATTAAGCACCTAATCTACTTAATCCACTATGTACAACTAGGAACTACAATATGTGTACACATGGTCGGTCAGCTGTAATAATGCTTCGTTTGTTGGTTGTCCAACATGCTCGGTCATTTACTCCGTGACGCGACGTAAGAAGCAAATGCCACGTTGAGCCGGTGCATCGTATTGAAATTTTTGATGAGCGCAAGAGAAACTACAATTAAACAAACTCTTCAATTGGGTAAATTAATTTGTTCGTCCTGAAAAGGACTGGTTCTAATTCATGACGGGGAACACATGGTTCGCGAATAAACTTAGCTTTTCTTCACGGTCTGAAAAGAACAGCTTGTGAAATGGTCACAGCGGAAAGAAGTTTCATCAGCTCTTCGTCGTTGCTGCAGATGACGTGGGACGATTCTGGTCTACTTGTTGTCGTGGCGGCGTTACCTGCCAAATCGAGGACTTCAGTCACTAGCACACATCACTGCAGCGAGGTAGCTGGGGGCACCGGCGGTAACGCGCTCGATGTATTGTCCTTCCAGAGCAGACGATGAATTCGACCGAGTGAGAACTGCAATCCGACCGGAAATTTGCCACGGCGACTCATATCGCTAAGAAGCAGTGCACCAGACGACTTAACGGGCGCAGTCGAGCGCTGCTGTAACATCTTCGATAATGGCGGATGAATGAAGCAAATCCTGCAGCCACTGCACAGCTCCTCGACTGTTGTAAGACTGAATCAAAATATTCTGCTAGAGCTATTAGGTAATGGCGTCGAATGCTAGTGCACGAAAGAAGGCGGTACCAACGAAGGCCATGTGATACAAATTGCATCAAAGGGGACGAACTTCAGTTATTGCGCCACAATAATTAGTTTTAATAACCGCACGCTAGACGGATGATTTTCTTAACAGAAATATGCCTTATGTACTTGCCATCACCAGCAACTAATCCGCTATGCACAACTAGGAACTAAAATGAACTCTACTAAATGGTCGGTCGGACGTGTTGCAGTTCGGCTCGCATTATCCATGTTAAAATTTCGTTCGTTGGTTGTTCATTTACTCCGGGACGCAGCGTTTCAAGCAATGCTATTTGCAGCTGAGGCGCGGTAATTGAAATTTCAAACACAAGAGAAAAATTCAACCAAACTCTTTAATTGGCAAACTGATTTGGTCGTCCTGAAAAGGACGGATTTACTTGACGGGGGAGAAACATGGTTTGCGATTGAACATGGGTTTTCTTCTTAGTTCAGCTCCTCGTCATTGCGGGTGACCATCTGCAGGTGACGTGGGATGTCAAGGGTGGCTTTTTCTCGCCAACTCGTAGGTTTCAGCAGAGAAGTTGACGGGAGCATCAGCACCAACTGCCAACAGCACAAAAGCCTCTCTGGGTAACGACTGTTCGTCAGTGCACCCTCCAAAGGGCTTGTTGCTGCCAACTGCGTTTCTTCAGCAGATTTATGCACAGCTTCACGACTGTCGTAAGACTGAATTAAAATGCGAAGGTGTACCCGTTATATAACATTCATGACTGCCTAGGAGATGTTCCTTACTTGAATATGAAGTCTGTGCTAGGATTATACTGTGCATTTGGTAAAATTACTTTGAAAAATCGACATTATAAGACATCACCTTGTATTTACGTTATTTTCAATAGCCTTATTTTGAAAATCAATCAATTCCAATTATAAAATTGATGCGTAGAAATATTCCAGATAGATTGGTGCAAAGATTTTGAAAATCGGCCATGAAATGAATTATTTATTAACGTTCAAAACCTAAGCATATTTCGTGACGCTCCAAATTTTTGTACTCGCAACGTGTACCCCTCTATTAAAAACAAAGACGTAGACGTCAAAATGATTGTTTTCCCACAGATAACCTAAAACCTTACGGAGTGAGAGTGTAAGAGTACACGATGCTCTATATGTATAACCCAATTGTGTTATTCTAGGAACCCGTTCACATTACAACCTATAGGGTCCGGCAATTGAACTGCATCATTACTTCAACAGTCATTATTACGTTGCACACGAAACTGTATTGGACGACCCCTCGTCACTTTGTTAACACTGTGTATTGGCTGTCAGTGGATGTATGTGTTACTTATGTAACCGAGTGTTATCCAGAAAAATGCATCTCGAACAGAAACGTAGTGCTGTGGTTACTTTGTTCCGTGCTGGAAAACGGCCTAAGGACATAGTTCGTGAGCTGCCCGATTTACATGTGTGCAGAATTTTTGTACACAGTACAGTCAAAAGATACCTGGAGACCGGATGTTCCAAAAAAAAAAAAACGGTTTGGTGGGCGACGTCGAGCTACCACCGGCTGGATAGTCAATAGGAAAATAGATATAGTTTTTGGCTCAGGAAGTCCCAGCACATCTTTCCCAAGCTTAATGATTCGCCCCTAATAACGTTACTCACACGAACACATCCTCAAATGTTCTGTAAAAATAACAGAGCGAATCAAAACAAAAACAAAGATTCTAGTACCGAAAAGGGCAAGGTTCAAGACCTTTCGGTGAGGCAGAAACAAGAACGATTAAAAAGAGCGAAGGCGCTGCGGAAGAGGGCCGTGAGAGGAAGGTTGGAGAAACCGTGGTTGCCGACTACCCAACAAACATCGGTGTTGAATTAGAGCTTGTTCAAGCAAATTTGGAGAAGCTATTCAGCTGTTTCTTCTAGAATAGCTGAATAGCTTCTCCAAATTTGTTTGAACAAGCTCTAATTCAACACCGATGTTTGTTGGGTAGAAACTCTTCATCGTACAGCAGTTCGTGAATACACAGAACGACAGAGTTTGATTGCCAGAAAGATCACGAACCCATGCCGACGTGCTGACGGCCACCAGCCTACAGAAACCAGCATCGGCAATGGCTTGGGCCGGAATCACCCGTGATGGTGGGACTCCGCTGGTTTTGTCCCTGAAGTAGTGAAGCTCAACCAAAATACATATAGGGGACTAGTTCTACACAACGTCGTCGAATTGCGGGCACTTACTTTTTACTTACTTGGTATAGCTTTTCTGGAAATCAACATTCATTAATCTAGTTTTCACTGGATATAATGTGTATGAAATTTGATAGCAAGATACTCTATTTCACGTTATATAGCCTGTAGTCTGAATGGGGTATAGCGTTAACAAGACATTCTTATTATAGTTAGTTTGAAGAATATATGTTTATTTATTTTTTTAAAAGGCATATATGGAGAGTTCGGAAGTTTCTGGAATAATTCAAAGCTAGTTGGAATGTCCTGCAATTACTAAGCATATTCAGAAATCTCTCAAAGTATTAGCAGTTCTTATACCCCGTTCGCACTACAACCAATTTTACGTGAAATAGAGTATCTTGATATCAAATACCATGCACATCATTTACAGTGAAAACAAGATGTATAGATGCTGATTTCAAGATACTTTATATCACGTAATATAGGTTGTTGTAGTGCAAACGGGGTATAAGAATATTAACGAAGTCACATGAATATTTAAGAATTCCAGGAATATATTCAGGAAGTATTTAGAATTGACTAGAAGCGCTCGGAATATCCACGGAATTTTCGTTACACTGAAGAAGTTCTCGGTTAGGAATATTTTGAAAATATTGAAGATTTTTTCGGAATATCGACTCAGTTCTTGAGATTTTCAGTAAGGGCAGAATAATAAAACATCATTAAAAATGGAAAAAATAGCAATGAATATATGTGAAATCGCCATTAAATTAATAACGACTGTTCCAGAAAGTATAAACACACCTTATTTTAACGGTCACTCTGAATATAATGAAATATTTCAACATGTTTTGGCTGCGTCCTCTTGCTTGCATATTTCTGAATGACATAGCATCAAAAAAGTGCTCATTTTTGTGTTACCTATCAATATGCGCGGTCTTACTCCGGAACAACGAAAAAGTATCGTGCACAAATGGTGCACTGTGAGCGGACTCTCCTTGAGGAAATTGGCCAAGGAAGAGGGTGTAAGCGTCGGAGCGGTACGATCTGCGATTCAAAAATATAGAAAACAGTGTACGTTTGAAGATGCGCCGAAGAGTGGTCGGAAATCCGGTCCTGTTAGTCCGGATATCGATAAAAAGATCAGGGATGCCTACAAGCGAAAATCAGCGACTTCCGTTCGGGATGTTGCGAAAAAACTAGGGACCTCGTCGAGTAACGTCATGCGTGCCAAAAAAAGACTTGGGCTAAAAACATACCGGAAGCAGAAAAAACCCAAAAGGAACCCAAAACAGGCCGCGTCCGTGGAACCACGGGCCGGCAACTCTACGATTCGCTATTGTGTAGAAATTCTGGATGTATAATAATGGACGATGAAACGTATGTGAAACTAGATTACAAAACGCTTCCCGGACCATAATTCTATACTGTAAGCGAAGACAAAGACATCCTCGAAACGGAGAAGGCAATTTTTACCGAAAAATTCGGTAAGAAGGTTATGGTTTGGCAGGCAATATGCTAGTGTGGTAAAACATCTAGTCCGTACATCATAACGGAGACGATGAACACTCAGAAATACGTTAAGGAATGTCTCCAGAAGCGATTATTGCCGATGATCAGGCAGCACGAAGGTCAAGTAGTGTTTTGGCCTGATTTGGCGTCATGTCATTACGAAAAGGACGCTTTAGAATGGTACAAAAGTCAAAATGTATGTTTCGTGCCAAAAGACATGAATCCGCTGAAGTGCCCGGAGGCACAGCCAACCGAGACTTTTTGGGCTTTAACCAAAGCAAAGCTTCGAAAATTTATAAAACCAGCGGACGACATCCAAAAATTTAAAAAAGATTGGCCAAAAGTGGTCAAAATGGAGGGACGTACCATTGTGCAGAAGCTAATGGGTCATGTTCGAGGAAAAGTTAGGAGTCTTGGCTGTGATTAAATATTTTGATTGAACGAGAATAAAATATCATATAAAACACAAATACAAATATGATTTGCCAAATAAAATTATTAAAACTAAAAGTAACATGACTTTTTTCTTATTTTGAAAAAGTGCTTATACTTTCTGGAACAGTCTATAAGCCAAAAAAAAAAAAAAAAAAAAAAAAAAAAAAAAAAAAAAAAAAAAAAAAAAAAAAAAAAAAATACTTTATATAAAAAAAAAAAAAAAAAAAAAAAAAAAAAAAAAAACAAAAAAAAAAAAAAACAAAAAAAAAAAATAATATTTATACATAATAATAATAACTAAAAGATAAAAACAACAAAAAAAAATCAAAATTTATAAAAAATCCCCCAAACAAACAAAAAAAAAAAAAAAAAAAAAAAAAATTTTTTTTTTTTTTTTATTTAAAAATTTAAAAAATTTGATAAATTTTCTCACATATATACCGCGATAACTATTATTTTGAAAAAAAAAAAACCAGATTATTTTTTTGTTTTTATTTTTTTCTTTTTCTTTTTTTTTTAATTTTTTCCCGTCCCCTTTTAATAACTGAAAAAGAATTATCTATTTTTTACCGCTATTTTGCGAATTGTTATTTTTTCGTTGGCACAGTTTTTGATAATTTAGTGGCAATTTTGTGAATTTTCAATGCTAAATGTTCATTAATTAGTGCCAGTATATATTTTAGTTGTTCAGTAAGTCCCTCGTATTCATTAATAATTATCAGATTGTGCTAAGAATCCACAAAGTCTTCAGCACATGTCTAAAGCTGGACACACTTAGCATTGAGCCGCACAAAATTATAAATTTCTTCGCCAAAAAAGCACATAAAAATGCGTTTAACGTTTCATTTTACTGGGAATTAATTGAACTTCAAAGGAAAAAACAATGAAAAATTATTCGTCAGCATTTCGGATTAATTCTTGGACTTTTCACTTAATACCACCTATCATTGCTTTCACAGTAAAGCTGTGAGCTTGATTTGCCATTTTATTCCACCACTTCTGCAAATCAGATGGTTTTTAATTGTTCACATATCACATTTGCCAACGTCAAAACCATTCCATGACGTTCAGGCTATAATGGCAAGTCAGGCCAGAACTTTACCGGACCGGTCCATGCATATTCTCTCCTGTGATGAACATTTTTGCTTTCTTTCCACAACTTTCCATATCATCAAATTGCGAGCAAAATTGTCTTTAAATTTCAATCTACCTGAAGTAAAACTTGTGTCCCGGGAGAGGTCCAAAGTCCATTTTAACATATGTTTCATCGTCCATCAAAATGCATCCGTTGTATTTCGTCAGAACAGCGTTCTTGAGCGGCGTTTGGCAACCAGGTTCTGTTTCAGCGTTGGGATGCTTGCTGGCATGGTACGGAAACCTTCACGCCGACAGATTCGTCGAACTGTACTGTACGGCGCAGTGAACCTTTTCGCCAAATCACGCAAGGAGATTCCAGAATTGTTCCGCACTGCCCTACGGACTTGTAGTTTCTGGCCATATGTTCCACTTCTACGGTTGTTTTGCTTTATCCAGTGATAATATTTCGCGGTAACATTCCAGGATGGTATTTACAGTCGATTTTGAAAATTTAAATTACTTTGCGATCATTCCTCCTCCATTTTGAAAGTTTTACCGGTCACTTTTGAATTACTGAAAGTGAATTATCTATTTTTTACCGCTATTTTGCGAATTGTTATTTTTTCGTTGGCACAGTTTTTGATAATTTAGTGGCAATTTTGTGAATTTTCAATGCTAAATGTTCATTAATTAGTGCCAGTATATATTTTAGTTGTTCAGTAAGTCCCTCGTATTCATTAATAATTATCAGATTGTGCTAAGAATCCACAAAGTCTTCAGCACATGTCTAAAGCTGGACACACTTAGCATTGAGCCGCACAAAATTATAAATTTCTTCGCCAAAAAAGCACATAAAAATGCGTTTAACGTTTCATTTTACTGGGAATTAATTGAACTTCAAAGGAAAAAACAATGAAAAATTATTCGTCAGCATTTCGGATTAATTCTTGGACTTTTCACTTAATACCACCTATCATTGCTTTCACAGTAAAGCTGTGAGCTTGATTTGCCATTTTATTCCACCACTTCTGCAAATCAGATGGTTTTTAATTGTTCACATATCACATTTGCCAACGTCAAAACCATTCCATGACGTTCAGGCTATAATGGCAAGTCAGGCCAGAACTTTACCGGACCGGTCCATGCATATTCTCTCCTGTGATGAACATTTTTGCTTTCTTTCCACAACTTTCCATATCATCAAATTGCGAGCAAAATTGTCTTTAAATTTCAATCTACCTGAAGTAAAACTTGTGTCCCGGGAGAGGTCCAAAGTCCATTTTAACATATGTTTCATCGTCCATCAAAATGCATCCGTTGTATTTCGTCAGAACAGCGTTCTTGAGCGGCGTTTGGCAACCAGGTTCTGTTTCAGCGTTGGGATGCTTGCTGGCATGGTACGGAAACCTTCACGCCGACAGATTCGTCGAACTGTACTGTACGGCGCAGTGAACCTTTTCGCCAAATCACGCAAGGAGATTCCAGAATTGTTCCGCACTGCCCTACGGACTTGTAGTTTCTGGCCATATGTTCCACTTCTACGGTTGTTTTGCTTTATCCAGTGATAATATTTCGCGGTAACATTCCAGGATGGTATTTACAGTCGATTTTGAAAATTTAAATTACTTTGCGATCATTCCTCCTCCATTCCTCCAAATTCGTTCCCGTCTCTTGCGTTTCATCTTTGATAACATTTGAACGTGAGTATCAATCATGATGAAACTTTCTCCACAAAGTAAACAAACCTTACGAAACACCGCGCTGTCATTGGCTTCTCGTTACGCCTACTAGAGGCGTCGCAGTAATTAAAAAGAAGCGGCCAAATACTGAGCGGACCAAGCCGTACAAAGGTCTTGAAACACTTTGCTGAAGTTCTTGGAACACTTTTTCAAACACATTTTGTGTTTCCTTCCCGAATATTTTGGAACATTTCTCGAAAGTCTATGAAAAAGGTCCCCGATATTCTAGGAACATTTTTCCAAAGTATTAAATGCACTTCTTTAAAATTCTTGCAGTTTGCACTTTTTGTTACTCCTTGATTTGAAAATTCATATAACCAAATTGAAAATCACCGGAGTTACCAAACAGGTGGGCGCATTTTGCCATAAGTCAAAACAGAACTTGACAGACATTACAAAGATAATTTGTGATCGAAAGTTATTTTGTTTTTCCCACACATCGTAAAGGTAGGAAATTGATTAGTTTATAAGCTTTGTGAATTTTTGTCATTTAAACTCATAAAAACTTTAAAGATACATCGCTTGAATATTACATCAAAATTCTCTAAAACAAACTTCTTTTCAAAAATGTTAATTGAAAGCTGAATTGATACATTCTACTAATTATGTTTTTTTTATTGTAAGTACACTACCAGTCATAAGTACGGACTCACTTGGAAAAGTATTGCAACCCTCAGTTGAATATTGCATCACTCCCCAAAAAGTTTAGCATCACCTAAATACAGGTACATTTATGATACTTTATCTCGATACTCTGATTATCTGCAGAGGTGCGGTCTCCATCAAAGTTTTTCAGAAAATTAAGGGCTTCCGAAAAGTAGAGTGTAGAGAAGTAGAGAAGTTTTGTTCGAAATTCCAGCGCTACGTGACGCTCGTGAGCATGCAAAATTGAACATTTTCAACCTGTTCTATCTTGTAATTCTGGTAAGATAGAAAGTTCTAGTTCTAGTTCTAGTCAAGGACATCCGAAAGGTGGACAGTTTGGTTCGGAATTCCACCACTACATGGCGCTAGTAAGCATACTACACTGTGCAATTTCAACATTTTCTACCTCGTGATTCTGATAAGATAGATTGTTCTAGTCTTTGGCAAAGTTGTTTAGAAGGTCAAGGACATTCGAAAGTTTCACCGTTCTGTTCGAAATTCCACCGCTATGAACATTATGAAAACATTATGAAAACATGTGAAGTAAACACAAATTTGTGCAGGTCCAATCTAGAGTGCCGCCGTGTCTGTTTTTCACACTTGTGTTTGCACAGAGACGACAAGGGATCGTTAATGCCCAAAGAGACGAGAGCAATTCGAGATGAGATGTGCGGCTTTGAGTGCACGGGAGTACAGACTGCACTTTCACGTCTCTTTGAAATTTAATGAGCTGTCTCG
This sequence comes from Aedes koreicus, assembly GCA_024533555.2. Classification (NCBI taxonomy): domain Eukaryota; kingdom Metazoa; phylum Arthropoda; class Insecta; order Diptera; family Culicidae; genus Aedes; species Aedes koreicus. Next base: position 90,225 of record JAHHFK020004049.1, on the reverse strand, counting down.
TAGCAGCCTGTGCGGCACTCAAAGAGATTTGAGTCGCACCTTATCCCTGGTAGGCACTCCCACAAGTGTTTATGGTTCTAGGTACGCATTTTTCTCGTGTTCCGGTCTAGCTTATCTCATAGAAGTTCGATTGGATTTAGATCCGGTGATTAAGCCGGCGAATACATGTCAGATAACGTTCCGTTGTGGCCAAAGTCTTGAACTTGACTAAAATGTGTAGTGAGTCATCCTTGAATCACTTGAATATGAATTAAGCCAACCTTGAATCACTTGAATATGAGGTGAACTAGACCTGAACCACTTAACTATGAAGTAAACAAGACTTCGAATGTGTTGTTATTCGGTCCTGAATCACTTGAATTTGAAGTGAGTCCGTCCTGAATTACTTGAATATGAATGAAATCAGGCCCGAAGCATTTGAATGTGAAATAATCAGGCCTGAATCAATTGAATATGAAGTGAATCAGCCTTGAATTACTTGAATATGCAGCGAGTCAGCCTTGAATCACTTGAATATGAAGTGAATCAGAACTGAATCACTTGGATATGAAGTGATTTAGCCTTGAATTACATGAATATGAAATGAATAAGACCTTAATCACATTAATATGAAGTGAACCAGACCTAAACCACTAGAATTTGTGGTGACTCAGTCCTGAATCACTGAATTTAAGATGAATCAGTTCTGCATCACTTGAAGATGAAATGGATCTGACTTGAATCACTTGAATATGAAGTGAATTAGGCCTGAATCACTTATATATGATGTGATTCAGGGCTGAATCCTCTCAATATGAAATAAATCAGCCTTGAATCACATGAATATGAAATAAATAAGACCCTTATCACATTAATATGAAGTAAATTAGACCTGTATTACTCGAATGTATTTGTGATTCAGTCCTGAATTACTTGAATTTTAGGTGAGTCCGTTCTGAATAAATTGAATGTGAATAAAATCAGGCCTGAATCACTTAAATGTGTGATGAGCCTTTCCTAAATCACTTGAATTTGTGGTAAGTCAGTCCTGTATCACTTGAATATAAAGTTAATTAGACCTAAATCACTTGAATTTGAAGTAAACCAGATCTTAATCACTTGAATTTGAAGTAAACCAGACCTTAATCACTTGATTGTGTTGTGAGTCAGTCCTGAATTACTTGAATTTGAGGTGAATTAATCCTGAATCACTTGAATATTATGGGAATCAGACCTGAATCACTTGAATACGAAATTAATCAAATCTAAAATATGTATAAATACTTGAATGAGAAGCCAGTAAGTCCTAAATCAATTGAATTTGAGGTGAGTCAGTCCTGAATCACTTGAAAAGGAAGTGAATCAGGCCCAAATAACCTCTTCTGAAAAACTTTCCCGAATACTCGAACTTTCTATCTTATCAGAATCACGAAATAGAGCATGTTGAAAATGTTCAATTTTGCATGCCCACTAGCGCCACGTAGCGGTTGAATTCTAAGCCAAACTCTTCACTATCCGGATTCCCTTGACCTTCTGAACAACTTTTCAGAAGACTCGAACTCTCTATCTTATCAGAATTATGAGATAGGACAAGTTGAAAATTTTCACTTTTATATGCTCACTAGCGCCACGTACCGGTGGAATTCCAAACAAAACGGTCCATTTTCTGAATGCCCTTGACCTTCTGAACAACTTTGCCGAAGACTAGAACTTTGCATCTTATCAGAATTACGTGATAAAACAAGTTGAAAATACTCAATTTTGCATGCTCACTAGCGCCACGTAGCGGTGGAATTCAAACAATCAATATTTCGAATTCTCGCGACCTTCTGAACAACTTTGCTGAAGACCGCACCTTTGCAGATATTAAGTGTATCGAGATATAGTATCATTAATGTACCTGTATTTAGGTGATGCTAAACTTTCCGAGGTGATGCAATATTCAACTGAGTGTTGCAATACTTTTCCAAGCGAGTCCGTACTTATGACTGGTAGTGTATATAATAATTATTTTTTTTTTTTTTAATTTTTTTTTTTCTTCCCCCTTCCCCCCCCCCCGGGGCCCGGGGTGGTTTGCTGTTCTTTCGTTTTCTTTTGTGGTGGGGAGGAGAGATATTTGTTTTTTTTTTTTTTTTTTTCACCCCCGGGGGGCGCGGGAGAATAATGTGAAAATTTTTAAATTTGTGTTTTGGTTTTTTTTGTGTGGGTGGTGTTTTTTTTTGGTGGTGTTTTTTTTTTTTTTTTTGTTTTTTATGTGTTGCTGCAGTGTTTTTTTTTTTTTTTTTGCCCATTTCCCTCAATTTTTGCGGGAGGGGGGGTTCCCAGTTTGTTTGTTTCCCCAAAGAAGCCGGAAAAAATTTCCAAGGTGGTAGGGTGCCATTTGGCAACAGTTTACCGCATAAAAAAGTCCCTGCAGGATTGTCCTACGCAGCGGAAGCCGGGAAGTGGACGTCCGCGCTTTGTACGCACGCCGAACGTGATCAAATCGGTCCGTGCAAAAATTGCTCGCAACCCGGTGAGTTCCATAACTTGCAAAGGAAGCCAATATTTCGGAGAAATCCATGCGGAGAATCATCAAAGAAGACCTGCATGCATCTTCCAGAGCCAGAGTGAAACGCCACTTGATTACGGACCGGGTCAGGGAACTACGAGTGACTCGTTCCAAGAGATTGCTTTCCTTGTTGAAGAAGGAAAAAATGATAATCCTGTTCTCCAACAAAAAGCTTTTCAGCATCTTTGCTGTGGCCAACAGCCGCACGGACCGGTTAATTTCACCGCAGAAAATGGAGAACGTTCCGGAAAAAGTGAAATTCAAATTTCAAACCAAACATCCGGCTGGTGTCATGATGTTTGGCTTGGTGGCGTCCAACGGTTTGAAATTGCCGCTTGTTTTCATTGATGCTGGAGTTAAAATCAATACCGAAGTGAATATCGGTATTTTAAAGGACCAAGTGCTTCCCTGGGTGAAGGCCAACTTCTCCGAGGACCAAAACGTTGTCCTACAGCAGGATGGAGCGCCGTGTCACACGTCCAATCGAACCCAAAAATGGTTGACCGATAACATGAAGTTTTGGCCGAAGGATTTGTGGCCCCCTAGCAGTCCAGATCTTAATCCGTTGGATTATTCGATTTGGGCATATGTTGAAGCATGAGCCTGCAAAACATCGCACCCTAGTGTGAACCTAGAAGTGGACTTGAAGCAAATTACGATAAACCGGTATATGACTAAGAAAGACAATTTCAATATTCCAGGGTCTCTCTACAATCAGCAAGTGTCGAGGCTCACAAAGAAATTCATGATTTTGCAGGCGATTTTTTTCATGCGGGAAATGGTGCAGCCTTCTCGTAAAAAAATTCAACCGTTAATAGCAAAATCTACCTAAATGGGTGCCTGAAGGAACGACTGCTTCCATTCCGCAAATTGCACAACGTTTCATCGATTTTTTTGGGTGGATCTAGTCTCTTATTACTACTCCAATGAAGTTTAGGAGTGGTAAAAGGCGAATGAAATCGCGGAAGGATCTCAATCTCTCAAACACACCGGAGTTTCGGCCGAAAGAAAGATACTGGGATTGAAATGTATGATGTACATATGATGAAATGTATGAGGAAATGAAAAATACATTCAGTAATAAGTGCAAAAGCCTACCACAGATTCCGTTGCAGCTTCTTTTATTCAAGGCTACTTCTAAATACTTCTAAATTATAAGGGAAGAAGACAGGATCAGAATGATAATTGGATATACAAGTAATAATAATTATTGAAAAGTTTATATAACCTATTAGGTAAAAATTATAAAATTATTTTTATGTTAATATAAAAATCACGAAAACACAAGTAATGATAAAAATTATTATGATGATAAAGATGAATGGTAATGGTAATGAATTAACAATGTCATGTTAGATAATATATACAGTGAAGAGATATAATAATATTAACTGAAAATCACATGTGTGCCGACTGCTGTTTTGTTGCAATTGTAGACAAACTTGCACATCTATTATGATCCAGAAAATTTAGACAATGTATGACAGCCATGAGAAGAAAAATGATTTCTTAATTTTAAATTATTTTACAATAGCTGATGACCTGGAAGACCTGCAGACATCATGCTAAGGACAGTATATCCCAAATTTCGATAGCCTGAAACCAATTTATATGCAATAATATACTATCATAGCATAACAACAAAAAAAGATAAAAAATATATTTTGCCTCTTTTTCCCGCAATGTTCTTCTATGTTATTAGGGTGGATCCCAAAGCGCGCTGCAACTACGAACCTAATGTGAATAGTAAAATTCTCAATGTGACCTCCAGGCACACGATCTGTAGCAGCTGGAAAAACTACTTGATGTGATAATTCCACAATGGAACTGACTCTTAGCTTCGAGTCTTGACCAAGAATCCCTACTGAGCCCTTGTGGCACGTCAAGCCAGCCAGTTTAGCGCAAGGGGAAAGATACTGGGATTGAAATTGAGTACAAACTTTGCATCCTATAGTTGCCTTACTTAACAGGAAATGTTGAAATCATGGTTGAAAGCAAAAAAAAAACGTCGTTGAAAACGTTGTTGTGAATCTTATTTGGTTAAGAAGAAGAGTAATGATTTGAAAACCAAGTTTACATATTGGTTTTCGATCCCTGAAAATCGCATGACAATCGGTTAAAGAACCTATTTTTGGTGAGTAGTTCTAAGTGATACAATTAGACCCTTTATTTCCAACGTTTACGAGGAAGAGTCTCAGCCAGTCATACATCACAAATGAATGCAGAACTAAATATAAAGTTCAAATGCTATCTTGGTTGTATATTTGCTAGTGCTCTGAAATAAAGCATATATATTGTATAAAATTCGTTATCAACATGTTCAGCCTAAGCCTTGGGAGCAAAGTTCACCATTCTGCATATAATTTGCATGAATTAGCCTCAAGTCAAAATATAGAAGCTCACATACCCAGGTCCCTCTTATTTCCATCACTTCAAATCTCTACCTGATTGAAAAACCTTTCCATGCATAAAATCGTCTTAATTTTCCTAAAACGAAAAATCAAGTGAACCGCCTTCGAACGCAGGCCTTTAATGATGCCAAATCACCCAGCACGCAATTCCCCGAGCTGGGACCAGCTTGAGGAGCTACGGCCCATCGGATTCATCGGGAAACCTTTCATCGCAACCATTTAGGCTCATGACTGTATCGTAGTAAAAACAGAAACAAAGATACGAACAGACACCGCTGATGACGACGACGACGACGACGACGACGACGATGACTCGCTGCTGGTTCCGAAGCGTCTATTAACACATTCTCCCTGGCTCGGACTGCGTGCCACACATGCTCACATTGCTCTGTAGAAGTCATTCAAAACACGGCGGGTATACGGATTCCCCTTATCACACCACGTGTCATGGCCTATTCCCCTGGAAATGGCCCCGATTGTGCCAGATGATAACCATTTGTCAGTCCGGTAATTTTATTTAATCTACTTATTTTATTATACGACCTTCGAGAAGTGGGCAAGTGGAGGTATTGAGTTTTCGTTGGCCCGCTTGCTTTCCGGTCTATTGCACCGAGAGACAGGAGCTCGCTGCGGGTGGTTAAGTGGGGTCGACTTCTGCCAGTAAGGCATACATGGTATGTGCAATTTATAATTATTATTTTCCAATAGACTGCAAGTGGCACTAGGACTTGTTCCGGTTCGGAAGGGGAACAGAAGCGTGATGGTGTTGGGATGGTACGGTACAGTCTTCCTCTTGTTAGGTAGGGCCGGCAGATGAACCAAAACAGTAATTATGCAAGGCGTGGAACGTGCGTTCAACCTCTGCACGGCAGATTAGAGATAATTGTGGCTTCCGATTTCAAGTGCGACATATGGCTCCATCGTCAACCGGTGGCGAATCTCGTGCTAGCCTTGAGGTTGTGATTTAGGGTACTACGCAATTTGGTCGTTAATCACCTAAATATGATATTAATCATAGTAAGATTCAAGTGCGTCTCACAATGTTGAAAGAACCCAGAATTGCCTTGATATATCCATCTTGTGTGCCGCGTGCCACCGTTGATCGCAAGTTGCTCTAATCATAACTTGATTGAATTAAGCCATAAATGTCTTCATCCCATTAGCGCCGTTCACTTCAGTGATTTCTCCGGCACCAGTAGCAGCAGCAGCAGGAATAAGCAGTTAGGCGTCATCGAAGTAAATCAAAAATCTTTCCACTTTTCAATCTTCCAATTAGCCTCTGTGTCTGCTGCGTTGACTGGGTGTGTGCACGTTAGTGACGCTGCTCGGTGGCGTGATCAAAGTGATTTCCATGCGACGAACAACCCACCAGTTTAATTCTCGGAGGAAGGGCCAGGGATCTTACACTCATACCCCGACGTGTCACTTTCCCGCTACTGATACTTCTAGTTACAGGCAGAAAAAGTAGCCATATCCGTTTATTTGCCCAAACGCTTTTCGCTGGAATAACACGTGTTATCCGACCTCGTTTCGATCTGGTTTTGCCTCAGGCCTTCGGGAAACTAACAGACTTTTGCGTGCCAAAACATCAAGCAAGGGGGAAAATCATAACAAGTAAATTATCCTGCATTATCAGGTCACGTGTCATAACTTTTATGGGTCGAAAATTTCCCGCCACAAGCCTTCCTCTTTGTACATACTAGCAGTGCTTCTATGGAAACAACCCACAGCCACCACAGTCAAGATCCACCGACGAAGGCGCGCGCGCGCGTATTGTCAAGTGCCATAGCGTGTGTCGGCGGCGGTGAATCATAATCGTAACAATAATTGGATTACAACTGTCGTGCAGACCACCGAATAAGAGCACAAAACTTCCATATTCATACCATTTCTGCTCTAGCTGTTTGGCACTTGTCCGCCGGTTTGGGAAAACAAGTGCATATGTGAACCACAGCACAGACAACAACTAAGATTGCGAGTTCTCACAGATACCGAAACAGCAGTCAAAGAACAACACACTCGACCTGCTGCTATTTCTTTATGTTTCACGTGTTACAGCTCGATTACTGTAAACTTTTTGTTTTGTTATCATTACCGTGGAAGAGAGCAACGCACAGAAATATCACAGTCATAGGGGAGTCGTAAGCGCTCCTGCGGTGACATTTTCACAACGGTTAAGGGATGATTTCGGTGGCAGCGCCAGGTACCTACTTCACATTACCGCATGCTTACCGAAAAGGAGTGATGTTTATGCGACTTGGGTTTTATGAAAGCTACGCTTTGTTTATTTAATCACAGATGTGCTACTGTTCTTGCTGGGTTGGCTTTTTTTTATATGACTGGGAGAGAAACAAACGGTTGGGGAGGATTTTTGGTTGGCTGCAACTGCAAGTGAAACGCAATGAGTCCTAAATAAAGTCTCCAAGGAAGCGTTCAGCAATCGGCACTACATAATTTAGAACAAAATCATATTTCGATGTTATGAATGAAAGTATAGGTGGTTCTCTAAGAAAATATATAAAAAAAGTTTGTTGGATTTAAGCTTACTTGTTCTAGCAAAAGTTAAAATTCGTAGCTATGAAAAATGTATGTGTGAAGAACACCAACGACGTCCAAAGTATTTTATAAGACCATATTTCAATTTGTGATGTGATGCGATGATGTGGTACTTACTTATGTCTGCAGGACTATCGTCAGCAGGTTGCCCTGAGAGAATAGCCTACATGATGGCTTGTTGTAGCAGGGCCAGTCTATCTCAATGAGGACCTTCAAAAGACAACGACAAGCAGGCCGCGTGTCTTTACATGACAAGCGACTGGTCACTCCATCCTTGTCCAGTCAAGTCCACTTATTTTTAGCATAAATGATGATTTATAAACAATGAAAAATGTTCAGAAACAAAATGTAGGAAATTTCACGGCCATATTGAAGCTTAGATTCAATGAACAGATTTTAGTTGTGATTTGTACTAATGAATGTGCTGAGATATTGCAAATTTTTACTGTCCCTAATAAAGTATTAGGTGCGCAACTAAATTTTCGCTGTTTTTTGGTGAAAAAGGAACTTTATTTTGAGAACAAAGGTTACAAACGAATTATTCAAAGTATTGTCCATCACTAGCTACGACTTTTTCCCATCTTTCTGGTAGAACGTGAATACCATTTCGATAGAACTGTTCGTCTTTTGATGCTATCCAAGAATCAAGCCATTTTGAGATGTCATCATATGAGTGGAATTGCTGACCAGTGAGACCATGTGCCATCGAACGGAACAAGTAATAATCGGACGGTGCAATATCAGGAGAATATGGCGGGTGGGGTAGGACTTCCCATTTGAGCGTTTCCAAGTAGGTTTTCACGGGTTTCGCAACGTGAGGTCGAGCGTTGTCATGCTGAAGAATCACTTTTTCGTGTCTGTGCTCGTATTGTGGCCATTTTTCGTGCAGTGCTCGGCTCAGTCGCATCAATTGAGTTCGATACCGTTCCCAGGTAATGGTTTCGTTTGGTTTCAACAGCTCATAATAAATAACACCACCTTGGTCCCACCAAATACACAGTATAACCTTCGTAGCGTGAATATTCAGCCTAGGCGACGATGTTGAAGCATGTCCGGGCAGTCCCCATGAATGTTTCCGTTTTGGGTTACTGTAATGAATCCATTTTTCGTCACCCGTCACATTCGACCAACACTTACTACTGGCGCCATCTATTGCTAAACAGCGGGAACTTAGTTGCGCACCTAATAGTTGTGAGCAATAAAAATGAAGAGAGATCTCACCAAAAACATTAATATTTAAATAATTTACCGTAAACGCATACCAGTGTCTATGTTGCATCATTTATTCAAATAAATTAACTTTTAAACTCATCTTACACTGCTTGTTATTCGTATAGAACTCATATGCTCTAAAATGGATCAAAAACTGAAATACATATACGGTGCTCGTTTTGTACAAGGTCTTACTTTTCTCTCCTAAACAAACAAGATATCCTAAAAGACAATGCCTTTGGTACAAATTTCAAACTTGAATGATGTACATGGAATTTTACTCTTCTTCTTCTTTAGCATTTCAAGCTTATTGCTTGCTCTCAACTTAGTGTTCTAAATGCACTCCCACAGTTATTAATTGAGAGCTTTCGATGCCAGGTACCATTTTTGCATTAGTATGATTGTGTGGCAAGTACAATCATACCCTATGCCCTGGGAGTCGAGAAATTTTCCTTTACGAAAACTTCCTAGACCAGACCGGGAATCGAACCCAGCCACCTCCAGCATGGTGTTGCTTTGTAGCTGCGCCTTTACCGACTGAGTTAAGGGAGGACATATTAAATTACTTGGCCATGTAAAAAGCGGTTAGTGTAATGACTTACACAAACCTCGAATAGTTCACATACCAAAAACCAAACCTACTTCCTTTTTGCATTATTAAAACAACTTCGTAAATTTAAGTTTTAAGTGATAGTAATAATTTGACCATATTCGAATTTGTGTGTCAATTCTCATATAAATTTTGACGTAGGACTACGTCTAACTTTTTTGTCGTTCCGGTTTCTCATCCGTTGCGAGACATTTAACCCATTGGTAATAGAGAATTTTGAAAAGTTGCTTGAGCGAAATCCTCAAACACGATTCATGAGCTTGTACTATGAGTACATGACTCTGGAGATTGGACCATCCTCGTTCAATCCCAATCGGGCGGATTTTCCTGATCTGTTTTGTTCGTCTTTGAGACTCGATCTTACCTTCAGTTTTCGCGAGCAAGTACCACCACATTACATCCGAGAAGAAATTTTACACAGATGGTTCAATAATCAATGCGTCCACTGGGTTTGGTGTATTCAACGATCTTCATAGCGCCTCATACAAGCTCCCGAATCCTTGTTCGGTATACGTTGCTGAACTTGCAGCTATATCGTACTCATTAGAGCGGATCGCCTCACTTCCTCCTGATCATTATGTCATATTTTCGGAGAGCCTAAGTTCTCTGGAGGCTATTCGTTCAATTAGGCCGATGAAGCACTCGACGTATACGGTTGTCACTGAGTACTTTATCCAACAGCTCGCACATTATCACCTCAGCATGGGTCCCATCTCATTGTTCTATACCGGGTAATGAGAAAGCGGACTCACTGGCTAAGGTGGGCGCTATGGAAGGCGATATCAACGAGCGACAAATCGCCTTCAATGAATATTTTACAATTGCTCGTCATCAACAGGCAACAAAAGTGGAATGGTGATGGTCTGGAAAGAAGGCTACATTCTATTCTCCCACAGGTTTCGAGAAAATCTTGGTTCAAAGGGTTGAATGTGAGCCGCAATTTTATCCGCTTAATGTCAAGGCTCATGTCCAATCATTGTTCCTTTAACGCGCATCTCTATCGAATTGAGCTCTAGGACAGCAGTTTGTGTGGTAACGGTTATCACGACATCGAGCATGTTGTCTGGTCATGCACCTCACATCATGTGGCGAGATGCGACTTATGTGATTCCTTCAGGGCCCGAGGAAAATAACCTGCTAAACCAATTAGAGACGTTCTGGCCTGCCGCGATCTCGAATATATGAAATTAATCTACGGTTTCCTAAAACGGATCGATCTGAAAATCTAGAAGCGTTTCGTCTCGTAATTTTCCAAGTCTTCCCCTCATCGTTGTTCCAACATAGCCCCCTATTTTGTGTTTCTTTTCAGTTATTCCGTCAATCGTTCGTTTACATTCCGAAATCCAGAACACTTGCTACAGTGCTTATTGTACGTGTCCCACACCCTTGTTCTCAATCCTTTTCCAAGTATCCTACATGTTTAAATATTGTATTCATTAACCTCGAGAAAGCCGCGAGTATTCGGCCCCGTCCTACTAACATTATTTAGTATTAAATTTAAATGTAAATTTAAGTTTATCAATGTACAGAGAATAACGGCTCAGCAAAGCTAACGCGTTTGAGCCTTGACAAATAAATGGATTATAAAAAAAAGTCTAACTTTTGAATGTAGATTTGATTGAATAAAAAGAAGGACGCGAAGGTGAAGTAAATATTTCAGAAGAGACCAGATCTTTCGGTACGTACTGTGGCTAGAAAAATAAAAATATGCCCAACTTTCGTGCATACTTCCAAGCACCGGCAAAGTATGAAATCCTTCAAGGTGAAAACTGTTCCGAACCGTAATGATAAACAGAATGTGGCGGCTAAAACCCGGGCTCGCAAGTTGTATCACGAATATTTGACGAAGTTTTCCTACGTGATAATGGACGATGAAACGTATGTGCTGGAAGACTTTAAGCATGTCTTATTATACTGCTATGCAACGGAACAGCGTAGAGGAGCATTTCAGGACGAAGAAAAAGCCAAGTTTCTCAAAAAATATTTGGTTTGGCAGGCAACATGCAGCTGTGGTCGAGCAAGCCAAAACTTCATCACTACCGGAACGGTAAACGAGGAAGTATACCGTGAAGAATTCCTAAAGAAGCGATTGTTACCATTCCTACGCAGCCATGACGCTCCCTCGCTACTCTGGCCTGATTTGGCATCTTGTCACTACGCCAAAGATGTTTTGGAATGGTATAAAGCGAATGGAGTCCATGTTGTACCGAAAGAGGCAAAACCACCTAACTGCCCAGAGTTGCGACCCATCGAGCGGTATTGGGCTCTCGTGAAGAAGGAAGTCTCTCAATATAAACAACAAGCTACAACTTTAGAAAAATTTCGAAAATCTTGGACAAAAGCAGCTCAATCAGTTGCAGAGAAGTCTGCACAGACCCTTAAGGCTGGAGTAAACTCAACAGTTCGTAGTTTTTTCATGCAGCCTATTTAAGTAACTGTATTTAAGATGACTAATAATGCGCAGTTAAATGAATAAAGAATGCATTTTGGATTGAACTAACAGCAACTTTGTTTTATTCCAAACTTAATCTGTCCAGATTTTGTCGCAAACAAGCCATATTCTAAGTGGCTGTACGGTGGTTCAATTAGCTAATAATACTTAGCTAATAGGGTGGTGCTATGTTTGATATCGAATTAAACCACAATTACCATAAATTGACATCCTGTCCGTTTTACCCCTTGTGTCCATTTTACACATAATTCCCCTACCGATCCGGCTTTGGTAGAACAATTCTAACAGTACAGTACACGACCACAAATTGAACTCAACTTGAGAGTCCACTTTATTCACTCACATGGAAAATACTTCTCATTTTCGTTAAAAGTAGAGTCACTCATAAACTGAGTAACTATACTTTTAACGAAACAGAGTCAGAAACAGAGTGTACGAAGATCGATTGGAGTATTTTGGAGAAGAACAAAAAACTACAAGGTACAGCTTCATTGGGTTGTTCGAAAGGATGACTTTGGACTACGCAACTACAATGCAATATTCTTGGAATTAACCTTTTCAGGCCTTATTTATACATTATGCAAGGTACATTCTGATTGATTTGGTGCTCAATAACACATAAATGATTGAAAAAAGTAGGATCTATTTTTTCGAGATGTGCTAGGCCATTCAAACTGTCTTGAAGTTCAGAACTCAAGATCTACAGTTGTAACAGTAGCTTTATCCGCTATACAATGTTATGATATGTATTCAAACATATTCAATGAATGTCCTGGAAGACTAACAGACATTATGAGATAATCTTGGGATATTCTATGCCACACAAATTACCGTAACTGTGTATAGCCCATAAAGCTACTGTTACAATTGTAGACCTTAAGTTTTAAATAACCTGAAACTAACAAGGTTATACTATGATGTCTGTGGACGTTCCAGAATATTTATTGAATATGTTTGAATATTTATCGTAGCTTTGTACAGCCCAAAAGGCTACGGTCACTTCTGTACATCTTAAGTTCTGAACTCAAGGTCAACTTCTATTAATTTAAACATCCCAAGATAATCTGATAATGACTGGTGACCTTACAAAAGATTCACTGAATGTGTTTGAAGGCATATCGTCACCCAGACAACCACAAGTCGTATAACAGTGTTCAAATAGTATCGTATATTCCTATATTTCAAGTCAAAATTGCAATTAATTGTGGCCTTTATCGTATTATGTTTAAGTTAAATCGTAAAAAGTGCAAATTTTCGACTTATATTCGATGTGTCATTTATGCATCGTACTGTGTCACAAACTAAATCGGATATACATCGCTTAGCTTTTTAAATCGAATGTGTTATTACAAATTCAATCGCATACGATATCAAATCAACTCGTTTAGGAAAACAATGGAATTTGCACGTATATGGCCTCCACTTTTGCAGGTATAAGCGATATTTTTGCATTCTATATGATTTGTTTACTTACATATATGTTTGTATATCATAAAAACAACTTTCAATATACGTACACTTTGGTTGTCTGGGCACCTTTCATAGGTTATATAGCTCATGTTACGACTGTAGACCCTAACTTCTGAACTCAAGGGCAGTTTTGGTGACCTAGACCATCCCAAGATATCTAATTATATATGTTTACCTATCAGAAGACTCACTGAATTTGGTCAAATAAATATTGTTATTTCGTTTGGTCCAGAGAGCTACAGTTACAGCTGCAGATTTTGAGTTTTGAATTCCAGGATAGTTAGGATAACCTAGAACATCCGAGGATTATCTCATAATGTCTGTTGTTCTTCCAAGATATACAATGAATATGTTCCAATACACAGCGGTGCTTTGCATAGCCCAGAGTCCCATAGTCCTAAGCTATGATCTTAAGGATAGTTTGAATGACCTAGAACATGTCATATTGCTTTATAATATTTGTTGAACTTTAAGAATATTAATTGATAATGTTAGAATATTTATTGAAACTTTGCATTGCCCAAAAATTACTGTTACAGCTGTTAATCTTAAGTTTTGAACCTGGAACCTGGAAGTTCTCTACCTGGACAGTATGGATGTCCCAGACCATCCCAAGATTATCTTCTTGTGTTGAAAAACATTCACTGAATATGCTTGAATTCGTGACGTTACCTTATATAGCTCAAAAAAATACTGTCACTACTGTAGATTTCAAGTTCTAAACTCCAGGACAGTTTGGATTACCTATTACCTAAAGGATCACAAATTTATGAAATAATGACTGTTGAACGTCCACAAGATTTATTGAAAATGTTTGAATGCATATAGTCACCTTATGTAGCCCAAAAAACATCTGTTACAAATGTAGATCTTATGTTTTGAACTTAAGTACAGTTTGGATGACCTCGAATATGCCAAGATTGTCACATTATGTCTGTTGACCTTACACACTATTCAATGAAAAATCTTAAATACTTATTTTCCCTTTGCATTCTTCAAAACCCTACTGTTTCTACTGTAGATCTTATGTTCTGAACTTAAGGACAGTTTTGATGGCCTAGATCATCCCAGTTTATCTCATAATGTATTTTCAAAAATATTCACTGAAATATTCGAAAATATACACTGAATATGGTTGAATATGTAGCGTAACTTTGTACAGCCCAAACAGCTATAGTTACTACTGTAGATCTTAAGATCTGAACTCAAGGACAGTTTGGATGACCTAGAACATCACAAAATTATCAAATGATGACTGTTTACCTACCAAAAGGTTTATTAAACATGTTTGAATACATATCGTTACCTTTCATAGGATATAAAACTACGGTTACAACTGTAGATCTGAAGTTCTGAACTCAAGTACATTTTGGATAACCGTGAACAAGCCAAAAAGAAACAAAAATATTTAACGTTTGTAAACAATAATTTAATAATACGTATTCGTATGTAGCATTTTCTAAAACAACGCTTTACACTATTAACAAGTCATTTATGTTTTCTTCCTGAACTTTTTCATATTCAGGATGTTCTAGGTCGGCAATTACGCGTTAAACTCATATGTTTTTTTTTATATTTCTCAGATATAAGAATTAATGTAGAACAAATTTCCGAAAATAGTGTACACATTTTTTCAGTTTGTGATCTCATACAGCAATTTTCTTTTTGGGGTCATATATGGCCTCTTAGGCCTGAAGGGGTTAATATGCTTTTTAAGACAAGTCTTAACATTTATGAATTATTCAATAATATTTGGCTCAAACTCAACAATGTTCTCTATCAAAGTTTATGCGTAGAAATATTTCCGATCCATTGGTGCAAACATTTTGAACATCTTTTGAGAAATGACTGAGATAATAACTCACCGGATTTGAATCTCAGCACGAGGCGGCCACTTTGAAATAATTCTTATAATTTGCAAACATATTGCTATAACAAACAATACATATTGATTTTTAATCCAACAATAAAAGATAGTTTTAACAACATTTTGTTGTACGGATAATATTCGGACACCCTGTAGATTTGTGTTCTGTTGTTTGTTGATTTCTAAAATTTCTGCGACGTCTAATTTTCAGGGTGTAGAGGTAGGCCGTAAGATTTTGTTATTTGTCGTCATATCGTGAATCGCCGTAAAGATGTGCTCTGCAACTGTCGATTTGAAGTTGTGTGAAAGTCCTTTGTCATTCTGTTTGATGGCCTTAAGGTCTGTATCCACATTAATCCGGACACCTTCAAATCATTGTAACTTTTGAAATATTGCACGTAGGAATGAAAAATTTCACTGTGGTATAGCTGAGAGCCTATGATGAAAAAGACTATGATTGTTGTTTACATTTCATGTTTAGTATTCAAGATGGCGACGAAAGAAAAACAAGTTCGCGAGTACGGGCGTACGGCAAATCCTGTACGGGCGTACGGCAAATCCTGACTTGTCAATACGGGACCTTGCAAAAACATTGGATTTGCCTAAATACATTGTTCACGATGTGCTCAAATCATTTTCGGAACGTTTGACAGTGGAGAGGAAACCGAGAAGTTACAAAAACATTGGACGCGCTGATCCTGTCATGGACCGAAAGGTGAAAAGGATATTAACGAAAAACCCAAATCTCTCCATTCGAACGGTGGCTCGTAAAATTGGGATGTCGCCTGGTTTTGTCCAAAAATCAAAACAACGTTTGGGACTTAAGTCGTATAAAGTAAAAACAGTTCCAAATCGCAACGACAAACAGAACTTGGCAGCAAAATCACGGGCTCGACGTTTGTACTGCGCATATTTGACGAAGTTTTCATGCGTTGTTATGGACGATGAAACTTATGTCCTGAAGGATTTCAAGCAGCTTCCAGGGCTGGCTTTTTATTCTGCTATGGCCAGAAATGCTACAGCTGAGCATTTCAAAACGAAGAAGGCATCGAAATTTCCCAAAAAATACCTTGTGTGGCAAGCAATTTGCACGTGTGGCAAAAAGAGTAAATCTTTCGTCACTACAGGCACAATCAACAAAGAGATCAGAAAGAGTGTCTGCAGAAGCGATTGCTGAAATTCATCAAAAGTCACTAAGAAAAACCTTTGTTCTGGCCCGATTTGGCATCATGCCACTATGCTAAAAATGTGATGGAGTGGGACCAAACAAATCAAGTGAACATTGTACCAAAAACCTCAAACCCGCCAAATTGCCCAGAGCTACGACCAATCGAGAGATATTGGGCTCTGATGAAGCGGAAGCTTTCTGGAAAGAAGCAAAGACATCAAATACTTCCAGCAAATTTGGACAAAGACGGCTTCTACGATTTCTGAAGAGTCTGTACAAACCCTAATGGACGGAGTTAAGCGCAAAATTCGAAAATTTTATGCAAATACCGAATAACTATGTTTTGTCTTCACGAATTGTTAAAACACATCCCATGAATCTGAAATAAACAACTACGACGGAAATATAATGCGAAATTTATGTTTTATTCATGTTTCGAGGTGTCCGGATTATTGCGGATACAGACCTTAGTCACCTCCGCTAGATGTTCTTTGAACCTTGTTGCCAAGGTTCTCTTTGTTTGACCTACATATATTTTGCTACAGTGTTTAAACTTGATTTTGTATACCCCTGCTTTGCCTGATAAATCTTCTGAATCTTTTGTGAAGCCTAACAACGATGCCAATTGATTGTGCCTACTAGAGAAAACTAAGTCCAAGCCAAATTCCCTATGTCGTGGTTTCAGCTTTTGCGTAATGTCTTTATCGAAGGGGACGTATACAAGTTTCAGGGGTTCAAGTGAATCGGAGAGGGTTGTTTGCAATTTCCTATGAAGAAGTTATTCCTTTTTATTGATGATAGCTTGAATTGTTCTCTTTTCGGAACCATTGAATCTGGCAGTTTTGAAGATTGTTAATTCCTTGGCTTTTCCGGCTTCATTGAGAGGAAAGGTCAACATCCGGTGGATCATGTGGTGGAAGGTGGCCATTTTATGCTGAAAAGAATGATTTGAAGTGTAAGTGATGACTCTTTGGGTATTTGTGGGTTTTCTGTAGATTTCAAATTCTAAAGACGATGATGACAACGGTTCTTTCACTACTAGAAGGTCGAGGAATGCAAGTTTTCCATTATTTTCTATTTCATGAGTGAACTTAATGTCTTTGTGGAGATTGTTGATTTCTTGAGGAATTAAGGCGAGATCCTCTTGTTTCACTATGGCGAAGAAGTCGTCGACGCATGTCTACCAACGAGTTGGAAGTAATCCTTTGTCTTTTAGGATTGTTTCTAGATTCACCATAAACAGTTCACAGATGATGGTCAAGATTTGTTAAAGTTCGTGTAAAAGGTATCGTAAAAATGGTGATAGAGTGTGGCTGATAAATCTAAAAAAATAGCGGATGACATGTTTGAATCGTCTTTACATGGATATGCATCAAGTCTAATTAAATGAGTAAATTCTAATTTGATAAGACTTGATGTATATCCATTTAAAGACGATTCAAATATGACGTTGTATGAATTATCGAAATACTGTTTATGTAGGTAGGTTTTTGCTTGGTGAGGGTTTTATTTTATATATTTTTTATATGTACATTTTTTTTATATGTACAATTTCTTTGTATTATCCTTTGAATCAGAAAACTTTTCAGCTGAAATTTGATTTTGCGAAATAGGTACAAATCAATGAGCCCGGGTATGAGGTATTGTCTTTACGTGGCTATATAACGTGGCTATATAAGTTCTTCTGACATTTTTGCTGATATGAAGCAGAAATTCAGTTTTGTTATACTTTTATTTGACTGTTCAACTGCCCAGTCATATATTTCCAGAGGAGTTTTGATTGTGTTTTCATAATCTTGAGCAAAGCTTGCTCTCTTTGCCATTCGCTTGAGAGTACCAACAATAGCATCAAATAGACCCATGAGACGTTGTAACGAAGTGCCATTCTGCTTCCAATCCATACTTGGACTTAAAATTACACAAGCTGGCAACGTTCTTTTTGTTCTTATAATGCACCGCTGCTCCATCTGACATGAAAATAATTTTTGAGCAATATATTGAATTTTGTGTAATGAAATCTAGCAATTTTGATATTGAAAAACTGAACTGCTATTGAGTCATGGGTCAATACTTCAGATACTATGATAAAGCTTTTGTTTTCCAATTTATTGTCCTTCTCGTGATATACTTCAAAGTTTTGATAATAAACAGGATCAACAACCTGATTTAATTGTATTATCACTAAAGTTTAAAAAAATTAAAATTTTAAAATAAGCCCTTTCCAAATGGTAGCTTTGATTTTTCAAACATTGAAGGACCCTTAAAAAATCCAAATTGGCATTATAATTGAATTTAATTGGCTTCTGTGAGGTTTGAGGATCAAATTATAAGACGAGTAGGCGCGATAAACGGTAAAAATAGAAGATGAAAAATTTGTTGTTAGAAACACTTTTTTTCCTTAAAGGTGCCCATTTTGCACTGTATGGTAAACTTTTAGACAATTATATTGCCTTTATTAAAACAAAAAATTATTCCTATTCTAAGACGGCCATTTTTTGCAAATTGACTTTAAATTTTAATTTTTTTTTTTAGCGTGTAAGAATCGATTTTACAATTTTTAATTTTTTTTTTTCATAAAAGTTAAGAAGATTTCTAAAAGTCACACATACATCACTTTTTTGTAAGCCTTGTTGTTTTTGAGTTATGTTGACATGAAAAGTTTGTTGTTAGAAAAACTGTTTTTCCTCAAAAGTACCCATCTTGCTCTGCATGGCAAACTATTAGACAATTATATTTCCTTTATTAAGAAAAAAATTCGTCCAATTCTAAGATAGCCGTTTTTTGCAAATGGACTTTAAATTTTAAAATGTTTTTTTTTAGTGTGTAAAAATCGATTTCACAACTTTTTTGTAAGTCTTGTCCTTTTTGAGTTATGCTGAGTTAAAAAAAAACGATCAAAAACCTTAAGCCCGTTTAAAATGGCAGTCTAGATAAATTTAAAAAAAAACAAAGTATGCAAAGTTGCTTAAAAAGACATAGTCTACACACCCACAAAGTTTCATTGGATTTTGAGAGGGTGCTGCCAAACACTGGATAAGTTGGCGTGAAATTCGTCAGATGCATTCGTGTCCAGTATTGATGGATGTTTCGACTCGTTCGTCTTGGCGTAGCTGTTGTATATGCTTCAGCTAGAATCCGATTTCTCGTTCGCTGTGTCATTTTCCATCATCATTACAATCTTCTTCTTTTTCATCGTCATTACAATCATTTACATATCCTTCGTTAACTTTTCATCTTATTCGTCTACTCTAATATCTTCTTCAAGTGGAGAAGGTGAAGAAAAACGAATATCCCCTAGTACTAATTAACACTCCTTTAGTGTTATATCCACGTGGTTCACCATGTTTGTTAGGGATTCTATTCAAAGCTGCCTGTAAGGTCAAAAATAGTAATTTTTATGACAAACTTATTTGCAGAGTATGCAAATATTGTAAGAGTATTCGAAAATGTTTTAAAGCTTACCAAATTGAAACAAAAAAATTAGACTATGTCTTGAAAGCTCAACATGGGCTTTAAAGACATATAACCGCAGATATGTTTATAATAGTAGGCTGAATTTTGATGAAAATGGATGCACTGTCAAAAGGCTCAGAGAAATTTGTAAACGTTTCGGTGATAGATTGAAATCAGAATAAAGTAAGGCCAAAAAACTTTGAGAATTGTCCATTGCCACTTGAGATAATATATTCGTCATCTTAGACCAATGGAAATTTCAAGTTTCTTTGACTGATATATACACACAGATAAATAGTTGAAGACAAGCGCATAGCTTCAAGGTAAGAAAAAACAACCATCACTGCTCCATTAATTTTCCCTCCATTCCAAAATCCCAACCCGATAGCTCGCCTGATAGCTCCCAAGAGGAAGAACGACCGAATACTCCTTCCCCACGATGACCATCGCCATCAGTTTGATATCATCGCTCCCTTGATTCCGTTTTCTTAGTCCGGCGGCGGCATTGATGTGTGTATTTCTTCACCCTCCCACCACTGCCAGGCTGAGGTCCACCCTCTTGGGAAGCGGTTTTTACGGCATTCCGGTGGGCGTTTATTGGATCCCTGAATAGGAAGCCATTTTCTGGGTCGGCCATGATTTTTGTGTTTTGATAGGATCTCGAACCAATCTTGGCGGAAATCTTTTATTTAGTTTCCTCGACTAGTCAAGCGGCGGCAACGGATTTGTCTAGTCATGGTAGGTTATTGCATTCTGGGTTTTTTTTTTGTCTTGGGAGGAGGGTTGAGAGAACACTACTCGGGTAAAAAGATATCGTTGCAAGGAGGGTGAAAACAATGTCGGTGATGAGTTCATTTCTCCTCGAGGTTTTCCTCGCACCGTGATGAGTCAATACACAGTCAATCACGTTTCCATGTGCCGAGGTAAAGAGCAAAATCACTCCAAACTTTGATGATAAGACAGAACAGATAACGAGGTGAGGAAAAAGCGAGCAAAAAAAAAAGAAATCGCTCAACAGACGTGCAGAAAAATCATTTCAATTCACAGAACACGAGACGTTGTTGGGTGCTCGGCTTGCGATGTAATACGGACTCACCGGAGCGTGAGCTAAAGTTGATGATATTTATTTATCAAATCTTGGCTTCTACGTCGGGTTCCGTTGAAACTCCGTTGAAAAACGAAAATCTTTCCATTTTCAGCTGACAGCAATCTTGAAGTAAAGGTTGTTTTTTTTCGAGTTGATTGTTCTGGTGCTTGCGAGGTTGCTCTCACATTCCCTCGAAAGCGTCGACATGAATCAGGCTGATAAAATATTCAGTACGTGAAGTTGGGGTGTGTGTATGCTTCTTGGCTCTGGATTTATTCACGAAATGGAAACTCGTCTTGGGAAAATGAAGATATTCAATCGGTGCTGCCTGGCGAGATAAGATTCTGCCGACATTGTGGGATGATGTTTTCGGCGGCTGGTCATATTTCGGGTTACAATTTTTCACTGCCATCCAAGACGCATGAGCCCCAAAATAGGTTCGTGAAAGGTCTCCGCAATCTTGATCACAGTGAATTACAGCCGAATGCTCAAGCCGGAACTACCGAGGGAGCTCCGGTGTTTCATATTTAAGAGAAGTGATTTCATTCATTCGAGAGTTTCCATCCACTGTAGACCGAGGGGATTTTCACAGATTCATACACTTCCGTTCGTCTCTGTGCCTGAGTTACTAAATCATAGAATTTTAATGGAACCCGCCCAGCTGTGACTTGACTACCAAACGAGCATGAACAAGAAGCTTTTAGTACGATGGTTCAAGGTGTTGCTAAAATTTTCATAGATTTATCCGGGCAAAAATTTGAATTTAGAGTGAAGTGCACAGCTAAGTCAAGACTAACAAAGTGCATCATCGTTGGTTGGCCGGATGGTCGGTCTGTTGGTTGGTTTGACCGCACCGAAGTGAAGCAAAATATTTGCACAACTGATTCATTTTTCTTTTGCCAGTGGAAATGCTCTTCGCATTCTTTCTTCTGTTTATAGAGGAAAATCGTACAACCATTTTGTTATGGCGAAACGATTCAAGTGGAAAATGGCCCCATGCCTTGAGAAGCGAGGATAACCCCTAGTGCAAACCATTTGGTTCCGATTCACTCGACCGGGTGCTGCATCTCGGTGTAGTATCGAATGGATTGAATCGATTTTTCTCTTTCGCTGTTCGGCGGTGGGAGGAAGTTATCCGGAGCACAAAACCGTAACATTATTTTCAAGTGTTTATATTCATTTGCCACCCTCCAGAGATCTTGAATGCTCATGGTTGTAGAGGAAACCTTGTGGTTCAAGATTTAAAGTGAATATTGAGGAAAGGAGGGCTGTAATGTTTGTAGTTGAGAGATATACATGAGTATTTTTTTCAATTTTCGAAAATTTGATAGTTTGAGGACCGTGCTTTTCGTGCAGTTACTGATCAAAACTTGTGTAATTGCACAGAGAACCAGATAGATGCAGCTTGGGATTGTTAAGTTCAATAATTCAACCTAACGGGTGGCAACTAAAATTTTGGAATTTTTATGAGGCCCCTGTGCTCAACAACAAACGAGCTCAGAGAGAAATGAGAGTGTGTATGTGTTAGCTCACCCTCTTCCATTTCTGCAAGTATTTTTCGGTTTTGTTTGGTTTATGTTTGCTAAGTTTTGCTTAAAATGCCGTTGAAGTATTTCGCATTTCACGAGCGCGTTCTACAGTTCTGGGAGCTGCACAGAAATCTCGACAAAAAGTATACGGTACACCATTTCAAAAGCGAAAATGTTGCGACTACGACTGTTTATCATATTCTAAGATCCCCAACTAATACTCGCAAGCAAGGTAGTGGAAGACCCCATGGATAGTTCTACAGCATTTCCGAACAAATAATATAGGTTTAAGCATAAGCATGAACATAAAATGATGCTGTATATTGTCATATCCAAGAGAGGTATTTCTAAACCATGGTTCAAGTCCTCTTGTTTAGCTATCGATCAAGATGTGGACCAGATTGAATGTTTGGAGAAATTTTGATCCCGTTCCTACAAAAAGATCATGCATATGGACAATACGTGTTTTGGCCGGATAATGCTTCATCGCATTACGCAAAAATAAAAATATAAGGTAAAGCCCAATGGGGTTGTGCGCAAAGGTGACGTAGGACTACGCAGAAATTTGCAATCTAGATCGCTTGATTGTTCTAATTCCCATCTAACTCCCATACACTAAACGTTCGCAGTACAACCTTAATTTGCAGTTCGGCTCGAATTATCCGTTCTTGAATTTCGTTCGTTGGTTGTCCAACGCGCTTTGTCATTTACTCCAGTACGCGGCAATTAAAGCAATACTATGTTCGGTGTCCACGATGAAATTGCCACACACAAAATTGATTCGCAAAATTCGAGTTTTCATCCGATTGCCATCAAATTTTCAGGGATTGAGAAATAACTATTAAACTTCATTTTACCATTTTACTCGTATTTTATTTACAGTCCATACGCAAATGCCCGCACCTTGGCCTTAACCCCGGCCATAAGATTCTGCACAACCTGTGAATCAACCGTTTTTTGCATGTAAACCCATACTTTCTTCAGTTCCTCGACTGTCTTCACTACCTTAGGTCGTTTAAGAAGGTGCTGCTTCATAATCGCCCAGTACTTCTCGATGGGGCGGAGCTCCGGAGTGTTGGGAGGGTTGAACATTTTCGGCACGAAATTGACCTTATTGTCCGCATACCACTTCAGCACGTCCTTGGAGTAGTGGCATGAGGCCAAATCCGGCCAGAAGATTGTTGGGACGTTGTGGGCCTTCAGAGAGGAAGCAGCCGCTTCTGGAGGCACTCTTTATGTACACCTGTCCGTTCATCGTGTCCTGGGTCACGAAAGGTGCACTCCGCTTCCCGCACGTGCAGATGGCTTGCCAAACCAGGAATTTCTTCGCAAATTTGGACATCTTCTGAGTGCGGACATGCTCCGGAACGCTGAACTTATCCTTGGCCGTGAAAAACAGGTTGCCGGGGATCTGTTTGAAGTCGGCCTTCACATATGTTTCGTCGTCCATGATGCAGCATTCAACTTTCGTCAGCATGTTGAGGTACAACTTCCTGGCACGGGTTTTGGCGGACTTGTTCTGCTTCTCGTCGCGATTAGGGGCCTTTTGTACCTTGAACGTTCGAAGCCCAGCCTTAGTTTTGGCCTTCTGGACAAAACTTCGGCTTAGGTGCAGCTTCTTAGCCACATCCCGAACGGAGGCGTTCGGATTTCGGTTGAAGGCCCCAACTACGCGGTTGTGATTTTTGGTGTTGTACGGAATACTTTTTCCTTCACTTCTGGGCTTCCGATCGGTGGTCAACCGTTCCTCGAACCGCTTAATCACTCGCGACACCGTGGAATTCGCGATTCCCAACGTTTTAGCGATGGAACGATGCGAGAGATCCTTGTTCTCGTGATGAATGCGCAAGATTTTATCACGCACGAGCTGTTCTTTCGACTCCATTTCCGCGAGTTTTGATCACAGGACTTTAAAACTTGCAGGATGTAAATAATGCACTATGAACTAAATCCACCCAAATTTTCATTAAATTCTACCCAACGGTTAAAAAGTTAGAGCAATTTCATAGTGTGGCAATTTCATCGTGGACACCCTTAAAGTACTGTGTATTTGGGAAATTTACTCTGAAAAATCGGCATTATAAGACATAACCTTATATTTGCGTTAATGTCAATAGTTGAATGTTAAAAATCAATAGTTTTAAAAATTGAAATCGAAGCGTAGAAAATGTCCCGATCGATTGGTGTAAACATTTTGGAAATCAATCGTGGAATGACTTAGTTATTAACGTTCAACACCTATATATTTTTCCTGACGCTCCAAAGTTTTGTAATTCAAACGTGTACCCCAGTATTGAAAACACAGACGTAGTCCTACGTCAAAACACAAGCATTCCTAAATATCCATTCGATCCTTTTTATACCCAAAAACCACAACCCGACAAATCTGCCTGAGTGTCGCCCAATCGAAGATTTCTTAGAAATTTTGAGCTCCTTGGTGTACAAAAACAACTAGAGAGCCACGAATTGCAAACAGTTGATTGGTAGAATCAAGAGATTCATTCGCAAAGTTGACATGAAGGTCGTGCAACGTTACTGTTCCGACATCAAAGGGAAGCTTCGCCAAACAGCCGATTACGGACCGTTCTAAAATGTTTGCTTGTTTTGTTTTCATTGATGGATAATGTGTTTTCAATTTTAAGAAATCAATAAATCAATAAATGAAGAAGTCAAGTATTTTTGTCTTTTTTTAACAGCTTGAGAAAGAAATTTCAAAATTTTAGTTGCCACCAGTTACTTATAGATCAGTGCCGGTGCTGGTCACGAATTTCAGAAATGCGTGTCGCTTCACCATTGAACCATTGAACAGTTGAAAAATTGAAATCTTCTCAAAAATCCTTAAAAATAGCCACTCTATTGTCATCGTATAGGTCCTCCCACCCAGTACCATGGGAATTCATGTCAACCATGGGACTCAATACTGGGGACGGTAAAATAGAAACTAAATTCCAGAATTGACTACGGTTAATGGAAGTTCTTGGAGGAACGTGAACTGATAGTGTGCATTGGTCTTTATTCTTTGCAGTTACTTGACAAGCGACGATTTTGAAGCCTGATAAAGCTGGAAGCCAGGATGGTAAAATTCATTCACGTGCATGATTTCAGCCGATTTCGTGTTTTGCTTTGACATTTCTTTTTTGATCATCCTCAGTCACATAGAAATATTTCAAATAAACTGTGCTGATTGTTTATATAAATGAACCAATGAATCAGCCAAGCTAGAGAATGAATGAATTAATCAACCGAATCTATGACCCACGCAATATCCACATTCATTTTGAATCAGGTGAATCATCTATTAGCCCTGTAATGAATCTTCCGTGAATCAATATGAATGCAAGGTTGCCTTCATGGATTTGCTTGTAGAGTGGAGTAATGGTCAATTAAATTATTTTTGCTTTTTCCGCTTCTCGCTTCCGCTTTCTTAGTAATAAAAATCATGACTTTTTCATTTCTCAGCCGATTGTTGACGCTAAGGTTCCAAATGAACCGGGAACGCTTTAAAAAAAATTATAAACCTGATCAACTGGCCTTCTGGTCCCGGAGTTATTCCAGATTCAGAAAAGGTAGTTTTTTGTTATTGGAAATTGTGGATCATAATGCTGTCTCAGTGATAAATCTTGTTATTTAAAACATACTACAATAAATTTACATACTCTTGCAGACTTGGGACCGTCGTTGGCCTCCCTGGTAACCTTCCGGATGTTGCAAAATCTTTTTCCGAGGTCCACTTTTCGATCCGACATAACATGGGCATAGAGCATATTATTTTACACTAATTAGTGAAAAAAATGGACGTCCATGTAAAAAACATGATGAAAAGATGTAGAAGGAGATGTCTCGCTCATCGCCATGAGGCACCAAGAGTGGACAGCAATGTTTGCTAGAATGAAAGATATGAAGAGAAAGTTGAAAGTTCCGTCAGTGTACGGTAGGCTAGAAATAGAACAGAGATATTGAAAATTGAGTGAAAGGGCATGGTAAAGTAGTATTCGAACCACAGACGTTTCATTTGCCTGACATCCCACTATGGGGTAGCTCGAGAAGCAGATAACCCTGCCACCTCGGCGAGGCAAAAGAAACGTGGTGGAACGCACTCTGATACTACCGATAGCTTGCGATAGTTTCTAGCGGTAGATTTCACCAGCGTTGCCAGGTGGATTTATACAATATCGGTATTGCTTATTAAAAAATATCGGTATTTATCGGTATAAAGTAAAATTCAGATTTTTTTCAAGTGAACTATAGTTTAATTTTGATATAAGATTACAATATATTTTGGCGATCATTTTTCTTCTATTTTCAAATTTTATATGGACAAAGTTTGACGTAAACATAAAAAATAAAATAAAAAATACATCAGCCATTTTTTTATATTTACCATCTCGAGGTTGAATATGTATACTTTGAATAAATATACATTTCAATATATATTTTTTAGAATACACATTTCTTAAGATTTTATTAAGATAACAAACATCATGTATAGCGATAAGGTTTTTGAGCCAACTCCCGTTGTGCTAATCACATCCCTTATTTTTTTAAAATAGATTTTAACACAAAAACGGATTAATTCTAGTGTATACCGCTTCCAATTTTATACACTTTTCCATACATACCCCTGGATTTGTTAGACATGAAAAGCTAAGATATGATCGATTATTCAACACTGCTTCCTGAGCGCATAGTGAATTTGATATTTTTGATTTTTTTTGCTTGATAGAACGAAAATAGGCGACTACGACGAAGTAGCGCTCTACCCTATCAATAAACAGATAATTTATTTTGAAAATCCCATATTAAAAAGCATAAAGGTATAAAGTATTGTTTCTTGTTACTATAGGACTGATGAGTTTACCCAACAAACAAACGAAAGCAGTAAATAAGCATATGTGCATTATTACAACTGAATTAAGACTTTTGTGGCTGAATAAAAAATCTGGCTGAAATATAAGCTGAATAACCATGTCTTCAATTGAATCAATAACATTATTTCAAGTGTTTCATTTTGTTTGAATAACATGCTTATTAAAAGCTATTTTAGTATTTATATGCAACTAAATTTACACAGTTCAACAAAGAGTCGAATAACAGTTTATAAATCCGTTGAAACATCGTTTATATAGCCCATTTATAGTTATGCTGTATAAATGATGCTATATTCATTGAATTCAGTTAATTCCTATGTTTTTGTTTATGAGTTTAATTTTTGGTACTGGTGAAAAAGTATTGACCTGTTTTCAAGAGTTGAAATTATAGTCAATTGCTTGAAGCAAATAGCTCAAAGGCTACCCTTTACATTGCCCATCAGAATAGAAAACAGCGCAGTGTTTACAAATAACATCAGAAAACATTGTCATATCTTTTAATCGTCTCTTGTTCAATATGCCCTTGCCAGTAATGCACGTAGTAAAACCGAACATCAACAATCAAAGCTTGGTAATTCAGATGTTTAATAACAGCATTTAGAAGGTTTATTTGAGCACTGATATTGCTTATATACAGACAACGCTATAAATAGAATATCAATGTAGCTCAATAAGAGCATCACTTCTGCTACTATTCAATATATAACATTGAGCTTATATAGCCGATTCGTTTGTACTTCATTCAATTCTAGAATAGCGCAGTTGGTAAGTCACGTAGTTGAGGATACGAAAGTTGATAGTTCGAATCTCGCTATTTAATGGTAATAAATAAATGTTACAAAATGTTTCTGTTGATGTCTATGCATAATAATATCAAATTAAATATGCACAATATGAAATCCAAATAAAAATCATACAAACACCCCAGCAAAGTTTTATGAAAATTTAAAAAAGTTGAACAAAAGTTCTATAAAAGACACCACAGCTTTTTTAATATGCTCAATGATGTTGAAGAAAAATATATTATTCTTAACAAACACTCGCTTAACTCAACAAAGGTCTCTTCGACTCTCGGAATTACCCTCAAGTTCTGTAAAGCATTAAAACAGCAGTTATTCAATTATCAGCTGAACTCCATTGCTGCAAACTTGCTTCTTAAGCATATGCAATTGGCAGTGTTCAAAAGCATTTGGCGACAGCTTAATAACTTCTCCAAATTTGTGTGAACAATGCCTGAACAAAAGCTGTGATGGAAAATAGTTCAGAGATTATTCAACACGCTGCTGAATTAAATCGCCATAATGATGTTTATTGAATGAGTGATTGTTTGTTGGGTATTATGCTTAAAATTACAACCTGTCTTCATTTGTTAACGCATTTAATATCATAATTAAACTCGATAATTTTATCACAGACATACAACCATAACACATATACTTTCAAATTAAATGCTTAAAATGGCAGGCATCCATTTACTCTAACTTGAAACTTTTTCCGTTTCCGTTTTCTCGCTCGCCTCGCATAGCACGTGAAACAAACCACCAATCTTTAAAAACAAACCCCCCCTTTCCATTTAAGATGGCGAGGGGGAGGGTAAGAAATCTAAAAAAACACGCTGATAAATCATAAACCAAATATAATGTTGAAATAACTTTCATTGAAAATCGGTATTTATCGGTATAAAAAGTTGGAAATCGGTATTTTCAGAGCCCTTGTCGGTATATCGGTATTGAGAATAAAAATCGGTATAAATACCGATAAATCGGTATACCTGGCAACGCTGGATTGCACACACTCTGTTTTGATGCATACATGGGCGAGAGGAGGGATGTCAGGCAAATGAAACGTCTGTGGTTCGAATACTACTTTACCATGCCCTTTCACTCAATTTTCAATACCTCTGTTCTATTTCTAGCCTACCGTACACTGACGGAACTTTCAACTTTCTCTTCATATCTTTCATTCTAGCAAACATTACTGTCCACTCTTGGTGCCTCATGGCGATGAGCGAGGCATCTCCTTCTACATCATAATCGTTACTCCACGCACGGAGAACACAAACATAACAATTAATGTATGATGAAGAGGATAAGAGGGGTTGAAAATTTGTGTTTTTTTGCGTAACTATTGGACGTTCCTTTAGGGTAACGCTATAACAATATTTTTTTTTTTACTCATTTTTTACTTTTTTGTTTCAAATTGCTCAGCAACATTCTTTGATGCGTTGCTCTTAGTTAACAATTTGCAAAATAAAATGCATCAAAATTTCCAATACTGACCACGTTACAGAAGACCCCAATACACTAAGGTCTTTTTTAAACGTTTATTTTTTTCACGGTTTGTTGACAGCGATAACTCCAGAACTGAACAAATTATCGACCTAATTCGAACCACAGTTTACGTTTTGGGCAAAAAGTAATCATATGGCAGTTGTTCAAAAAAACACAATTTGTAGTCAAAATTGCATGTGAATTTATATGTGGTGTGTGTTTGTGTGTGTGTATGTGTGTGTGTGTGTGTGTGTGTGTGTGTGTGTGTGTGTGTGTGTGTGTGTGTGTGTGTGTGTGTGTGTGTGTGTGTTTTATGTGTGTACAGTCTAACTACCATCGGCCGGCAATGGTATTGCGGAAGAAATATGTTTACAACAATCATTCAAGTGACCATTGGAACCAACTTTATTCCGGGTTAGAAAGTGATAGCTCTACTGCAGATCCAGCAACCCATTTCAGAATGTCTGGAGAGCCACGCCCATTCCGAGGTTACTTTCACATACAATAAGCCCCGCATGTAGACATTACCGATATCATTTGGATAAGGGCACTGCAACACACTTCCAAGTTTGGAAATTTTAAATTTCCAAACCAGGCACGTATTTAGTATTATTTGAAAATTAGATTATTGTTATATAGGGAAACTGACCCCACATTAACCGCATTGTTCCTTTATTCATCCTACGATGAATCAAACAATTGGGCAGTTGAAGGATCGGTTTCGTTTTCTAATAATGTTAACTTACGTTAAATAACTATATCAAACATTACTAACTAATACTGTCACGTGTATATCGTTTTATTTCAAGTACGATGAATTGCAAAGTGATGAGATTAATATAGGTACGTCTTCCCTACTTATTAAAGGGTGTATTCGATAAAAATGGCACACACATATATACTCATCAAAATTAAACTGATTATCGGATTTTCTTGAAATTTTCAGGGAATGAAGAACTACTAATGAGTTTTGATTTACAACATTTGTTTTATTCAATTTCGTCTCCCATCTCGAATGCCCGCACCTTCCTTTTCACTCCACCCATCAAATTTTGTACAACCGATTTTCCCAGTGTTTTTGTTGTTTTTACCCAAATTTTCTTCAATTCTAGCTCTGTTTTTATAGTTTTGGGATGTTTGCGAAGTTCCGTTTTCATAATTGCCCAGAATTTTTCAATTGGACGAAGTTCCGGTGAATTTGGTGGGTTCATATCCTTTGGCACAAAATTGACTCCGTTGGCTCGGTACCACTCCAATACGTTTCGAGCGTAGTGGCAGGATGCTAGATCAGGTCAAAACAGAGTTGATCCTTTGTGCTTCTTAATGAATGGCAAGAGACGCTTCTTAAGGCACTCTTCCGTGTAAATCGCACCGTTTATTGTTCCGGAAGTGATGAAGGGAGCACTTATTTAACCACATCCGCAAATCGCCTGCCAGATTAGAAACTTCTTTGCAAATTTCGATAGTGTCTTCTTTCGAACATCCTCCGGAACATCGAACTTCGACTTGGCAACGAAATATTCTTGCCCAAGAAGTTGACGGAAGTCGGCCTTGACGTATGTTTCGTCATCCATCACGATGCAATCGGATTAGGTGAGCAGCTTCGTGTAAAGTTTCCGGGCGCGGGTTTTCGCAGTGATGTTTTGTTTTCCATTCCGGTTTGGGGCTTTTTGCACTTTGTAAACATGTAACCCAGCACGCTTCATGGTTTTCTGCACAAAACCGACTGACACCTTAGACTTTTTAGCGACATCTCGAATTGACATGTTTGGACGGTTCTTGAATTGTTGTACGACTTTCCTGGCCATTTTACTGTCCATTGGACCACTTTTACGACCACTCCCTTCCTTCCTTTGGACACTCAGACGCTCCTTGAAGGTTCTTATTACACGAGACACAGTTGTATTTGCAATTCCAAGCCTTTTAGCAATCCACCGGTGGGACGCCCCTGGATTTTGATTGTGAGTGCACAAAATTTTCTCACGGACAATTTCTTGTTTCGACGACATGACTGGAACTACTGAATGTATAACTATGAAACTTGGCAGATGTAAATAATATACTATGGATAGGATCTACTCAAATTTCTAGGTTTTTTACTCATACGATTCAAAAGTTACAGAAGATTTTCTGTGTGCCATTTTTATCGAATACACCCTTTATCAGATAGATTTCACCAATGTCCGCCTCCTCAATCACAGTATCTTGTCCATTCGTAAAAGTAAAAGTTTTCGACGTTGATTCGTAATTAAATGTTTATGCTTGTGAATTTATCCACTCTATTTAGCCTTCTTTTATACGGTTTCATAGTAAAAGTGGAACGTATCCCCAGTGTAAAAAAAACCTTAGTTTATATTTCATCGATTTGAACATACAGAGGTTGACAAAGTGATCGGGATTTAATCAGCCAGCAGCCAGCAATAGCAAAAAGCAACACACAACAGCGTAATAATAACAGCTATCTTTCACACCATCGAGGCGATTGTGTTGTAAGCAATCTTCGTGAACCAATAAATGCATTCATAAACAATTCTTTTATCTTTCATTCATAGTACAATGAATACATTGTAAGAATGAATCAACGCATGAACAAAAACATACGCGACCGCAGTCAATTTTCTTCTCTTTTCTCTCTCTCTCTCCCTCTCTCTCCTTCATTCACTCCGGTGTGTGATGATATAGCCAGAAGATCACTGAGATTGAAATATTTCCAAGAGAGTGTTCGCAAATGATTCGAAATTTAACGTTTTTCGATGCGAATTTTCCCATCACTGATTGGCTGGAAGAGAAATTTTGTAGAAAGGGAAGCACATCCCTCAAAGCTTCCTCTTCCTAAAGAATTGTCTGTATCCAGGCGAATTACGTTAAAATAATCGAAGCTGAGTTTATTTTCTGAAGAAAACCATGTTTCACAATGAGCAAATACACCGTGTCCAATATATTCTCATACAAAATAAAACTCTATTGATTTCAAATCGATAATCCAGATTTTATTGATAACTTTACCCGTTATATTGCAATTTAATACTGATCAACTACACCATATGTTTTGGAATAACACCGCCTTTAACCTTCTTGACCAGCTCCAGACGTTTGTCGAAACCGTCACAGGCGGCACGCACGACTTCCATCGGCATTTCGTCCCAAATTCGTTTGATTGCGGTTTTGAATTGGTTCATTTCAGGCGCCCTGTGGTCATTTACCTTCGCCAGCATGTATGACCATACGAAATAATCCAAGAGATTCAGATCTGGTGAACTGGGAGGCCATTCATTCTTGTCCAAAATGTCGGTCAAATTTTCTCGGCACCAGCCCTGAACGAGATTTACAGTATGCGATGACGCTCCGTCCAGCTGAAACACATAGTGATCATCTTCAAACACCTTTTGTACATATGGCTTGACCGCTTTCTCCAAAACTTCCGTTTTATAATATACGGCATTCACTTTAACGCCTTTTTCGATGAAAACTGTTGCCTCGCTTGCAAATTCCTCCCCAAACCATCACTGACGCAGCACTTTGGAACCGTGGAATATTCCTATCACTCTCTGGAACAGTTCTCGAAGAGAGAGAGCCCACAATCTGTCGTTCAAGACATTGTGGGATTGTTGCAAGACGAATAACTTTTCGTCGGAAAAGATAAATTCTTCCCCACCGTGCCGCGACAAAAGCAGACTTGTTCATTCGAGTCGTTTCTGCTTGGAAGGTTCCGAAACTCCATGAACCTTACGTTTCTTGAAAGCTTGGAATCCGAGGTCATTTTGCAGTATATTGTGCATTGACGATCTCGAAACATTCAGAGGCCATTTTACGTACAGAGCGCTGTGATTTTCGTCTAATCCGTTCCCTGACCACTTTAACAACTCGTGCAGTCCGCACCGTACGAGTATGATCGGATCTCTTCCGGTCATCCAACGGGCAGGTGTCACGGTACCTTCGGCCGAGGTTTTTCGAATTTCTGAAAATAGCGCCCAGGCGCTCACCTTTCTAAAACTTTTTTATCACCACAGCACGAAGCTCATCATCGCTGGTAACAGATAAACACCGAATGAAAACAATCGTACATAACCTAAAAGTGTTTGTTTAAACATAGTGCAAAACTACACCAACACATACGTGAAGCATGTTGAGTAGTTGCACGACACCAATGCAAGGAAAAAGTGTATGAGAATATATTGGACACGGTGTAAATCACAAGTGAAATTGTGAACTAATAATTTGAACGAGTCTAAATTATTAGGCTCCAAACTACGGCAGCTCTACTATAGTACAGTAATCATATCTCCGACTTGATTAGATGAATTATCCATCTAAAGATATGATTGACGTTAGGAGGGATGATGATACAAGCAATTGCATACACACACAAAAAATGAATTTTATCAGGCGCGTAAAATTTCCCCTCCTTTAATTCCAAGCCAGAGGAGGCGTAAGCTACGACATTGTTTGCAATCTTTCATGCGCCCTAGAACAGACTAAATTCAGGCGTTATCTGGCCCAAATTTACAAGAAATATGTTATAATTTTCTGCCAAATCTAGCATTCCCTTCATGTGCATTAGACCACGCAGAAAATTAAATGTTTCTTTCTATCTGTGTGCAACCTGTTGCTCGCCACACACCTGAATGGCTTTGTTTATTTCATATAACGCTTTGTCGATCAAGAAAGACAAACTTGATGAGAGGGGGATTTGAGTTCGATGATGAGAGAAAAAAAAAACTTGACGGTGGAATTGCAACAGCGGCCAACAGCGTTGCGGCATTCTATGGTATCGACTCACCTACACAGAAAAAAATAATTAATCTTAACAACCGCGTGAAATTTCCCATCGTTTAATTCCAAGCCAAAGGAGGCGTAAACAACGAAATTGTTTGCAATCTTTAATGCGCCATACAAAAAGGTTTGCAATCTTTCATACAACAGGCTAGATTAAGGCGTTATCTAGCTTAAATTTACATGCAATATCTCATTATTTCCAGCCAAATCTAGCATTACCTTTATGTGCATTAGATAACGCAGAAAATTCAGTGTTTCTTTTTATCTGTGTATATTAAAAAGGTGTTGATGATTGAAAAAAAAACTCTACGGTTGCTTCGACTGTCGAGGCACTAAGCGATACAGTGATAAATTTGTTTCGAGCAATCTACATGCTGCCAGCCACTTGCATCGCTTTGTTTATACCATAAAACGCTTTGTGGATCAAGATGGGCAAAATTAAAATAATGATAATAATATTCCACTGATATTCAAAATTTAATAAATTGACACATTCAGGGATTACCGAAATACGAGGAATTTTAGAGAAACTTAAATGATACTTGAAATTTGTTATGGTTTTTTGAATGTGTAAAATAGTCTCTAATGAGTGAAGCTGAGCTAAAGAAACCTCACTTTAGCAGACACAGTTTAGTTTCCAATAACAATAAGCATTTTACCGAAAAATCCAGAGAACGTATATTCCAGAAAGTTTTTGTTTTGTGTTTCATTTTATGTGCCAATAAAAGAGGAAAGATTGTATCAAGCTTAGTTATTGTTTTTGTAATGTCTTCGTACCTGACACCTTTGACATGAGTTTAATTTATCTTTTTACATTCATGAACGATCTAACATGGTAGCAATCATTCAATTTTCAGCCATCCCAATCCTGTTAACGCCCTTGTCTAAATTTACAAGCTAGGAGAAAAAAGAAAAATCCAAGCAGCCAACAGGCGCCATTTCGAATGCTTTCAAGTATCATCTCTGTCGGATACACCAGCGCACATTGCACTAACTTGGAAACACTCGACCGCACTTGAATGATTCTCTTTATGGGAAATGAAATTTAAAATGATTTCCGCCTGCTCTCTCCGTTGGGAAAAGCCCCCTTCCCAGATCTCCGAGGTTCAACCATTTCCTATATGTGTTGGCTTTCGAGCAGATTGCAAAAAATATATGGTCGACTTGGGAGTAGAATTCGACTGGATTAAAAAAAAAATCGGTTTGGGTTTTTGATTTCTGGGTTATAAGAAAGTCTTTTTCGTTCGCAGCCCGGTCCGAAAATCAACTCCCAGTTTAATTAATTAAAAGGGAACTTTCCTCTCATTGGATGGTTCAAACATGCCCAGCTGCCATCGTCATCTTTGCAATCCTTTACCATCCAGATTACGACAATCCGTAGCACCTTGATGCAGTTAGGATATTAAGTCGTAAATTTCTCATTATGCTAATGTAATTCGCAGCACAAGAACCAACCTCCCGGAGACTAAAATGCAAAACTTTTCCAACTCCCTCTACCCGTGCGCCAGGCCAGACATTGCTTAACCAATTTTATCGCACTTGAAAACAGATTTTCACCTCCATTAACGAAATAGAAGCCTCTCCGTTTGCTGAGCTGTAAAGTGCGCGTGTCACCTAGACAAAATAATCACCTTACCACTTTTATGCTCAGGCGAGTGTTTCCATTCTTCCGGTTCCGACCACTACTTCAACCACACCGTCGGCACACAATCTCCTGAAACCAGCTCTTCACCCAAAGCAAGGAGGCACACAGAACAAAAAAAAAGAAATGGGAGAGTAGGAAGATAAAATCCGTATTAATAATTCATAGTGCTAAATTATGTGGAAACAACGGGATAGATGGAGAGTAACTTTGGTTGGATCGGGCCCACTCTGACTGAATCGATCCCCGGGGACGCATTGTAGACCGAAGCAACGGAGATGATTTTCCCTGTTCGGTTCGGGTATTAAAATTCATAAAATTCATGATTCGATAGATTTGCTAGAGTGAGCGGTTCTCTACTTCGTGATGGAAACCCGAACAACATGAAAGGTGGAAAGTTCTCACCAACCTCATCGGTTGCTGTTGGTGGTGAAAACTCTTTTGAAGAGATGTAGTGTGGGTGTGTGGTTGCTTAGGAGATAAAAATGGATAACATGAGCTCCGGAGATCCCCATCTGGTTTAATCTTGATAATACCGAGTGGAAATTCGGAGAACCATGGAGCAAAGTGGGGAAACATATCATCGACATAGCTTTCGGTACGGTGGAAAAGCTTTTCGAACAAATCTTTGTAATGCAATATAGAACGAGGAATCTTTTCGCTAGGAACTGGAAATCCTCGACAAAGGATAGATAACATCAACTGATACATATGCATATGATGGTGCGGATTTTGATTCCAGTGTGGTGAATGAAATCGATTGTGAGATTTACTGCGTGATTCGTGGAATTGGTAATGCTGAACGATGATGTTAGCAATTTTCCATTGTTAAAGATCTCTGTTAAATTGGGTCAAAACGGTTGAAAGTTTTGTGCAAAGCTGATCAACCGAACTACTCAATGTCAAAAGTATGCAAGCACACATGACACTGTTTATCATGCGCTAGATCGATTATCCATTCGACGCACACTCTTAAAGTGATATCCCGCGAGATGACACCTAAAACCAGAAGCAGTGGGAAGCGTGCGTCGGGCAGTCTTGAAGTTGCTTTCGTGACATCCGATACCCCTGGAAAATATTTTTCAATTTTCACACCACTTCTTTGAAATCTCCAGCCGACCATCAGCAAGTCATCCAAAAGTGTGCGACGCTTGGCCTGACTGGTGTGTAAATATTTGACCTTCGCATTATGTGGGATTTCCTTCTTTGCCTTTTCTCAGCCTAATATTTGATGTTTAAACACAGAACAACGGCAGCAGGCAGCAACCGTATAACAGTATTTACAGCATTCATCAAATCCCAGTGGGTGATGGGAAATGCAGGACCCCTCCAGAAGAGTGGTTGCTGTTTTGTTTGCTAATTTATTTTTCATGAACTTTCATTGTTGCCATTGTTTTGATCGGTAATCAAAATTTACGCACCCGGCACTTATAGCAGATTACTCTGTGCGTTTGTTTTGCCAACAAAATTTTAATTTTGAGCCTTCTTCTGGTATCGACTTTCCATGAATTCCAACAATTACGTGCCCAATGCTCCGCCGTTCAAATCAGAGAATGAAATTAAACTTAGATTCTCGAGATTGGGGCAGAGGACATACGGATTCCAATAAAAAACCCAATCTCGTAAAACTCGTCTCACCCATTGAAGCACTCCTCTCCGGAGCAATCTTCGCCAAAATTAGTCACCCTCATTAACATTGCTCGGATTCCGACAGCCAGCAGTCAGCCGGTGCCGGAATCCGAGAAAAGGATAATAAAAAACCCAAAACCGGAGAGCGAGGAGATTTGCTTTTGTGCTCAGTACTCGACAGTTAGCTACCTACGTAGAACATCATAAAATATCAAGACCGACAATCAATTAAAAGCAACTAATTTCACCGAAAGCGGCTCCGCGTGTGGGAGGGGGAACAGGCAGGAAGTGAAGCATTTGCGATAGCGATTCTCGACGGCATGAAATCGGAATCTAATACCTGCTCATTACACGTTGCTCCAATTTTATCACCTTGTTAGCATGCTAAATTACATGATGGTAATGGTGTCCTATAGGTGCAGGATGCTGAAGAAAGAAGCGAGGGTATTGCGTAGGTCGTCAGATGTTTCTCGTTTGATGATAGGTAGAGATTCAAAAGTGATTTAAATTCGAGGAAAAACATATGGGTTATTTGATCCGATGGGACCGAGAAAAAGTAAAAGCTTGCAATCGATCTTGTAATATTTAAAGAGCTGTTTTGGATGTTCCCACTAACCTTGTAGACGTGGATATTTTCGAAATAACGCCCGAGATGGTAAATAAGGCCATCAAGAAAATTAAATCTACATTCTCGCCTGGATCAGATGATATTCCATCTTCAGTGTATTGTCGCACTAATGGAGCTTTTTCTCTGCTGGATTTTCAATAAATCTTTTGCCGAATCGAAATTTCCCGCAAAGTCTGTTGGCGAAGGTATCCAAACTCGGTACATCGGAATAATTAACATCATGGTTGTGCTCGTATTTGACAAACTGGTATCTGCGAGTGTAACTTGATACTAGCACTTCCTCTTTTTTACGAACTCGTCAGGGGTTCCACAGGGTAGCAACCTGGACCCGCCGCTGTTTGTTCTATACTTCAACGACGTATTGCTTCTACTTGGAGATGGCTGCAGACTTGCCTATGCTGATGACCTAAAGCTGTTTTTTGTGGTACGGAATGCCGAGGATTGTATTCGTCTTCAATATTTATTGGATCTATTCACTGATTGGTGCCGTCGGAATAAACTTATGATCAGCATTCCAAAGTGAATGGTATTGTCGTATTACCGCATCAAGCAGCCGATCTTATTCGACTATAGCAACAATGTCATCTTTCTTTATAGAACCGACCAGCTCAGTGATTTAGGTGTTCTACTGAATCATAACGCTGTAATCTGCTGCAATTTTATACTTTGAAACGTTGTCAGAAAAATCAACTAGTTGTTTAAGTTGCCAAAATTTTGACTCTAGAAGACAGCATGATGGCTACGACATTTGAACATCAACACAAGACAGGCCCATCTGACAGGTATAGAATATCGAACACTATCACCGCGCATATTGAGGTACAAACAAATCTACTATAAATACTAGACCTACTGCGATGTTCCCTTCATTCCAGTTTGGACAAGCGACACGTTCGGTCGTGTTTTTTGCTCTAGCGATACGAAGTTTATTTTTCCCGTTCCCCCTCGTCCGATTTCCGGCGATTGCGCGTCCGGTTCGTGAACGATCGCCTGCGTTTGCTAAGGTATTAGCGATAGCAAGCCAGAAGGAAATGCTGCAAGGTTGTGAAAATTTTCTCACTCGACCTGTTGCCGTGGCAATGGGTCGAAAAAATCAACAAGTGGTGACATCCACATCAGCGGTATCCGCTCCTGAAACCATGCCAAAACCGAATAGCTGCAAGCGGCAACGGCATGACGATACCGGTCCATCGGACCCCAACGCCAAACTACTAGCGAGCAATCGGTGAAGATCCCGCCGCTATTCACCACGTCAAGAAACATCGCTGCCCTTAGGACGGAGCTTGCAGCGATTAAAGTTAAACCGCTGTACAAGCTGTGCAGTACCACTCAGCTGTGCAGAATTCACTCCAGAGGAAATAGTCGCTGAGCTACAAGCGGCGACTCTGAAACCACTGAAGGTTTTCCCAATCAGACGTCAAGAACAGGGAAATCATCGGGACCAACTCTATCTGGTCCACTTGGAGAAGGGTTCCGTCACGATGGCGGACCTGTTGAAAACACGCGCCCTTTTCAACGTCATTTTCGAGTGGGACCGGTATCGCCTAAGGCAATACGACGTGACACAGTGCGGCAAGTGTCTGGCGTTCGGTCATGGGACCCGAAACTGCCACAGTGCCCCCCGATGGATGAAGGTGCCCCATAAAAGTGCGCCAACTGTGGCGCTAACCACGAAGGCATCAACCGAGCCTGTCCCAAACGAGCGGAGTATCTGGCCATCCGCAAGCAGGCGTCCACCAAGTCTCGGCCTGGTTAACGCAGCCCGCCACCCTGAATGGACGAAAACAATCTCCCTGACGCCCCGGTACTACGTACCGAAACTGCCGCCAGTTCCACGGAACTATCACCATGCAAACCGCCCGTCAGAAACTGCCCAGCAACGATTCTCGGCAGCCGCTGATACCTCTGTGCCGGCTCCTCTTCCAGGCTGGTACAATCCGAGCAGAAGTCTCCTCCACGCAACCACCCACCGATGGACAGCTCTATGAAACGGGAGCAAAAGTTTCCGTACGAGTTCGTCCAAGAGCTTTATCGCCAACTACGTTCCTGCCTCTCGAAGGAGTGAACAGCTCAAAGCCACCACATTCGTGACGATGAAATTTATTTTCAAATATGGACTATAATTGCTCCTTCTTCAGCATCCTCAATTGGAATGCTTGTTCCATCCGGAACAAAACAATTGAGGTCGGGTGACTTCCTTAATAGGAAGGTCATCGACATCGCCATCGTCACTGATACAAATCTCAAGCCAGCACTCAGCGTCTTCATCCCAGGATACCGGATTGTTCGCGGCTCTAGTGGAGGAGAAGTCGCGATCGCCTTGTCCTACAACATCAACTGCCATCTGCTTCCGAGTTTTTGGCTGCAGTCTATCGGAGCCATCGAAGTCAAGGTCGAAACTGCCGTCGGCCCTATCACCATCATCGCGGCTTATTGTCTCAAGCAAGCCAGCACCGCTAACGGAACAACAGCGGTCCTACGAAACGAAATTCGCAAGCTAACTCGGAGGCAGGGGCAGTTTATCATCGCCGGTGACCTAAATGCGAAACACGAAATCTGGGAGACCTGGAGGAGAACCATTACACTGTCCTGGGCCCGGATACTCTCACCCGGTTGAGCAGATCCGGAATTCGACAATTGTGTGTTACAGCATTTCTGAGCCCATATTTGAATTCAGGAAGATAAAATTCAACATATTGTATACTTGAAGGGAGTGAAACACTGCCGACTAGTGCAATCACATCTTCCTCACCAACATGGACCACTATCGCCCAGCCGGTAGAAGACCAGAAGCTTAGCTTGGACCACTATCCGTGGTGGCCGAAGTTGGCTCCTCGGTCAACCGAATCACCAGACGGAACTACCATCACACCAGATGGGAGAGGTTCCGACAACACGTTGACGACAACTTCGATTTTAAAATATACTTTGAGTCGATTGATGACATCAATCAGCAACTGAAGAACATCGAGCAAGCGATCTCCCAGGCACGGGAGCAACATGTACCGGTGATTGATCAGGTGAGCAGCTCTGTACCGATTGATAGACTCACTAAAGAATTAATACAGTTGCGAAACGCTATCCGAGGCAATATCAGCGAACTGGTTTTGCCAACGCTAAAAAGTCACTGTAATCGACTGACGAAAATTATTAAGGCCAGAATGGTGGACCTTAAGAATAACAATTTTGCCGACAAGATCAGCTCTCTTCCAGATTGTGCAAAGCCGTTCTGAAAGTTGACAAACATTTTTGAAAACTAAGCCAGGACCCATTTCACCGTTGATCCCACTAGACAGCAATGGCTCTAAGGATCGCTTGATAACTCCTGCAGAAAAGGCTGTCGAGATAAGTCAACACTTCGTCAGCTCCCACAATCTCGGACAAAACATCGTCATCTTCGAAGTTGCCGTTAGCGCGCTTAGTACTAACATCCATATTCAAGCCCCAACGACTTCACAGAGGTGTCTGGAGATCTCAGCTGACGAATTGTTGACTTATCTCAAGGCTCAAAGAACATGAAGGCCCCAGGTTTCGATAACGTCATGAACGTGGAGCTCAAGCAATTGAGCCCCCAGTTCTATAACCATCTAGCGAAGGTTTTCAACCATTTCCTCCGACTTAGCTACTTCCCTCGTGTTGGAAGTCAGCCAAAGTCATCCCCATCCAGAAACCTGGGAAAGACCCTTCATGTTCCAAAAGCTACAGGCCCATCAGCCTTCTCTCAGGGTTATCAAAACTGTTTGAGAAAGCGATCCACCGTCGGTTTCTCTCGTCTGCCGTCAAGCTGAACATCTTGCTCGACGAGCAGTTCGGATTCCGACGTGGTCGCTCAACAGTGCACCAACTTAACCGAGTAACCAACCATCCACAATTCTCGTCGGAAACAACGCATCTGTTGTCCCCCCAAACTTCAACTGGCACCATCCGATACAGGACCCCAATACCCAATGGACACAATCGGAGCCGGCACCCTAGCCGGAATCAACTGCAAACATGATCGCGCATCTGGCCTCGCTAGTCATGCAAAAGATGATGAGCCAGATGATGCTCCCTAGCGGCCAAAACACGGAACAGGGAGAAATCTTCGAGTTTCTAAAATCACGCTTAACTGACATCGCAATCCTAACGGAAACGCACCTGAAGCCTTCCAACAACCTGAGCCTTCCCGAACATACCTTCGTCTGGATCGAGCTGGGGATCAACGTGCTGGTGGTGTCGCCATCGCCATTCGAGAGGGGCTACCGGCCCCTTCCCGATTACCGATTGTCTTTCATCGAGGCGGTAGGAATCGAACTGTCTACATCCGGTGGTCCAATCGAAATCATCGCCATGTACTGTCCATCCCAAAGCAAAATATCGGACGGCTCCACCATTCGGATGAACAATGACATCCAAAAGCTTACCAGACGTAACGAAAAGTTCATCATCGTTGGCGATCTGAACGCCCGCCACTCGCTCTGGGGAGAGTCCAGAAGGAACCGGAATGGCGTAGTACTTGCCAACGACCTGCAGGCTGGACACTATGTCGTTCTCCACCCAGACGCTCCTACATTCTTCTCGCCGGCCGGAGTCGGCTCCACGATCGACATTGCTCTGAACAACATCGTCGATAGCTGCTCCATCCCGGAGGCAATCAACGATCTCCTGGTCGCCTTTGAGGTGAACCTAGAACTATGTAGTAACCCACGGTTTCGTAGACGAAACTACCACAGAGCTAACTGGCCCCAGATTCAACGTTTCATTGAAGATCGCACTATCGACAATCTCGACCTAGCCACTCCTGTGGCCATTGATAACGCACGCCAGCAGTTCACTGGTATCATCAACGAGGCAGTATCCCGGCTCATCCCGACAACACTAGTGGTGGGCAAGTGTATCCAACTAGACATTGCTACAAACGAATCATTTTGCTTCGCAATTGTGTGCGTCGATAATTTCAAAGAATCCAGATCGCTGTTAGGAGGTTCCTGGTTTAAAAAAAACCAACAAAATCATTACAAGGATTTAGCAGGAACCTGCTAAATCTCCCAAATTACTCAAAACCCTTTTGGCAACTAGCCAAAGTTCTCAAAACAAAACCTAAGCCGGTGCCTTCAATCATGGAACTGGGTAAAACTCATATCACGGCGAGCAAAAAGGCGAACGCACTGTTGCGTAAATTCCCAAATCAATATATTTAAAGAATAGCAAACAAGCATTAAACTTGTACAAAAAAGAGAATAAATAATAAAATAATAGTCCGGAATTGATTTCAACGTTTATTTATAAATCAGTTATAACAATTCATGATAACATATGAATGAAAATATATCAAATGCGGGATAATAAACATGAGCTCACCTCGATGCTATCTAAGCCTTCTTCTTGCGAGCTTTACCCTTCATATCTTGCTTCAACTTATTCTCTTGTTTCTTGTTCTTTTTCGCTTCT
The DNA here is from genome assembly GCA_024533555.2 of Aedes koreicus. Classification (NCBI taxonomy): domain Eukaryota; kingdom Metazoa; phylum Arthropoda; class Insecta; order Diptera; family Culicidae; genus Aedes; species Aedes koreicus. The sequence goes on along the minus strand of JAHHFK020004049.1, from coordinate 46,637 downwards.
GCTTCTACCTTCCGTTGCATTCGGATAACCTTACGATTCTCTTTTTCTTCCTCGGCGCGCCTTTTGTCTTCTTCCTTCTGCTCAAAATCCTGTATGAATTCATCCGAAGTCAGCACGTGATAGCGTTTGGATTTGTATTCTCGTTTAGCTGTCCGTTTTGTCGTTGGTGGTGTATTCAGGAAATCGTTCAATGGGGTTCTGGAAGGGCCAGGTTTCGTAGTTTCAGGAACCATCTTCGACGGTTCTTCCGGGGTAGCCTGTAATCCGTCAGCTGCTCCTTTTATACCTGAGGTTCTGGAAGGGCCAGGATTCGCAGCATCAGCAACCATCTTCGACGGTTCTTCCGGGGTGAATTCGAACCCATCAGCTACTCCATTCCCATCTGGCGTTCCATTGTTAATATCAGCATAAAAAAATCACACACCGGATCATTTTCGGGTACGTTATCCTCCATGATTTTGAATACATCTGGGTAGTTTTGTTCCAACGTTGAAAATATTTTGAACAACGCTGCATCTTCCTCATTATCCAAACAAACGAACTGTGACTTGTACTTTTTCACTCTTGTCTCACCAATAGCTGCCGCGCATTCTTGGAGTGTCCTCTTCGCATTTATGAGTTGTGCAGAGGTTTCGGCGGATTCCCGAGTCGGTTCAACATCACCAGGCTCAAAGAACGGTTCTTCAGGATCCTCGCGAACGGTAGACTTTCCCAAGCACTTAGATGGAACAATGGCATTCCGATCCCATGGGTAAAGTCCAGATGCTCGGAAGCCGTTTTTGATGGTTTTTACGGTTACCGAATTACGTAGGCAATCTTGCAACACTGTTGCAAAATTGTGCGCGTTCACGGGTTCTTTTCGCAAAATCTCTGCACAGCTTTCGGCCATGCGTTTTTCATTGGTTTGAAGACAGAAACGTCTGCCGGTTGCATTATCCTTGTAACGTTAGGGTACAATGCGATCAAAACAATCCCAAGTTGTCGGCATAACTTTGATGTTTCAACGTTGATATGGCTACTGTGGCCGTCAATAATAAAAAAGAAAGGCTTTTTCACCTTCTCGGCCACTAGATAGGGATCCAGGACGTTTCTGATATAATCACGGAAGGCAGGGGTGGTCATCCATCCGGTATCAGATTTAGCCACTTCCCACATTGAAGGAACTGAATCAGCCACAGCTTTTGGGATTGTTTTATACGGGTAGATGATGGTTGGAGGGATCGCTTCTCCGGAAGCGAAAAACGAAAACATGGTTGTTATGTTGAGCTTACTAGAAGTTCTCTCGACGTCGTAGACGTTGCGGCTTCCACGCAAAGCGAAGACGGTTTTGTTTTTTGGGTTCAATTGAAACGAAGTCTCATCTCCATTTATTATGCGTCGCGGATCTTGAGGAACTTCCATGAACCCTTCCTTGGTCAGGAATAGTTCTATTTTATCGTACCAGGAGTGTATATCCGAAAGAGAGACAGTCGCACTGGCCTTCGTAACGAATTCCGGGGTCCACAACGACATCTTCGGATGTCGTTTTAAGTACAGTTTCACCCATGTTCGACCTTGATGAAAATCGAAAGATCTTAAAATACTAACAGCACTCAAAATACAACAATTGAACGTTTTACCTGGCATATTTTGAGGAAATTTGTGTTCTCCGGGGTTCGCATCCAAAAAATCCTTCACATTACTCAGCAGCATCTCCTTGGTAACGGGGAACCCTCGGCTCTGCATATCGTACACCCATTCTTCCAATTCCGTCTCTTCGTCCTGCGTCAAAACCGTAGTTGGTCCTGGACGGAACACGGTTTGGTTTGGATCGGATTGTTGATCGAGGAATTCCATAGTGGTTGGCAGCTTTTTTGGCACTCATCTCCTTGCGCTGTATTTTATCACATGCAGCAACTAGTTCGGCCTCGGAATATGAACTTCCGTATTCCTTTGGTCTCTGTGCCTGTTGGGTATAAAATAAACGTTAAATTAACGAGTTTTTCATAATAATTTCAAAAAGTATTACCATTTTCTCCAGCAGGTGCAACACAAAACGCAACTCTAGTAGTTTTTGTTTACAAATTTTGACAGCTTGGTTAGGGGTGGCGAAGATTAACACCATTTGGGATTTGAAAACGCACAAAGGGATTTCGCCACTGGCGATAATTGTAATCGTTGTATTTGGAATTCACTCTTCAGTTGTCAAAATGCCGTCCAAGCAAGAAGAGCAGCGTATCAAAATTTTGCTCGCGCATCGCGAAAATACGAGCTACTCGCACGCAAAGTTGGCAAAATCGCTAAAAGTTGCCAAATCAACCGTTACAAATGTAATTAAAGTGTTTGGGGAACGTTTGTCGACAGCCAGGAAGTCTGGATCGGGGGGAAATCGAAAACCGGAAGCCGCTGAGACGACAAAGAGAGTTGCCGGTAGTTTCAAGCGAAACCCTAACCTATCTCTCCGAGATGCCGCAAATAAGCTGGGTGTATCGTCTACAACCGTGCATCGAGCCAAAAAACGAGCCGGACTATCGACTTACAAGAAGGTAGTGACTCCAAATCGCGATGATAAACAAAATACGACGGCCAAAGCGCGATCCCGGAGGCTGTACACGACGATGCTGACGAAGTTTGACTGCGTGGTAATGGACGACGAAACCTACGTCAAAGCCGACTACAAGCAGCTTCCGGGACAGGAGTTTTATACGGCAAAAGGAAGGGGAAAGGTAGCAGATATTTTCAAGCACACGAAACTGTCAAAGTTCGCAAAGAAATATCTGGTTTGGCAAGCCATCTGTACCTGTGGCTTGAAAAGCAGCATTTTCATAGCTTCCGGGACTGTCAACCAAGAAATTTACGTGAAAGAGTGTTTGAATAAACGTCTGCTGCCTTTCCTGAAGAAACACGGTTGTTCCGTACTGTTTTGGCCGGATTTGGCATCTTGCCATTACGGTAAAAAGGCCATGGAGTGGTACGCCGCCAACAACGTGCAGGTGGTTCCCAAGGACAAGAACCCTCCCAACACGCCAGAGCTCCGCCCAATTGAGAAATACTGGGCTATTGTCAAACGGAACCTAAAGAAGACCAAAAAAACTGCTAAGGACGAGCAGCAGTTCAAGGCAAACTGGCTTTCTGCGGCGAAGAAGGTGGACAAGGTGGCTGTACAAAATCTGATGGCAGGGGTCAAGCGTAAGGCCCGGCAATTCGGATTTGGAAAAGCGGAAGCCTAACTGAATATTTTTCCTGAATTTTATACCAATTGAACTTGAAAAAGAAATTTAATTTGATTTTTTAAATAAACGATTTCACCGATTTACATGCGTTTTCCCTTGACCAAATTTTGACCGTATCACCCTTTACATCACCCTACTAATACTCTAAAACGGTCCAAAGCCGTAGAAACTTTTTTTTTAATATCCCTCCTTACTTCCCTTGTAATTAGCCCCCACCTCCCAAAATGTAAATAATAGTATGATAAATTAGGTTAAGTTATATCAAAATGTAAAACACATGCACCCAAAACATTATTGCAAGATAAACACAGCCAAAAACAAATTAAAATTTCAGATCTGAAAAACCGAAGTATGAAACGCATCATCTGCAGAATCACTTAACGAGTAAACAAAACGATATGTTATATCATTATACTAAGATGCAAATAAAATCAAACTTGAAGTTAAAAAAATGTATCGTCATTAAAAAAATCTAGCTGAGCTAACAGCTAAGTAAACATATAAAAGGTGGACTACCTTTGGAAGATATTGGACTCATATCACGTTTAAAGCTTATGATATAATGTAAAAAGGTATGAATCATCATACTTTCCCAAACCCACCTTCCTCTTAAATATGTATCGCAATTCATAAGCGTTTCTATAATGTACTCTTGAATTAGTTACGTTTGTTCATAATTGGATTCATCCAAAATGAACTCATGGAATAGTGGATTGAAATACCCCTTTGCAAGAAAATCTCTTATTTTTATCGTTTCGTTTGAATGGCGCATAAATGACCATCGATTTTGACTCCCGATCTACACCTAACCTAACCTAAATCAAAAACTAACGTCGGAAATAGTTCGCTGTATAGCGCATCTGATGTGTAAAGCAGTGCACGATGTCGGAAGTTCGGTTTATCCTATTGAACGGGAGTAAACTCGATTATCGAGCTCCATTTCGGTTTTCAAGCTAATCTTGCGAACGGAGCAAATGAATTGGTGCTGCTGGTAGACATATTTTCTGTTCCACGTTTCAGAATCTTCACCGGGTACGAATATTCAATTCAAATGTAAATGTATTCAAATGATAGTTTTGCAAGACTTAAACAAAATCCGCCAAGTTCTAAAATCATTTTCACAAACTGAACACTTTTGTTGTTGTTCCGGATCATCCGATAGGGCACTCGGTGGCCTTGGTCACACGTGCAAATGCATTCAAGTGATGATTGAATGATGCTACCTTACGAAAAAAAAACCACAGAGTTTTAATAGGAAAATGAAGAAAATTTAAATTAACACTTCACTTGATCACTTTAAAAAAAATTTAAAAACTCAAACACTATTTCGAACGATCCCTTGCAAACGCGAACAAATTCCTTTAAATTCCACTAGAAAAATTGAGAGTGGAATTCTAGTGGAATTTCCTAGTTTTTCAATCACAATCGTTCTACTAAAACGCTGGTAAAAGTGTTTTTTGTTGTTTAAGAGCGTTAAGTTTAATGAAAGTCTGCTCATCTCAGTGACTCCCCCAGTGGTTGTCAGTCACTCTTTTTCGTTATTTACAATAAATTTGTCTGATATTTTCGACGGCGATGCAGTACTGACACCTGTTGGAAAATTAAAGAAGCTTGACTGAACGACTAGCAGATTGCGACGCCGTTGCTGAAATCCGATACTTGCTGGCACACGCTGACAGAAGCTGAGCGACGTTGTTTACATACAACATTGTTGCGCTGGCGAAAGGCGCCGAATGCCGTAAATCACGCCGCTCTGGACAAGTTTCTCACCGTACTTCACCATCCCCGGCCATACATTGACATAAGCCCGAAGGCTAGAGAGGTTATTGAGCGAATGTGATATGCGCCGCGTCAATCTAGATGCGAGACAGAGGATCCATTAAAAAGCTCCAGGGGAATAAAAATAAATCAAACCGCAATTAGGATTGCCGGTAGTAAAGTTTAAGAAAGTGGCTATCCCCTCGCCGACGATCACGACTATGGCTAGGATGGGTTTGAAACCCAAGAGCGTTGACAGAGTGGGAGCGAAAGATGATAGTTGCGGCGCGCCAATTATGAATGACATGTTAATTTGGCGACCACGTGCGGCACCTGGTTGGGAAATGGATTCCAGGGGGAGAACTCGTATTCAAAGGACGGAACTCTTAGAGAAGAAGGTAAAACCAAATTGTAGTTTTATAGTGATCTACACGGAAAAAAATGATGAATTTTAATAGACGCGTTAAATTTCGCTTCCTTTAATTGAAAGCGTAAAACAACGAAATTGTTTGAGATCTTTCATACAACAGACCTGAATTTTCTTAGATTAATTCATATGAAATATTCCATGAATTTATGACAAATCTACATTCAATATATCCACATTAGATAACGTAGAATATTAGATCGTTTCTTTCAAACTGTTTAGATACTGTTTGTCCAACATGGCTCGAAAAAGTAGCGTGAATTTCTGTTCAATATCATGCACATAAATGGAGCGTCACAAAACGTACAAGTTATCATTATAAATCGTGTAAAATTCTGGGACATTGCATTCATTTTGGAAAATGTTGTATGCAAAAGCTCGTCTTCATTACAACTATTTCATGCAAGTTGCTACTTCGTGTGGAAGGAGAGACGATTTTACATGCTCTGATATTTACATCGCAATGAAAATTCAGATTTTTTTTCTGTGAATGAGACCGAGATCGGTTTGGAAAACCGTGACTAGGTGTGAAAATACAGGGTTCTTGAAGGAACTTTTGATTCTAGTTTCGATGTACATGCCTGTTGAAGCAGAGTAATCATATACTTCTGTGAGCTTTTCCGTCTCAATGATTTGATCGATTTTTGATATTCTCTGGATGCTGCAACCCTGTCGGGCGCCGCATTCACTATTCTATCATCTCTTTCTAACGTTTCTCACATTTGGAAAATATCCGCGAAAGAGCGAACACGAAATTATTGCAACACAGTTGGTTCTTATAGTATCTCTAGTATTCATCGGATAAAAACCAGATTTGCAGGGAAGTTTGATGCATGGATTAATTAAAGATTGTACTCGAAAAAAATGCAACACTTTCTTCATTGTATAATTTTTTATTGAATGGGTAAAACTTAATGAAATTTTGGGTAAAACTAGTTTAAAGTGTAAAACTTCATGCATAATTTCAAGATCTGTCAAGTGGTTATCGAGATGGCTTCCTAGCAAAAAAAGCTTGGGAACGGTCGTGAAAAATCCAGGCAAGTCGCACAGGTGAATCGCGAAACAGTTGGGTATCGACCGTGCCCCGTGGGGTAAAATCGTTGCAGGAGAGCCATACGTCCCGGCACGTGAACGCAAGGAAGGTGAGGGATTACTTTGAGCGCAATCTGAACCATTCGATTCGGGACGTGGCCAAGAAGGTCGATTATTCCGTCTGGTTCGTCCAGCAGTCAATGAAACGGGCCGGACTTCTGAAGCCATGTCTTCGAGGTAAGGAAGGCGCCTAACCGAACCAATAAACAGAATACGGTGGCCAAATCCCGCACCAGAAAGCTGTACCACGCGAGTGGTTGGTGCAGCCGAAATGCATCGTAATGGACGACGAGACGTACATTGAACCGGACGCCAAGTAGATCTTTGTCCTGGAGTTTTTCGTTGGCAAGTCCCGCCTGGATGTTTCGGAGAAGCTCCGGAAGAAGCTTCCGACAAGTTTGCTAAGAAGTTTTTGGTGTGGTAGGCGATCTGTGGGTGCGGGAAATTCAGCAAGTACATAACGACCGGAACCATCAACGGGAAAATATATAAGGAAGAATGCCTCCAGAAGCGCCTCCTGCCTTCCTCCGGTCCCACAGAGGTGACACTCTGTTTTGGCCGGATCTGGCATCGTGCCATTACGCGAAACTGGTGATGGAGCGGTACGAAGCCAACGATGTTGTTCTTGCGCCGAAGGAGGCAAATCCGAGAAATTTGCCAGAATTTTGCCCAAAAGAAAAATTCTGGGCGATTATGAAGGGCAAGCTCCGAAAAACAGGGAAGGGGAAAGTAAAAAGGATTTGAAGAAAGAGTGGATAAAAGTGTGTAAGAAAGATAGCACAAGTGTTGCACAGAATTTGATGGGTAACGTAAAGTCCAAGATTTAGCCTAGAAGAGGAGGTTGAATAAACCAAGTTCGCAAAAACATGGTAATATGTGTTTATTTATTCCCTGAGAGCTTCAAAAATCCGACTTAAAATGAATTTTTGTCTGTTGCATTTTTTCGAGCACAATCTTTATTGGTTGAGTTCTCGACACTCTTCACGCCATCCATAAGAGCTTGTACAGCCGTATCCGTTACCTTTTCTTCATTTTTTATCCACTTTCCACGCATGTCATTTGCATCCGTTACTCTCTGCTGGGTCTGTCGGAGTTCCCGCTTTATTATGGCCCAATAAGTTTCGATTGGATGTGATTTAGGGCAGTTTGGTCGATTCAGGTCTTTTTGGACAAAATGCACCAAATTAGTCTCATGCCATTCCGGCACGCTTTTAGAATAGTGGCATGAAGCCAAATCTGGCCAAAATAGTGGTTTTTCATTGTGCTGCTCCAAAAATGGCAAAAGCTTCAATCCTGTGAATTTCACCATTGCTGGTGTCTGTTGTGACGAATATTTCACTTCGCTTTCCACCGATGCAATCTACACAGCCTGTCAATCTTAGTGTAGAACATTCTAGCACAGGTCTCGAAAAGAGTTTGTTGCCGTTCATCGTGGTTTTGGAAGTTTTGAACCTTGTTTGCATGTAATCCAGCTGTTGCATTGTCCTGGAGGTAACTTTGGAGGCAACATAACGTGTTGCAATGTTGAGATTTCGGGTGAAATTACCCTTAACCTCCCTCCGTCTTCCGACATGCTGCTCCCGGTTTCCTTTCTGCTCTGCGCGTGTGATCCAAAGTCATTCGGTCATTGGACCTTTTAAGTGCTCTTGAGACGGTTGAACAATTTTTTTTCACGCGTCTCCACTTTTCGAAGTTCACTTCCTGATTCTTTCTGAGAATCCGAAACTTCTCTTGAAGAATCCCGAACAAGGACATTCGGTTTAGTTTGGAATTGACACTGCTTTCGAGAAATTCCAAACGGCACTTTTGTGTAAGGAAAATCTATATATATATAAATGGATTTCTGTCTGTCTGTCTGTCTGTCTGTCTGTCTGACCCTAATAGGCTCGAAGACTACTGAACCGATCGGCGTGAAAATTTGTATGCAGGGGTTTTTGTGGCCGGAGAAGGTTTTTAAGATAGTACAAATGAAACAGAAGTTTCTGCATATCTCAAGAACTAATCAAGCAAATGGAACCAAATTTGGCATGTGGGGTTTTCTGGTGGCGAAAAATGTTTCTATGGTGGTTTGAGACCCCTCCCCTCTCCTAGAAGGGGTGCTGTCATACAAATGAAACTGAAATTTCTTCATAACTCTAGATCTAATAAAGCAAATGGAACCAAATTTAGCCTGCGTGGATTTTAAAGGCAATAAATGTTTGTACGGTGGTTCGAGGCCCCTCCTCTCTCTCTGGTAGGGGGGGGGGGGCTCCCATACAAATGAAACACAAGTTTCTGCATAACTCGAGAACTAATCAAGTAAATGGAACCAAATTTGGCAGGTAGAGGTTTTTGAAGGCAAGAAATGTTTCTAAGTTGACTCGAGCCCCTCCCTTCTCTGAAAGGAGGGCTCATATACAAATGAAACACAAATTTCTGAATAACTCGAGAACTTATCGAGTTAATGGAACCCAATTTGGCATGTGGAGGTTTTCGAAATGATTCTATGGTAGTTCAAGACCCCTCCCCTCTCTGAAGAAGGGGGGGGGGGGCATCAAACAAATGAAACTCAAATTTTTATTATAATCGATGAGCCCAATGTGATGGTTCGAGAACTAATCAAGCAAATGGAACCAAATTTGGCACGTGGGGGGTTTTGAAGGCAATGATTGTATGGTGGTTTGAGAAACCACCCCCCTCTGGAAATGAGGGCTTCCATACAAATGAAACACAAATTTCTACCAAAAATGAGAATTATCCAGGTTACTTAAACACAAAACGTGTATTTCTCGGGTAAGAAGCATGTTTTGATAGAAGTTTGAACCCTTGCTTATTCAAAAAAAAAAACTCATTTCGAAAAAAAAACCATAAACGTGCCAGTTATATTAAATCTTCCTTCATTTAGTTGCAAGCGTGGCAGCGCACGCACCGGGTTCAGCTAGTTAGCTATAAAACTAAGCTGGTTAAGGCGAAATTCAAGAAACTAGTAAGCACCTGAACCAGGGGAAGAAAGTTGGCTTTAAAATCGCCAATCCATCTTGGAACCTACAAGCACTACAAAAAAGAACTGTGCGAAATTTGGTTGATTTATGTCCAGTGGGAAAAAAGTTAATGCCAGTTGTATGTGTTGCAATAATTTCGTATTCGTCCTTCAAACGGTTCAATACAGATGGGTCATATATGACCCAACATTAAAATTTGCTGGAAAAATTCGGCTTTTAGAGTTAGAGGAACCCCGCGCAAAACTGTAAAAAAAAAACTCTTTTAACTAGAAAAAATGTTTAACAGGTATGGTTACCAACACAATGATGTAGATCATCCAAACTGTCCTTGAGTTCAGATCTCGGTGTTGTACATGATCGTCAAGGCGGTTTAGAGTGTTTTGACCGTATTTCTTAGCTGTAAAAGCTACAAGAAAAATCTTCACTCCGTCTCAGAATATCTACGGTACTCCAAACTATTCTTGAGTTCAGGTCGTTGGGTTTTGCATGATCAACAAGGCTATTTACAAGGACTCCATCGTACTTATGAGTTGGTAATGCTCTACGGAACATCATTGCACAATTATAGTCATGTTACAATATTCTCAGAGTATCAACGGTTCTCCAAACTATTCTTGAGTTTCGGTATTGATGTTTTGCATGATCTACAAGGTCTCCATCGTAAATATGAGTTGGTTATGCTCTACGGAACATCATTGAACAATTATAGTCATGTTACAATATTCTTAGAACACCTACGGCACTCCAAACTATTCTTGAGTTGAGAAGTTGACTGTCATGTGTCTTAAAAGGTGTAATGATATTTCATGATATTTTTCTTACCCACACGTACAGTGGAGACATTGTTAACCGCCTTGTTAATCATGTAAAACATCAAAATCTGTATTCAAGAAAAGTTTGGAGAAGGTAATCTAGAAATACTGTAACATGTCTATTACAGTGTTTTGATGACCTTTGGGGCTAATTATGGTGGAGGCAGCGTATATAGCCTTGTTGATCATTTAGAACATCAAGATCTTAACTCAAGAATAGTTTGCAGTACCGTAGAGGTAGTCTAGAGATAGTGTAACACGTCTATTACAGAGTTATGATGTCCCGATGGGTTATTTCAACTCATAAGTACAGTGGAGACATCGTAAATAGCCTTGTTGATCATGTAAAACATTAAGATCTGCATTCAAAGAAAGTTTGGAGGTCCGTAGGTATTCTATAAGTACCGTAACATGTCTATTACAGTATTATGATATCCCGTGGGGCTATTGCTACTCATAAGTACGGTGGACACATCGTAAATAGCCTTGTTGATCATGTAGAACATCAAGATTTGAACTCAAGGATAGTTTGGGTTGCCTAGAAATACTATAACATGTCTATTACAGTGTTATGATGTACCTTGGGGCTATGTCAACTAATAAAAACGGTCGAGACATCGTAAATAACCTTGTTGATCATGTAAAACATCAAGATATGAACTCAAGGATGGTTTGCAGTACCTTAGGTATTCTAGAAATACTGTAACATGTCGATCAAAATGTTATGATGTTCCGTAGGTATTATAGAAATACCATAACATTTCTATTACAGTGTTTTGATGTCCCATGTATTCCAAGAACATCGGTGTTGAATTAGAGCTTGTTCAAACAAATTTGGAGAAGCTCTTCAGCTATTCTAGAAGAAACAGCTGAATGGCTTCTCCAAATTTGCTTGAACAGCTCTAATTCAACACCGATGTTTGTTGGGATTTCAGCTCATAAGTATAGTGAAGACATCGTATATAACCTTGTTGATCATGTAGAATATCAATATCTGTATTCAAGCATAGTTTGGAGTACCTTAAGTGTTCTAGAAATACTTTAACATGTCTACCACAATGTTATGATGTTCCGTGGAGCTATTCTAACTCATAAGTATGGTGGAAACAACGTAAACAGTCCTGTTGGTCATGTAGAACATCAAGATTTGAACTCAAGGATAGGTTGGAATGCCTAGAGATACTGTAACATGTCTATTACAGTGCTATGATGTCCCGTGGGGCTATTTCAACTCATAAGTATGGTGGAGACATCGTATATAACCTTGTTGATCATGTAGAATATCAAGATCTGTATTCAAGGATAGTTTGGAGTACCGTAGGTATTCTAGAAATACTGTAGCATGTCTATAAAAGTGTTATGATGTCCCGTGGAGCTATTTCAACTCATAAGTACGGTGGATTCATCGTAAATAGCCATGTTGATCATTTTGAACATCAAGATCTGAAGTAAAGTATAGTTTGGAGTACCTTAGGTATTCTACAAATACTATAACATGTCTATTACAGTGTTATGATGTCCTGTGGATCTATTTCAACTCTTAAGTACGATGGAGACATCGTAAATAACCTTGTTGATCTTGTAGAATATCAATATATGTATTCAAGGATTGTTTGGAGTACCTTAGTTATTCTAAAAATACTGTTATATGTCTATTACATTGTTATGATGCTCCATGGAGCTTTTTCAACTAATAAAAACGGTCGAGACATCGTAAATCTCCTTTTTGATCATGTAGAACATCAAGATCTGAACTCAAGGATTGTTTTGAAGGTCTAAAACAACTTAGAAAAAACAATTGTTCGCAAATTTTATCCTTTTAATGGTTTTTATCACTTGTTCAAGCATGTAGACCATAAATTATGATGAAATACGGTGTCGAAAAAATCCGTATTGAATCGTTTAAATCTGTCGAATCAGTTACAAATCCTTCTTAGAGTTTGATTTAAGTTCTATGTTGCGTTAAACTTTTGTTATAAAATTAGGTAGGATTAGGTAGGCAGTGACGGAAAACAGTGAGTGTAACTGTGCAGTAATTTGCAGACGAGTTCCTATCGTCGATGTGATCAAACGAAGGTTCTCTTTGGATTTGCGAAGCAACGAAATCATCGATAACTCCAAACAACTGCGCACTGAAGACAACTAGCACTGTTTTGCCATTGAATATACCTGTGAATCGCGCGTGCCAGAGCCTAGAGACCGATCCAATGGAATGTCAGTTGAACGAGATGACCACTTCCCGATAGCGCATGCCAGCCAGCCAACCAACGAACGGAACGACCTCTCCAAAAGCTTCCAAAGCGCATCATCCACGATCATTCCCTGTTCCGCCCCCGCCCTGACCGGTATGGAGTGTGGATGGACTTTCTCTGTGGCCGTATAACTCAGCGCAAGAATGTTAATTTGGCATGATTTCTTCTTCTATTCTCCTCCGGCCAAGGGGTTCCTTGTTATGTGTATGTGTACGCGAGCGCCTTATCACCACGCTATCATCTCGTGCCTCACTTCTTCCACCTTCACTTCTTAGGTCCGGTTGGCCGCGTGTTTGCAATCGCAACCTAATCCAACATCACGAACAACGAGAACCTGCAAGCAACAAAACGTATGTTCTGGGGTTTGTTAAACGATCCATGATGGTAAAACAACAACAACAACAACAATCGCAAGCAGAGCGAGACAATGAGCATATATTTCTTCCTCTGCGATCGCAGAAATATGCACCGGGAACATTATGTAATTTTTAATTGAAACAATTATTGTTCCGTTCTCCTTTTTTTGCGCACATTTTTGCGCTATTACTGCACATCCCAGAGCGAGGTAGAACAACGGCTCGTCTCGCTATTTTCACTCCATTTGTGGCGAACCTCTCGCTCGGGTCGTCTTGTTCGGCTGATGTGGTGACAATCGCAGTTGGCGTCGAAGACGAAGACGACGACAGACAAAAACAGCGAGTTGAGAGGTTCGTCGCCTACCCAGTTTTGTGCACAAGAGTCGCGCGCAGGTCTTTTGTCGTTCGTGTCGTGTCGCCTTGCGGTTCGGGTGGTTGGTGGGTTTTTATTATGTTTGTTTTGAAAGTGTAGGACATGGAAGAAGCTGCGCGCATGGTTTGAGCTCTGGAATCGTGTTGGCAGTTTCCCACATCTTCTCGTTTGGAATCGCGGAACCGCGCGGGATGGGAACTGTTGTTTATGCTAATCGAATTTCAGTTCTGTTGTTTCTCGGCTGAAAACGATGGCTGTAGGTAGGATGGTAGGTTGGTAGCTGATTGGGAACTAATTAACGGTTTCGAGTTGGTGTAATTGCACAGAAGAAGAACCACGATCGGGTGCGGTGTAGAAAGTGTAATAGTCCCCGGTGAAGCTTTCAAGGAGACTACGATTTATCGTTTGGGAAATATGGTGCACACATCGTTTTAGATGGATTTCAAGAGACGCGAAGAATTTTCCCTCGTTTCTCTTGGCAAGCCAAAGCAAGTGTACACAACGAAATTGTTTGCAATCACTGGAAACGGAATGTTCCGGAAATTGAAACGATTCAAATGTATTTTTCTATGTTTTGTGAGGCTCCATTTATGTGCATTATATTGAACAGAACTAGTTCTACTTTTTTTAACTGTGTACAGCTGACCTGATTTGAGTGATATCTGGCTTGCATTTACATGAAATAACGCATTAATCCATATATGAAATGTGCATTAGATGACGCAGAAAATTACATGCTTCTTTCAAACTGAGCAGTAATTTTAAGGCACCAAAATCAGTATAATTTAACTGCATTTTTGTTCATCTGAACCCTTGATGCAAATTTGTCGTGTTATGGCTGTAGCAACTGCTTCATATCTTACACCCTTTAAAATAATGAATATTACGTTTGATGAAATCCTTGTTGCACTTAAATTCTTAAAGACTCAATGATAAATATGACTCAATTGTTTGTTCTATTTGATGTATTGTTAAATCCTAACTTGAATCCCAAAATAATAAATGCTTTCAAACTCTAAATCACGTTTCAGATGTTACATTTACAACGGCTTCTAGAATATATTTGATAACCTCAAATCTAAGTCCGTAATGCGTTAAAAAAAGCCACTAGACTTAATACTGAGATTTGAAAGCCTGAAATTTACATGATCGTTGCCTTTGGTTTTTATAACAACATCAGACCTATTTTGAACGCAGTCGGTTTCACGCATCACAACAAGGTACAAGTTAAAATTTGACTCTGCCGTAATTGATTTAAAACGAGTGCTAGACGTTAAATACAATATTTAACAGATTGAATTTTATTGCACGTTATTGTAGTGCTTGCAAATTTAATTAAAAAACGCTGCGTAGCACGAAATTATTTGCTTATGAAATTCATCAATCTAAACATGGCGACATAGGCGTAGCCAGAGGGGGGCAGGGGGGGGCCGTTGCCCCCCCCCCCCCTAACTTTTGATTTCATTTTTAGAATTTTAATGTTTGTTTCAATTTTTTATTAATCTATTTTTAATGTTTGTGAGATTGTCCCTTTACCTCAATGAAAAAGCGCGAAGTCGCCTCGATTTTGTTATAAGTTGTAGCAAAAAAGCGCAAAAACCGGACATCCATGAGATTTTTTTTTTAAATAGTAAACCCAACCTAACTAACCTAGCGAATCTAAAAAAATATCTCTAGTAATATTAACTATGATTCAAGCATTGATTGGTTTTTTCCCGCTAGCTGAAAGTGGAAAACGCTATGCTCAGTTCCATTTTCAGTTCTTGGTAATCAAAAAACGTAATATTTTAACCAATGTTATAGCTTTCGGAAGTCAAATAACACCAGATTGAGAAACATAATTCATAATTCATAGTTAGAAAGTGTAACAACGGAAAATGTTGATTTGAACTATTCATGATATGGGCCAAACCGATCAATGTTACCCCACTGAGCAATAATATCCCGTTTTACGGTACTGTAGTTTCGTATTATTGAGGATATATGTTAATCATATCTTACAGTTTGATTCACTATTTTGAAATATTGTTTCTGTATTAATGCATGCTACGATATAACCCAGGTTAAAAGAGACGAATCGTATCCGATTTTCAGACCAGTAATTTGATAAGCGTGTGAGAAAGCAAGACAGCATGATAATCAGTGCGAGAAGTTGCAGTGGTCTTATCCTATTCAAAGATTCTATCCCTTGCTATAATATGAGCATGAGCAAGATAATGAGCATGATTGACCGCCCAAGGTTGCTACTCCGTTGCTGCCAGATCAGTTGTTATAACACAGAGAACCAACAGATGATGGTTGAGACTAGCATACATCCTCAGTGTGTAAAAACTGGTCATCCCAAACTAAGGCAATACTGGCGCCTGCTTCACCCGAATGCATGTCAAATAAGAAAAGGGTAGTAATGTGTCGACGTGATGCTCGTTTTATTGGAAGCCGAGACCACCTCTGCACTTTCACTGGGATGTAGGATAACAGGATTGAGTGGCAGCATGATTTTTTTTGGTAAACGATGAGCTGAATTCACGTGGCGTTTAGTGAAATATTTAAATATTATTATAGTACCGATTTGAACCTAATTAAACCAACAGTGAGGATGCTATTGGGGCCACTCACAAAGTGTGATGGTGGTTTTTCATTAGAAAAACAAAAAGATAATGCTGGAAATCCGATTTGAACCGATCTAAACCATAAGTAAGGAGTCACTCACAAAAAGGTATAGTGGCTTACTTTCTCCAAGTGACACGGCGAGTATGGCAAACCAATATTATGGATGAAAATTAATTGTGATCCTCACCACCAGTCTACCAGCCCGGCGAACCACCACATCTCACCATGAAGCATTTTTGTAGTTTATTTTCTATGCTCACTCGATCGCTCGCATCGCTGAATTATAGATAACCGAAACAATACGAAACGCGCCATGCCCGATAGCAAAATAGTGCGTAATTAAGCATCGACACAACCTTTCACAGCCGATGCTCGAGGCATACTCTTTTTCATAAACTTTAAATTTTTACAACTGTAACAATCAAGTAGAGGCTTCTTAAGAACAATCTATGCTGATCCACTTAAATTTGCGATTGAGGGATTTGGTAAAAATAAGAGTGCGTAGATGCATTTCGTGCCTTCTGGCAACTTTATGCTTCTATTGATGTCCAGGCTCATCCGCTTTGCATCAACCGGGGGAGACTGGTTCCTATACCCAATGATTTCATTATCTCCAATCTGCTGAACCAATTCCAATATATTGTGATATAGTGGACGGATTATTGTAATTTGATATTACTCAATGTAGACGTCTTCCAAATTTGGCAGATCAACAGGCAGTCCACCAGTGGAGACCCACCTGGTACCTCATAGCAAGATGCTTAGAGGCGGACCGGAAGATTTGAGAGCAAGTCGAGAACACTCGCATGAACCCAGAAGAAAGCTTATATTAAAGTCGATGTTCATTACTTCTCATTCTAAATTTGATTTCGAAAAAGTGCTCTGCTGGTGAGTGCACATTGTGTGAATTGCGCAATGAGTTTTGTAAATTATTAGCAGTTCTTTGATTTATTGTTATCCATTAACAATAACAACATTGTTAGTACCATAAATGTAATTAAATGAAACAAACGAACATATCAGATAAATCAGCTTTGTCAGTATATGCACTGAAAATTTATTTTCGTGAATTAGCTTTCCCTTGTTTCGTAAACATGGATTTTGTTCATAGAATAAATTCCTCGTAATTTGTATGAAACATTCCTTATGCTTGTCATCTGGTGAAATGCTGTAATTACACCTTTTTGTACAATGCACAAAATGAATTTTGTGAAGATCAACCTATCACTGCTTTTCTTCAATCGTACTCATACATGTTGGTTTAGCTGCTTGGGTGGGCTGGAATCATTGATTTATCACAAAATAAAAATTAAAGCGCTATCAAGAGTTATAAGTTCATACTCATTAATCAAGTAACTTCTAACGAGTCACCATGCTTAGCGAGATCAACCACGGATTCAATAACAAGTCTTCTTAAAAAAACAGGTTCGAACCTCATTTCAGAAATATAAAAAAAAAATCTGAACAACTCTTCGTGGTTTGTGCTTTTTTTTTCAATTACATACTGAGTCGATATAGAAGTTTTGTCAGTCAATCATGTAACCATGCCTTCTTATTGATAACAAAATATTCGTAGCATTTTGTATGGTTTTCGTAAAATGAACGAGTGTTCTTTCTGTGTCAACTAATGCTTCGTGCTTTTAACAGTTATGTAATAGCATTGTGGCATTGAATACAAAGGTAGTTTCTTGAAAAGTACAAATCAATTTCTCTCAAGAGAGTTTCTCTCTCTCTCTCTCTCTCTCTCTCTCTCTCTGTCTCTAAAAAAAAATTGCTTGCCCCCCCCCTATTCGAAATCCTGGCTACGCCTATGCATGGCGACAACTTCTAGCATCCTTAAAATATGTTTTGGTGGTGGCCAACGACCGGGCTTAGCACTAATTCAATTTAAATTTTCTCATTTTGGAGATCAATGAAGGAGGAGACCTCGCATTTGGAGGTGAAGGAACAAAATTAATCCTACAGGATAAGATTGAGCTATTTTTTACCACTACTTTGAAGAACTTTTTGTATTATAAAAATTCATTACCAAATTTCGAATTTTTCTGACGGGAACTAGAACTAGGTCCTGGAGCTCGAAATAGCCATCATGAAGCATTTGTTTTTGCATTATGAGTAGCGGCATTTGTAAAATATCATTTTGTATTTCTCAACTTATTTTTACGTCATGTCATGTAAATTATCATTTCAGTTTTAAAGTCTTAAACTTGTAAATTTAAGAACAGACGCAAATTTCTGCCTTACGGGAAGCTCTTTTTATGTGCATCCAAGAAAATTTAAATTTACATGATATTTTCTAAGAGTGTAAACATCCTTATGCTATGACATTTAAGTAGAATCATTTAGTGAATTTCCGACTTTTTCTAACATACACACTACCAAAATGTCTTGTAAATTTCTGTCCCCTGAGACCGACACATGCAAGCGTCCTTTGGCACATAAAAATGAGTTGAAAGAGAGGTAAAAATAATTTCAATCAAACACATTTTTCGTCGAATTGCGTATGTGTCAGTTTCAGGAGACATAATTTTACACGAAATCTTACTTTACGTTCCCCGACTTTTTACAAACATGAATAACGGCTCGTGTAAAATTCATAATTTATAAGTGTGTAGGACAGCAAAAAAAGTTGCACTACAAAATAAAAGTGACTCAAAGTGCCATACGGATAGGTCATATGCACAGATAGAAAGAAACATTTAATTGTTTGCGTTATCTAGGGAATGCTAAATTTGGCAGAAAATAATGGGATATTTCATGTACATTTTAGCCAGATAACGCCTGAATCTAGCCTGTTGTATGAAAGATTGCAAACAATTTCCTTGATTAAGCCTCATTTGGCTTGGAATTAAACGAGGGGAAATTTAACGCGCCTTTTAAAATTCATTATTTTTTTCTGTGTGTATATGACCCAGGAATAAAACTTGTCAAAATTCGGCTTTTAGAGTTACAGAAGAACTTTGTTCTGCAAACTTTTTCAAAAATAACTCTTTTAACTACACAGTTTGAAAGAAACTTTGAATTTTCTGCGTTATCTAATGCTCATAAAGGGAATGCTACACAGAAAAAAATAATTAATTTTAACAAGCGCGTAAAATTTCCCCTCGTTTAATTCCAAGCCAAAGGAGGCGTAAAAAACGAAATTGTTTGCAATCTTTCATGCGCCATACAACAATGTTTGCAATCTTTAATACAACAGGCTATATTCAGGCGTCAGGGCCGGTTCATAAACCACGTAGACTCATTTTTGAAAATCTCAGACCCCCCCTCCCCCCTCGTAGACTTTTCTCCATACAATTTTTTGAAATTATGTATGCAGCGTAGACTTTGGTCAAACCACCCCCCCCCCCTCCCCCCCCTCCCCACCAAAAAGTCTACGTGGTTTATGAATAGCCCCTTATCTGGTTAAAATTTACACGAAATATCCCATTACTTTCTGCCAAATCTAGCATTCCCTTTATGTGCATTAGATAACGCAGAAAATTCAATGTTTCTTTTTATCTGTGTAGATTTGGCATATATTAATGGGATCTTTCTTGTAAATTTAAGCCAGATGTCGCAGGAATCAGGTCTGTTGTATGGTAGATTGCAAAAAAAAATGTTGTATGCTGTATGAAAGATTGCAAACAATTACGTTGTTAACGCTTGCATTGGCTTGCAATAAAACGAGTGGAAATTTTGCGTGTTTTATAAAATTCATTATTTTTTTCTGTGTATGAAAAATACCAAACAGGTATGGTTATGGACACAATGATGATCTAGATCATCCAAAGTGCCCTTGAATACAGATCTTGATGTTGTACATGATCGACAAGGAGGCTTAGAGTGTTTTGACCGTACTTCTTAGCTGTAAAAGCTACAAGAAAATCTTTCAATCGTTGCAGGTATATTACAGCATTCTCAGGATATCTATGGCACTTCAAACTATTTTTGAGTTTAGATCTAGATGTTTTGCATGATCAACAAGGCGATTTACGAGGTCTCCGTCGTACTTATGAGTTTATAAAGCTCCATGGGAAATCATTGCACAATTATAGTCATATTACAGAATTCTTAAAATACCGATGGCACTCCAAACTATTCTTGAGTTTAGGTCTTGGGGTTTTGCATGATCAACAAAGCGAATTATGAGTTCTCCATCGTACTTATTAGTTGGTAAAGCTTGGACCATAATAGTCATATTACAGTATTTCAAAATATATACGGTACCCCAAACTATGATTGAGTTAAGATCTTGATGTTTTGTATGATCAACAAGGCGATTTACTAGGTCTTAATCGTACTTATGAGTTTTCTAAGCTGGATGGGACATCATTGCACAATTGTAGTCATATCCCAAGTACCATTGCCAAAACCATCCTGCTTTATTAAGTTTTATTAAGGTTTTATTAAAGCCACTAGAAATCAATTTAGTTTTATTATGACACCAAGAGGTGCCAATAGGTTTCATATTTTAGTCAGGTTTATGAGAACCTACACAGATTGTTTATAACGATCTTAAAACCTTGTTTCTCAAATTCCTTTTACTCCTATCAAAGGTTTTGATTCGACTTTATGAGCTCGTAAAATGCTGTATTGAAATGCCGTTTTAGGACTCATTGATTTTATCTTATGATGGTCAGTTGAAAAAGCATTTTAATACCATTTTGCCTCCAGTAAATGCATAAAACGGCAAATTGGCATTGAAGGAAGTCGCCATAAGACAAAATAGTTTTATAATAGTCATGGGGAAGAAAAATTGGCTTTATGGCAAAACTGTGATTTTATTCCAATCGCCGTATTGAAATATAAGAAATAATTTAAATGTGGAAAAATAAATGCATCAAATTATCAATGGTTTGCAAATAAACTAATTTCGGCATTCTTTTAATCATCTCACCCAATTCCAAGCACTTTTCAGGAAATTCATGATTAATTTATCGAATATATTTGTTTTAATTGGATTTACGTTGTTGTAAATTCCCATTATTTCCGAGGCGCATTAATTTTCTGCTCTTATCGTGCCAATATTCACCATAAATATAATTGCGTACATAATTTGGAGCATAATGCGCTGTAGAAAACTACATTTGTATTGGATATTTTGCTATCAAACAAAATTTTCCGCAACACTAGACCTTTTTTTTACTGCTCAATTAATGAGAAGAGCAGAGAATCGAACAAAGCAGAACAATAAAAAACAACCTCGATTTCACAGTGAAGTTTGACAGCTGTAGCCATTCTGTGGCCATCTGGTTTTAATGGCAGCCAATAGGTTTTATGAAGGTTCTCAAGTGGTCATAACATCTTTCACTAGAACATTTTCATAATCTGTATGTTCTTATAAAGGTTTTATTAACTTGTTTTCACAACCGTCTATAGAGTGGGCCATTTTGTACAAATTTCGGCTTTAAAGAAGCATAGAGGAGATGTTGATAGACAAAACAGTTTTAAATGTAGTTTTATCAACAAAGCCGGAGGAGTGCTATACGGCTGGAATAAAACTAAAATTGTTACTTGGGATGACAGTATTTTCAAAATATTTACGGTACTCCAAACTATTCTCCAGTTTAAATCTTGGTGTTTTGCATGATCAACAAGGCGAATTACGAGGTCTCCATCGTACTTATGAGATGATAAAGCTCCATGGGAAATCATTGCACAATTATAGTCATATTACAGAATTCTCAAAATACCTACGGCACTCAAAACTAGTCTTGAGTTTAGGTCTTAGGTTTTTGCATGATCAACAAAGCAAATTACGAGGTCTCCATCGTACTTATTAGTTGATAAAGCTTGCACCATAATAGTCATATTACAGTATTTCAAAATATCTACGGCACTCCAAACTATTCTTGAGTTAAGATGTTGATGTTTTGCATGATCAATAAGACAATTTTTACTGCAATATCATGGGTACTCCAAATCAGTATGGAGTTCGTATCTTAATGTTCTAAAGGATCAACCCGCAATTTGCTATTTCCTAATTAAATATAAAGCTATGTCCATTAAGAATCCGGAATAATAAAATCATCTGTATCTCGGTAGCGGATTGACGCACAAATAAGTTTAACAAATCAAAACAAAGGTAATTCACTGAATGAAAATTCGCACTTTCTTTATTCGTCCCATCAAACGCTGCAAACCTCCGGAGTCAACTTCCTTGGCACATTTGTTCCACATTTTGGTCATCTGAGTCGCGTCCCGAGCCGTTTTTCCACTTTTCTTAAGCTTCCGCTTCATTACTGCCCGAAATCTCTCGATGGGCCGGGACTGCGGGCAGTTGGGTGGATTTTTATGTTTTTATCGATGAAATCTACGTTATTACCCGGACCCCGCCGGGGCCGCCCCACACCCCACCAAACCCCACCACCCAGGCGCAAAAAAAAGGAGGGGCGTTTGTTGCTTCTTTCTCCTCCGCCCCCCCCCCTCTTTCCCCCCCCCCTTTTTTTCTCCCCCCCCCCCCCCCCCCCCCCCACCATTTTCAAAATCCCACAAAAAAAAAAAATTACCCCCGCAAACCCCCCCCCCTCCCCCCAAAATTTTTGGCCGGAAGCCGCCCAAACCATGTTGACCAAGGGTTCATCGTCGATGAGCAGGCATCCTTTGGACTTTTTCCAAACCCGATGGTTCCATTTCCGAGCTCGAGTTTTGGTGACGAAACTTTGCTTCAACGTTCAGACGCGGCTGGGTAGCTCAGTGGTTACCCGTTCTGCTTACTGAGCAGATTGTCGGGAGTTCAATCCCAGGCCCGTCCCCTTCCTTGCCATTTTTCACTTGCCTCTTTCTATCACCACTAGATTTAAAATAAAAAGCAGTCTACTGCGCTTTCTTTCATTGATCGCATCACTTACCACAGTGCATCCATGATCTAAAAATAACCTACCTCACTAACACAACTATCCTTCCCTTGGCAATTGTAGAGATGCAGTGGTGTTCACGGTCTCTAATAACAACGATTGTCAAACTAATCATCCTTCCCCCCTCCCCAAAAAGACCGTGAGGACGTGGCCGGCGCCGGTACTGATCTATAAATAGAATTAGTGAACTTGTACATTGAAGATGTAAAAAGCTAATCCCAAGCTCCATCTATGTGGTTCTCTGTGCAATTACACTAGTTCTGTCAGTAAGGGAGTAGCAACTACGAAATTGCACGGTCTTTTTTTTAAAAAAAAAAAAAAAAAACTTTGCTTCAACGTTCTGTTTGGTTGCTTGCTGGCTCGATAAGAACGATATCCTGCCTGCAAACGAATTCTTCGAATGGTACTGCGAGCAGCAGCGTATTTTTGTGCGATTTCATTATCTGATAGTCCAGGGTTATATGTTCCACTACGACGCTTACCTTGAGGAACGCTCTTTCGCTCCCTGAAACGTTTGAGCACATCATACACGGTTGATTTGGCGATTTTCATCGTTTTTGCGATTTTTATTGCGGACCACGTTGGATTATTAACGTGGGTGTGCAGCATTTTTTCTCTCCTCTCGGCTTCCATCTGGAATAACTTTTGACTCACTGCACGAAACACCGTGAAATGTATACCACAGAAAGTGGGCGCCAACAAACCGCTGTAAAAGAATTCCTGCAGCGGTCACTTTCCGTGCCGCTGCAACACAATAAGTGATTCCGGATTCTAACTGGACAGAACTTTTTGTTTCTGTATTTGTCACATTTGGGACATTTTCCAACAGTTTTTGATGTTCAACTTTATTTTTATGCATGTGTCATATCTCACATACCCCCTGTGCCACAAGCACCTATTTGTTCTCCCAAAGAAAGGAAAAAAACAAAAAACAAAAATTTATATTTTTATTTTTTTTTTTTAAGAACCCCGAAAAAATGGAAAAACCAACCCAAAAAAAGCTTTTAAAAAACGCGACGCAACCACTTATTGGCTTTCCTGTCAAAATCAAACAGTATGACCATTGGGCCGGTGTGGTCAACTCCTCCCATGTACCTGTTATAGAAGGCTGTTGCTTCAGGACAGCTGACATCATTTCTTTTTCCGTTTTTCGAAGTGCGCTGTACTAAAATAATAGAAGAAATTACTCAGGATTTTTTGAGATATGTGGCTTTAAAAACGCAAGTTGAGGGTTCAAGTGGTGGTCATGATTGGACTCTGAACTGTTTTAGCTCAAATGTATTATAATTACAATAAATAAGCATGGTTTTCATAGGATTTTATTTCCAGTGACCATAATTATTCTATTGGTAAGAAAGCTGAAATTTAAAAAGGATAAAATATGTAGTTCCAGTATATTTAAATTTCAAATGCTAGTTTATAAGGTGCAGCATTGAATTTCACTACGAGAGAAAACCATATGTAACTGTTAAGAAACTCATAAATACTTCAAGGAATGCATAACTGAATTATTAATTCATTTTGAAGATTTAAGCAACTTCAAAAAAAGACAAAATTGATTATCTTTTCCAATCTAGTTGTCTGATTGTAAGACAGCAAAATTTGAAAAATCAACGGTTCTAAATATGGCCAAACACAAAGAACTATACAGAGATACGAGAAATTCCACCGCTCAGCAAACAAGTGACGAGTTGACACAGTTTTCCCTTCCGAGTCCATCGCGGCGAATGCCAGGTTCCGTAATAGATATCCATTGAATGAATGACGTTTGCACGTGCTGTTGCATACCTTCTACGTGCTTTACTGCATTAATTCCCCGTCCCGTCTGCTGCGATCGCTCTTCTCATCTTTCTCCTTTTCCCGTTTTGCTTTCCTCGCGCACTCGAGTTCTGCTGGCTGCTGCATCCGCCGTTCAAACGCGTCACTTTATGGGAGATCTTGCCGACTCGATAAGTGCGCGGCCGAGTGAGTGAAAGTCGATCTCGTTACAGCTGTGAGCGCGCTGGTCGCGGCACACCTTAATGTTTTAATTGGTAAAAATGCTGTTTTGTCGTAACTGTCACTCTCCGGGTGTTTTCCCCCCGTTCGTCTCGTGACAGTCGCTTCGAAAGCAGCCCTGTCAAATTTCCTCCCCATATCACGGGGAAACAACTGATCCAGAAAATCTAACTCAACTACCGGGCAAAACGTGTCAAACCACACAATCAATTCAGCAGGGGGCGCTTGGCGAACGGAATCGATCACGGACCGCAGATTCTCGGAATCCAATTCGCCTGCATCGGAGGTCCCGGCCACGACGGACGACGACGGATGATTGACGTAGAACAAGCGATCGAACAAGATCTGTGGGAAAATTTTCCACAAGCCAGGCAACAAGCATTCATATTCGATTCGGACACACGTGTTTGAATGTGAGGTTAGGAGGGTAAGGTGGGGTGGAGCAGTGCGCATAAACAGCTGGTTATAAAAGAAGAATTATATGTGT
This sequence comes from Aedes koreicus, assembly GCA_024533555.2. Taxonomy (NCBI): domain Eukaryota; kingdom Metazoa; phylum Arthropoda; class Insecta; order Diptera; family Culicidae; genus Aedes; species Aedes koreicus. The sequence continues at coordinate 21,440 of JAHHFK020004049.1, read as the reverse complement.
GCCACCGGCGGAGGTAGATGTGAATTGTGAAGTGCCTGTTCGGCTTGGAAGGTGGTAAGTGAATAGCAAAGGAGGACAACCATCTAACCACACCGCCAGATGAGATGACCGCGATGGGAAAAGGTCTCCTCCGCGGGAAGTGCTGCTGTAGGAGGTTTTGATGATTCAAACTTGAGCGATCGTGGGACATTTAGTGATTGCCACTGTTTACTACAATGTTTCAAGTATAATCTAAAGGTTTTTGTACACTGAAAGTTAATTTTAGTTTATATTACGAAATCGAAGGTAGAACTAACAAATCTGTTCGTTGTTTTCTGCAACGAAACTGATTTGTTCTTTTTATGAAGATACAATCGTAATTAATGGCACACGCGCAACTGTCAAAAGCACGAAGCATTTGTTGACACAGAAACAACATTCATGCATTGTACGAAAACAATACAAAGAGCTACGAATATTTTGTTACCAATTTAAAAGAAACGTCTCTCTGATGGTTGCCTGAATGACTGAGAGATCTACTTTATCGACTCAAAATGTAATTGACAAAAAAGCGCAACCACGTGGAGTTGTCCAGCGCCTTTTTTTAATGCTTCTGACATGGGATTCGATCCTGTAATTTTGGAAAGAGCTGATACTGCATCCTCGGTTGATCTCACTATACCATGGCGACTCGTGAGGTGATAATTGAATAATGAGTATGAAGTTATAACTCTCGACAGCGCTTCAAATTGTATTTTGGCATAAATAAATTATTCCCGCCCATCCCAGCAGCAACATCAGCGAAGCAGCGATTGGCTGGTCTTCACGAAATCTATTTCGTGCATTATACAAAAAGGTGTAATGATAGCATTTCACAAGATAAAAAGCAATATGAATGTTTCATACAATACACGGGACATTTGTTCTATGTACAAAATCCAGGATTACGAAGCGAGTGAAAGCTAATTTACGAAAATAAATTTTCAGTGTATCTGTAAATTGTGTAATTTCAATTTGAGAATTTTTCTGGTTGTAATGTTTAAAATACCTTAGATCTGAATGATGTATGCCATTTGTGGGTGGAATACCTGGAAGGAAAAAGAAAAAAGAGTCAGTAAATGTTAAATTCATAGCAACATTTGAATTTGTGGGCTTTTTACAACAACGCGGATTTCGAGATTTTTGCGGATTTTGCAATTATTGTGGATTAGACGCGTATTTGCAACATGTTTGGCCTGGTGTGAATTGGACATAACTTTGATACACAAGCCTAAATGCAAATGAACTGTACTGTAAATTATTCAGACTGGATCAAATTATTAAGAATGCTAAAGAGGGAAGCAGGTATCCCAAGGGAACGTTTTTCGTATTAAATTCACGTGTTTTTTTTTTGTAGTGTTGAAGGTCCCTATCCCAAAACTTTTAAAATAAGTCGGTCGTCGAATGTAGTATTTCAAATCATTACAGGGACTTAGGTAATTTTGTAGGAGCATGAATTATATTCTCCGGCAGAAAAAAACTCATTCATTGAAAGTTTCTTGGATGAAATAACTTATCCAGTGAAATGTCCTTTGTCACAATTTCCCACTCACCTACAGAGCTAATGAAGCTTTCAAATGCTTCAGAATATCCACAACCTTTTCTTTCGGTAGTCGTAATTAATGTACATTTGCGTTGCACACGTAAATTTGTGATGGTTTTAATGTGTTCATCCTAGCATGCTATGCTTTTGACTGTAATCTTTTGTTTGTTTACTTGTTTGCACGGTTTAAATTCTTCGTTTTCAAAATGTCGTGCATTGAGAAAGACGTGAAAATTAAGGTTTTGGGTATCCACTACGTGAAAAGGGTGTAACTATGCGACAATTGGCGAACCGTTTTGGAATTCATCACGCGAGTGTAAAATCTATCTTAGGTAAGTTTGAGGAACACTGTTCTTTGGATTAACTGCCAGGAAGAGGCAGAAAACCCGGATGTTCCCGCCCTTAAGTGGTAGCTCTAATTCGGAAGGACAAATCAATGTCGATACGTGATTTATCCAATAAAGCGGGAACCTGTGTTGGAATGATTCAAAGTATCAAGAAACGGAGCAACCTGAAGACCTACAAGAAGCAGAAAATTGCCAAACAAAGTGCAGAACAGAAGCAACGTGCAGCAACAAGGGCCCGGAAATTGTATTCGTGAGTTTTCCAGAGACCGGTTGCATGTATTTTAATGGACGGCGAGACCTATGAACATGAGCATGAGCATGAGCATGATTGACCGCCCACGGATGCTACTCCGTTATTGCCAGATCAGCTGTATTTACACAAAGAACCAATAGATGATGTTTGGGACTAACATACATCCTCAATGTGTAAAAACTGGTGACCCATTATGAAGCAATACGGGCGCCGGCCGTGCCCGAAAGCTGGTCAAGTAGGAGGAAATCATCTGCACTTCCACGAGAAATCACTGAGATGTTGGATAGTTGGGAAAAGGTCAGCAGCAGGGTTCGTTTTGGTTAACGATACGCTGAAAGTGTGTAACTAGAACTATCCGCCAAAAGCATGGGACCGCTCCTTCAAACAACAGGACATCGAACGCCAGTTGCACCACACCCCGAATAGTCCGGCATGACCTAATCACCGTACGATGTTCACTTTTTTTGCCTATGTTGGTAATATTTTTGGTTGGTGATAGTTAGGCCCGAGCAGCGGCATGCCCTCTTTTCTGTGGATATCCTGCAAATAGAGATAAGACAAGTTGGGCCGCCCTTCGAAGAGGCGCGGCCAAAAATAGTCTTTTTGAAAATTTCTAATCATGTATCTTTTATAAATTTTGTGGCGCTGATTTCAAATTTGATGTCAAAAAGACCGGATTGATCCACCTTGCAGTGATATCTGAACTTTTTATCCTTCTTTCAAAGAAAGGTGTTCATATCGCAATAGGTTTTTTAATAACCACTAGATTGAACCAGACGAAACAACCATCAAACGGTTTTGTGGTCCGAATAAAATTTCTTGAATAGTTTTGGAATCGGTCAACTGGTTCTGAAAATATCGCCGGGAAATGTTCTGGTGAATATGGATCATGTGTCTATAATCAGCCTGAATTGTTTCAAACCCATCATTCGTCACCTCAAATCACATGAAAATTTTATAACAAGATCAATGTCAGTCAAACTGAGTACCACATTGTCCACATTCTGCCATGTTCCGGGTACCCCCGGGGAGGGGAAGTGGCCAGTTTCTGACTTGGACCAAAACTTGTCATGCGACACCTGAAATCACATGAGAATTAAAAATTAAGTTCTTTGCTTGTCTTGTTTGGAATCCAAATCCAAATTAGCCACCACTGCCGACATGTTTTGAGTTTTAGATGAGGTACACGCAATAACCGTGAACTTCGACATAGGTCTTAATTAGGCACTTTAATTACAGCTTTTACTACTTTAGTTGAACGATATTTGTATTTTAGTCCATTATTATAGGCGTAATCTTTATAATTACATTCAGTTTCATCAATTACATTTTAATACGTTTCATCACATTAATGTGAAACATTATTTTCATTAATTTTATTACATCTTTATAATGCATTACTACGAGATTAATTACACTAACTTCTTTTGATTGGCTTTGAATCCAACGCACTAGACAGAAGTATTGCGTGACTCTCGATTCTACATGCAGAAGCATCTTTAACCTAACGTGAAATCACATTAAAGTGATCTTCAAAGATTATTTGTAGTTATATTGAGTGTAAGGGACAGTAGCAAAGCAGCCTATGGCTAAAAACCAATTAAATAAAGATAAAAACAAAGTTTATTGGCTGGATATTAAAACAGGTGGATGAAATTAGGTATTTAAATCTTATAGGAAGAAAAAAAAGGTACTCCATCGATATTTCTTCGACTAAATATTCGCTACCTTTATAAAAAATATTAAAAAAAAAAAAAATACTCCTCACAACAAAACAATAATGAATAGTATAACAACTAATAAATTATAATGAAACCAACAAAAAAAAAAAAAAAAAAAAAAAAAAATTATTTTTATATATAAAAAAATAAATGCATCTTGACCCCATCTTCCCTTGCTTTCGGTTGGATTATTTTTCAATCCAGTTTTAAAAGGGTCCGAATACAAAAGTAACCTTTGTAATAGATCTGTATTCGTTGCTGTAAAGGGTGATACGGTCAAAATTTGGTCAAGGGAAAACGCGTGTAAATCGGTGAAATCGTTTATTTAAAAAATCAAATTAAATTTCTTTTTCAAGTTCAATTAGTATAAAATTCAGGAAAAATATTCAGTTAGGCTTCCGCTTTTCCAAATCCGAATTGCCGGGCCTTACGCTTGACCCCTGCCATCAGATTTTGTACAGCCACCTTGTCCACCTTCTTCGCCGCAGAAAGCCAGTTTGCCTTGAACTGCTGCTCGTCCTTAGCAGTTTTTTTGGTCTTCTTTAGGTTCCGCTTGACAATAGCCCAGTATTTCTCAATTGGGCGGAGCTCTGGCGTGTTGGGAGGGTTCTTGTCCTTGGGAACCACCTGCACGTTGTTGGCGGCGTACCACTCCATGGCCTTTTTACCGTAATGGCAAGATACCAAATCCGGCCAAAACAGTACGGAACAACCGTGTTTCTTCAGGAAAGGCAGCAGACGTTTATTCAAACACTCTTTCACGTAAATTTCTTGGTTGACAGTCCCGGAAGCTATGAAAATGCTGCTTTTCAAGCCACAGGTACAGATGGCTTGCCAAACCAGATATTTCTTTGCGAACTTTGACAGTTTCGTGTGCTTGAAAATATCTGCTACCTTTCCCCTTCCTTTTGCCGTATAAAACTCCTGTCCCGGAAGCTGCTTGTAGTCGGCTTTGACGTAGGTTTCGTCGTCCATTACCACGCAGTCAAACTTCGTCAGCATCGTCGTGTACAGCCTCCGGGATCGCGCTTTGGCCGTCGTATTTTGTTTATCATCGCGATTTGGAGTCACTACCTTCTTGTAAGTCGATAGTCCGGCTCGTTTTTTGGCTCGATGCACGGTTGTAGACGATACACCCAGCTTATTTGCGGCATCTCGGAGAGATAGGTTAGGGTTTCGCTTGAAACTACCGGCAACTCTCTTTGTCGTCTCAGCGGCTTCCGGTTTTCGATTTCCCCCCGATCCAGACTTCCTGGCTGTCGACAAACGTTCCCCAAACACTTTAATTACATTTGTAACGGTTGATTTGGCAACTTTTAGCGATTTTGCCAACTTTGCGTGCGAGTAGCTCGGATTTTCGCGATGCGCGAGCAAAATTTTGATAAGCTGCTCTTCTTGCTTGGACGGCATTTTGACAACTGAAGAGTGAATTCCAAAATCAAAATAGGAACAACATTCTACACACACACACCTTCAAAATGAGGGGTGTTCAGGGTTTTTAAATGCAAAATTGAAAGAAATACGTCAAGTTGATATTGACCAAATTTTGACCGTATCGCCCTTTAAAACAAATCTTTCTCGTACTACTCCTTCTGAATTCTTTAACATGCTTGCTGTTGAATTCTGCAGCTTCCTCCGACAGTGCGCTACTAATATTGTCTGATCCACGGATTAATACCTTGTGTACAGTAGCAGGAAGATTGTACCAAGGATACTCCTTCACTAACATCTTGGCAGCAACTAGAGCATATTTTTTGAACTCTTCTACTTTTATTTCATATCCTGACGCAACAAAGCTCCGCATCTTTAACGATAAATAAAAATTAGTTTCTTCATGAATTGGTTGATTAAACAATCTATAAAATCTGCTATTAAATAGATAAGATTAGAATTGCTCAATTAAAGATGCGTTTTCTGGAGTTTTCTATTAATTCTTTCTTCTATCCATCTTTGGTCTATCAATATTAAGACCTAATTCTTCTCTTAACTTCATTTGCACCATCTTTTTCCTAGCTGCCCCAAACTTTTTGTTTTTGGCACTCCTAACCTGCTACTTTGAAGATATTTTGTCAAACAACAAAACATGTTAAAATGTCAAACTATAATCCATGGATTACTACGACTGAAAGGTAAAAAAATCTGATTTTCATCGACTAAGACTCAATTTGGATAGATGCTTTTTCGAAAAATTCTAAGGCTCGCGAGCTCTCGTCAATTTTTGTGAAATAGTAAAACGAATAAATTGACGAGAGCTTCTTGCATTCTTAAATGATGCTTTGAAAAAAATTGCTTTAGAATTTTTTGAAAATACATCAATCCGAGTTGAGCCTTAATGATGTATACTCAATTTGTTTAGGTGCCTATTGTTGATCATGTGATCTCAATTTTCAACCAAACGTTTCAAAAAATCACAACAAAATCAAAGAAAAATTAACTGGTAGGCCGCATTTATCTTACATGAGGACAAAATCTAAAAAAGGTAATCGCGTTATAGCAGAATTTAGCGTACTCAGTTTTCAAACACTGTAACACTGTTTTAAACAATGTATTAGATGTACGACACTTAAGCGATCCACAGCAAACCATGGCGCAGAAATGCGCAGCTAGAACACGGTACACGTCGAATTGAGAGTACTCAATGAAGTTTTGTTGAAGATTCGGTGAGATGAATCGAGGGGAAAATATGTGTATGCAAATGATTTATGTACATATGTTCTAAGAGGAAAAGCAATTAATTGACATGAGTCAATTAAACTAACCACCGCAATCCTGGGCACAGAAATGCGCAGCTGGATCTTACTACAAGTCGAATTCAATACTTTTTGGCAAGTTTTGGTGAAGGTTTGGTGAGGGGAATCGAGGGGGAAATTTGTTTTAGCGTATTCCGAAAAATACCAATTATTCTCATTTATATTGTCAAAAGACACTATTTTGAGTGCATTTCCACTGATCAAAATTGTAAATATTAACACTGTAGTTAACATAAAATTCCAAAATTAACTATATTGATGGCAAAAGTCCATAAAAATATACATACTGTTATTAACAAAAAAGTTAAACTGACGAATAAATGAAAGCTATATATCACTAATAAACTGTTGATTGAATACCAATTGCACTCACATATACGACCCAATTTCGAAAAATTCCGTTTAAAATCGTCAAAATCATGTTGTTCAACACTGAGCGGACTATAGACTGACGGATAACGGATTTCGGAACTTGATTTTACACACGCGACGTACAGGTAAAACAGAACACTTTATTTTACAGATATACAACAACGGAAACTGTTCGGAACAAGTTTATTTAAATGTTTTTCGGAACGGACGGACAGAGTAACCGTCTGCGCGCACGGTTTATTTACTACTAGCTGCTGATCACATCACCGACAGCGATCGGTACGAGATGCTGGATGAGAGCTGTAGAGAGAATGAGTTCCTGGCTATTCCTTGTGTGTGATGTGTGATGTATAACAGGGAATGTTTACAATAGGCTATGGAAAACGGATAATTGTGTCTGCAAGCTGCGTGTTGTGTAGGGTGACCAATTTCTACTGTTGAGCCAACACATGTGTTGAACATTGAAATATACATCTTAAACGAAGCAATGCCTAGATAGAAACACGTATTCCTATTATAAGTCCATTTTTTGGCATATGGGGAACCACTGGCATATGGGGGAACCACTGTGCGCCCCTCCGATTGGTGGCCCATCATAGAATTGGTAACTGATATTGATTCTATTGATTCCTACGCTCATTAATTTGGTACCAACCGGGGGAAACTTGGTCCTAGACCCAATGCTTTCCTTATCTCCAATCCGTTCAACTACTCGTAATATTTTGTGATATAGTGGGCGGAATATTACAATTTGAGATAATTCTAAGCAGTCTGTTTACCAAAATTTGGCAGATCGACAGGTAATCGGTGGGTTAGTGACCACCAGGTACTTCTTAGCAAGATGCTAGGAAGCGGACCGAAAGTGTTAATAAGCAAACTCCCCCACGACGAGACCTATCTGAGTGTCTACAAAAGAGGTTGCTGCCTTTATATCAGAAGCACAGTACCCTTCCACTGTTTTGGTCGGATTTGGCGTCGGCGCATTACGCCAAAACAACTCTAAATTGGCTCACGGAAAATGGTACAGATTTCGATGAGAAAGACATCAACCCGTCAAATTGCCCTCAGTCTAGGCCCATCGAACACTATTGGGCGATTGTGAAGAGGGTCTTCAAAAAGACTGGAGTGAAAATGTAATGAAACACTTGTCCGGAACTTGATGAAAAATATTCGATCAAAAACTCGCAAATTCGTAAAAGAATAATATTAACTTCATCCAGTCTTCACAATGTTCAAGTTTAATCCCGTATTAAAAAAAAATTGTTTCATTTGTTTGAATAAAAAAAACATCATTCTTTTATGTACTTTGAAAATGTGGATAACTTATTTTCGATACAGTCCTTAGTGGTAGCGGACCCTTACTTTTAATCTGCAATGGATTCTTTTATTGTTTAACCCTCCCGTAGACCAAACTTGTCACTTTGCCGAAGGTGGGAGGCTCAATATCTGTATGCTGTAGGGCTGCATAGGAGACTAAGAATTTGTCCAGTAGTGGAAGTATCACATATTCTGCATTTTGGTTTCTCTCCCTCGTCGCAGTACGTTTATATAAAGGCATTAGTATCAGATGCGATACTGGTTCTAGTGCTAGTGCTCTTGAAGCGTCATGAATCACCACCGACAATAAAGGAGCAACCGTCTTCAATGCTTCAATGTAAAGTACGAGAGTTAATAGATGATTATTAGCATTATTTCGCTATAGAGTCGCCTCATAGCGTGGGATTTTGATTATTGGCAGAGTGCAATGTAAAAAAAAACCAGTGCAATGTAAAAAAGACTTCCATTTGCTGGTCAGAAGCAACAGATGCACTTACCACGTGGTGTACAGAGTTTTGTTACGCTGGTTGCATATCTAACAGGTGGCTTAGCAACGTTAAATTTTGTACTTACTTTGTGGCGAGTACATAAAATTAATTACGAATCAATGTCGAAAATTTTCATTTTTACGAATGAACAAGCTAGTGTCGTTTTGGAGGCGTCCATAGGTGAGATCAATCTGATTATAAATATATAACAAACATCCTATTTTCAAATAAAACTAAAACTTGCCTGGTTTGGAAATTTTACATTTCCAAATCTGGAAGTGTGTTGCAGTACCCTTTTCCAAATGATATCATTAATAATGTTGACATGCGGCTTATTGTGTAAGAAAGTAACCTCGGAATTAGCGTGACTCTCCAGACATTCTGAAATGGGTTGATGGATCTGCAGTAGAGCTATTACTTTCTAGCTCCCGGATTAAAGCTGCTCAATAGTTACTTATAGGATTGTTGCAAACAGATTTCTTCCATAATACCATTGCCGGCCAATAGGTGTTAGATTGTACACAAACACACATACACACACACACACACACACACACACACACACACACACAAACACATACATACACATAACGTCATTATAACAGTACGTGATACACAATATCCCTCCAACGTTCATGGCTCCAATCCCGTGGGCCTCTCCCTCTATTTTTCCCCCCCCTGTCCCCCACCTTCCCCCCCCCAACAACAATTTCCCCACAACAGAATCCCGCCCAAGGGGGTGGCACTCCCACGATGAGCGTTAGATGAAGCTTCCCTGACATGGAAATTTCCACGATGACGACGATTTTCTTTGTGCTGAAAGCATTTTTTGCGATTGGCACGATCAATCGCGATGAAAGCGCGATGACGATGCGATCAAAACAAAAATTATCGCTGACTGCTCGAAAAATTTGACAACGAGAACTGCCAGAAATAAAATGACATTTCTTGCTTCCAAATATTCTGTTAGCAAAATTTTCTTCTACCGTGTAGGTTCCCATCTTCACGCCTTTTGGTCAACAATACACCGTCGTATTGTAATTCTAAAAAATACTGCTGATGCATCTCACGGTAGCTGCTGCCGCTGTTCAAAGCCGAATAGTTGTAGATCATGTTGGATCAAACTTATTATTTACCGCAACGATACCATCAGCCGTTGGTAAAACATATCCGTCCGACATTCGGGAGTCGATAGTTAGAACGACGAGTACGTCGACCACTACCTCACTAAATAAGGCTACCACGACTACGGAACCCAAATCGACTCCATCCCCCACATTCTCAACAACTACGACACAATATCGACGACGACAACAACAACAACAACTACAGAAGCCACAACAGCATCAACAACCAGTACCACTTATACGACGACCATTCCAACAACAACCCTGACTTTAGTTCCACCCACCAATGAGCTAGGCTGTTACAATGCAGCACCGGATCTGTGCAACAATCTAACCAATGAATGCGAATGCAATCAAGATCCGCTGACCCCGGGTGTCCTGTATTGCTGCAACAACGTATTGAACGCTACCACTTGGCGGTACATGCATATGCGAAACGTCACGATCTGGGAGATGGTACTGAACATGTTTATGAAGTACATCAAGCAGTTGATATTGCTCTCATTTAAGGATGGCTGTATTCTGAAGATAAGCAGTTCGTTTTATTCACCGGGATGTCTGAACATTTGTGCGTTGTTCGAAGGTTTATCGCAAGCAAAAACGGTAAGCTTTCAAGCGGTTAAGAAGAGAAATTTCTATTCCCCTAGTACATAAAAGAGTTCTTCCGGGCTGAGAAAACAGTTTTTTATTGTGTCTGGTGTTCGATCTGCAGCAAACAGCATTTGCTGTGATTCACAACCGTTACTTTTTGATCGTATACAATGTGAGAAATTGAATTCCTCAGCAATTTCACTACTCTCGATAATGGCATGAACGATGCACTTAAACATTGCTGCTGCTTGCTGGTATGATACCGTCACCGCTGCTCCCTTCCAGTGGATCAATGCTCGGTTCTAGCTCATCGAAGGTGGTAGGTTCTATCTCGTCAAAAATCGTTTCCTTCTTCGGTTTGAAGAGCACCTTATCGGTGGGCTTTTCTTTCATGATACCCATTAGAACGTTCTCGTTCGAATTTTCGTGTGATGCTGGAGCGACAAGGAATTCAAAAGTCCCTTTAAACACTTCGGACAATGCAAACAAAAAGGATTGGAATAATGAAATACTAATCATTTTTTTTTTTTTTTATTCAAGGTACCCCACAAAACCTCACACTCTCCATAATGGTATGCTGTTTTTATTAATTTTCGCCCGGTGTACTCGTGATCCTTCAGTTGCTCCGCCACCTGAAAGAGCTTCAAATAGAACAAACAAGCATATAAGCTCATCTATACAAAACATACAAGCTATAAAGGTGGAATATAAACACTTACCAATTGCCATTACTTTTCCCGCTACCGATTTAGTATCGCAAAACACAGATGGATGCTTCTCGATTCACTTGCTCGAAATAATCAAAACAAATTTCGATAGTGTTGCCAGATACGAAAAGGTTAGCCCGAATAGAAATGGAATAGTTGCCAGTCATCAAAATCAATGCTCACGATTCGAGTAAGAATCGATCACGATGAGACGCGATTACGCGATGAATTTCGCGATTAATAATATTCTGGCGATTAATGACGATAATGGAAGCGATGGTTTTTTTTAATGAGAATTTGATGAGGATTCGCAGCGATCTAATGTGCAATCGCCCACCCCCCCCCCCCCCCCCCCCCCCCGCATACCCCGGCCCCCCCCCCCCGCCCCCCCCCCATTTACCCCCCCCCCTCCCCCAACCCCCCCCCCCCAAACCTCCAAATTAACCACCAACCCGGCTCCACGGCCGAGGACCCCCAACCCACCACCCGATACCCCCCGCGAAACCCCCCCCCACCCACACCAACAAACACACACGACCCACCCCCCAACTCCACTCCCACCCCAGCAAAACACAACAAATCCACGTAAACAGTACGAACCAACAATACAAAATTAAATTATTTTATACCACACGAACCATTTAACGTTTTACCAAAAAAATTGAAGGTTTTCGTCAAGTACGTAAGAAATTTCAAAAACACAAATCAATTTTTGATTGTGAAGAATGCTAAGCTATAATAACAAAACAAAATCACAGATTTTTTTTTTTTTATGCTTGCGTTCCCTTTTTTTTTTAAACTTTCCCCCCCCCCCAATTTAACCCACCCAATACTAAATTAAAAAATTTTTAAATTAACAGTTTAAATTATTTCTACTCGGCCCTCCCACCCCAAAAACACTTTAAAATTAAAAAAACCCCAAAAATTTTAAACTTGCGTCGATGTCACTTTGACTTTTAGCCGGCGAAGAACCCGCCCCGACAAAACAAAAAAAAGTGGTTGGTTTTTGTGTGTATGGATTTGTTTTCTTTTTTAACCAAATCCAGACACCCCCAACACCCAAAAACACATTCACTGTTGCTTAGCTTTTGTCCGATACTGTATATGGAGAGCTTGATTCGGCTTAAGTTCATGGAATATTTCATGTAAATTTGAACCAGATATTGAGTAAATGAGGCCTGTTGTACGACATATTTTAAACTATTTTATACGCATACATTGGCTTGCAATTGAACGAGTTGAAATTTTACCGTCTACTGTATCGCATCGTCGAGCAAAAAATAAGATAGATTCCTCTGTAAACAATTAATCTGTCGTTTCTATTTGTTAGTTTGTGTCGAGTTTTCGGTTTTCAGTTAAATCTGAAGCTGTTGGCCAACGATCCCGATTACGATTATTTGTCTAATAACTGCACTCATTACCTCTGAATCTTCCGCCAAAAACATAGTTTACCATTCCTTCACTCCCCAAATCCATCTCCGCCCATTTTACAAACTTGTCCAGCCTGCGAAACAACTTTCAACGTTCCCCGTATTGCTCTCCGATCTTCGGAGGAATCACGGCCATCAATCCGGACAGAACAACTTAAAACAAAAATACTGCCCCACATTCGTCATTCCAAATAGCCACTTCTTTCGCCCGGCGGTGTTTCAAATGTGCGCACATTTATCCGAAAAACAGCCGAAAAACGACGCAAAAATCGGCCATTCTGCCGCACCGGACGGGTGTTAAAATGAAGTGCCGTATATATTCCCCCAAGATTGCCAGCAAAAACGTAAACAACAACCCGGCAGTCCCCAGCAGCAACATTGTATTAATCTAATCAAGGAGCACTTTTTCATTTTATGCCTTTTCCAACGACGCAACGTTGGCGGCGGTTTCGTGGAGCGGAACACGCATCTCTTTCGCGGGTCGGCCTCAGCGTTGGAAAAAGAAATTCCCAAGATTCTTCCGCACGTCGCCCGTCCCCGGGAGGCTTGTTGTTCCAGAAATGGCGAATGGATTGTCGTGATGTGTTGCAGAGAGGGCACTTGCTCCCGCCATGGTGCTGGTGCTGCATACGGTTATAAATAGCTCGTCGTTGCAGTGCAGGCATAAAAAAAGGGCGGGAAAAAGAACGCGGGCGCGATCTCCCACTCGTTCCGGACGGCTCCGACCGCGACGAAGACGACGACGGCCGGGTAAAAGGACCGTGAGAGCACGTTTTGTTTTGCTAAATTTAAATTGAATATAAATTGAACGGTGGTAAAAGCATCGAGTGGCACGGCTTATCGCCCAGGAATGATCGCGGATTCATGAATCGAGTCGTGCACGGAAGACGCTGACCGCCCTAATAGTTTGTGTGTGTGTGCAGATGGTTTCCATGGCCGAGGAAGACGATCATCCCGAGGGAGAAGAATTTAGCGAAAATGGGCAATTACCTTCCCTCAGCCAACAAACGGTTCCGTTCTATTCTTTTTTTTGCGCTTGCTGCGATCGGGTTGAGGTTGGGTTATGTGAGAAACCAGTCATTCACCTTGCGATCGAACGTCTTGTGAAAATTGCTCGCGAACGGAACCACCTGCATGGGCTGCGTTCTTTTGCGCGTTCGATCAGCTGTCATCGAGCGAAGGAAGTCGTTCGGTGGGTGATTATCATTCCTTTGTCAAAGGTGGGAGTCCGGATGTGTGAGAATTATCTGACTTTTCATGGGTTTTTTCTTCTTTGTTTTGTTTCGTATTTAGGGGAGTTTCAGCCTGAGGCTGGTTCGTCACGCCTGGGAGACGACCTGGACCCTACATATCGAAACCCTAAACACCTGGGCAGGCGACTGGAATTGATACCAGACTGACTGGGGTGAGATGCAGCCATACTTACCACTACATCAACGTTTAATTTTCACTTTAAGTGTGAGTAGATAATCATAGCCTGATACACAATATCCCTCCGTAATGCCCGATTCGTGGCTGCTCCTCTCCAATCCCTTGGACACCTTGTACCCCCTAGGTCTTGCTCCACCTGGTCTGACCATCTTGCTCGTTGCGCCCCACGTCGTCTTGTACCAATCGGATTCCCGTCGAACACCATTTTTGCAGGATAGTTGCCCGGCATTCTCGCAACATGTCCTGACCAGCGTATCCTTCCAGCTTTTGCCACCTTATGAATACTGGGATCGCCGGCGAGTTGCGCGAGCTCATGGCTCATCCTTCGCCTCCATAGTCCGTCCTCCTGTACTCCACCAAAGATGGTTCTTAACACCCGTCGCCTAAAAACTCCGAGTGCTCGCAGGTCCTCTTCAAGCATTGTCCACGTCTCATGCCCGTAGAGAACAACCGGTCTTATAAGCGTTTTGTACAGGATGCACTTCGTACGGGAGCTAAGTCTGTTTGACCGTAGTTGCTTGTGGAGCCCATAGTAGGCACGACTTCCACTGATAATCCGCCTCCGGATCTCACGGCTGTTATCGTTGTCCGCAGTAACCAGTGAGCCGAGATAGACAAATTCATCGAATACCTCGAACTCATCGCCATCGATCGTTACACTGCTCGGTTCCGCCTGCCAGCATGTACTTCGTTTTGGACGTATTTATCTTCAACCCAATCTTCTCTGCTTCGCGCTTTAGTCTGATGTACTGCTCTGCCACCGCCTCAAATGTTCTGCCGACAATATCCACGTCATCCGCAAAGCAGATAAATTGACCGGATCTGCTGAAAATCGTGCCTCGCATGTTAAACGCCGCTCGTCGCATTACACCTTCAAGAGCAATCTTGAACAGGAGGCAAGAGAGACCATCGCCTTGACGAAGCCCCCTGCGGGATTCGAATGAACCCGATAATCCACCCGATATCCTCACACAGCACTGGGTTCCATCCATCGTAGCCTTGATAAGTCGGGTCAGCTTCCCCGTAAAGCTGTTCTCGTCCATGATCTTCCATAGCTCATATCGGTTAATTGTATCTTATGCGGCTTTGAAGTCGATGAATAGATGATGCGTTGGGACTCTATATTCACGGCACTTTTTTGGAGGATCTGCCGCAAAGTGAAGATTTGGTCCGTTGTAGACCGTCCTTCGATGAAGCCGGCCTGATAACTTCCCACAAATCTATTTGCTAGTGGCGACAGTCGCTGGAAGATGATTTGGGATAATACTTTATGGGCGGCATTAAGGACAATGATCGCACGATAGTTTTCACAGTCCAGCTTGTCGCCTTTCTTATAGATTGGGCAGATAACCCCATCCTTCCACTCCTCCGGTAGCTGTTCGGTATCCCAAATCTTGACTATCAGTCGATGCCGGCAATTTGCCAACTTGTCCGGGCCCATCTTGATAAATTCTGCTCCGATTCCATCCCTTCCAACCGATTTGTTGTTCTTCAGCTGCTTGATGGCATCCTTAACTTCCCCTATCGTCGGGGGTGGCACATCTCCGTCACTTACTGCATCGACTACGTCTATTCCATCGCTGTCTTGGTCCTCTTCCTGTACTCCATTCAGATGTTCATCGAAGTGCTGCTTCCACCTTTCGGTCACCTCACGATCGTCCGTCGGGATTCTCCCATCCTTATCCCGACACATTTCGGCTCGCGGCACGAAGCCTCTGCGGAATGCGTTGAGTTTCTGGTAGAACTTTCGAGTTTCATGTGAGCGGTGCAGCTGTTCTAGTTCCTCACACTCCTCCTCCTCCTGGCGGCGCTTTTTCTCCCGGAAGAGTTGGGTCTGCTGTCGCCGCTTCTGTCTGTATCGTTCCACACTATGACGGGTAGCTTGACGCAGCATAAGTGTCCGCGCTGCGTTCTTCTCATTCAACACCTGCTGACATTCCTCGTCGAACCACTCGTTCTGTCGGCTTCGTTCCACATAACCTAAGACGTTCTCCACCACGCTGCTAATAGCTGTTTTCACGGTGTTCCAACAGTCCTCGAGAGTCGTGCGATTGCGCGTAGCTTGCGGCGACGTCAGGTTGCTTCAGTCGCGCGAGATTGTACTGTGGCGGGCGCCGGTACCGAAAGTTGTTCACTACGGAGAGTTTTGGGCGCATCTTAACCATCACTAGGTAGTGGTCCGAGTCGATGTTAACGCCTCGGTAGGTTCCGACGTCGGTGATGTCTGAGAAGTGCCGGCCATCTAGCAAAACGTGGTCGATTTGTGATTCCGTTGGATTCGGTGACCTCCAGGTGTACCGATGTGGGCTCTGCTGGAAGAAGGTACTACGTACGGCCATGTTTTTGGAGACGGCGAGGTCGATAAGTCGAAGGCCGTTTTCGTTGGTCAGCTGGTGTGCACTGAACTTTCCAATCACCAGTTTAAACTCCTCCTCCTGGCCAACCTGAGCGTTGAAATCCCCGATGATGATTTTTATACCATGGTTTGGGCAGCGGTCGTATTCACACTCCAGCTGCGCGTAGAATTCATCTTTGTCGTCATCGGTACTTCCGAGGTGGAGGCTATGCACATTAATGATGCTGATGTTGAAGAACCGGCCCTTGATCCTCAACCTGCACATTCAGGGGTTGATCGGCCACCATCCGATCACCCGCTTCTGCATCTCACCCATCACGATGAAAGCTGTTCCCAGCTCGTGTGTATTGCCGCAGCTCTGGTATGACCATCCCGAAACGTACGCACCGTGGATCCTTTCCAGCACACCTTTTGCAGCGCTACGATGTCGAACTTGCGGTTCTTCAATTCGTCGGAAAGCACGCGAGTACTTCCAAGGAAATTGAGCGATCGGCAGTTCCACGTCCCGAATTTCCAATCGTTAGTCCGTTTTCGTAGCCTAGGTCCATGCCGATTGTTCCGGTTCGAATTTCTTCCTTGTGTATTATTTGTTGCAATTCCTTTTTAATGGTGTCGGCTCGCAAGGCCCAGAACCAACCCCATTATCTCGCAGGAGGACCGTCGTGATGCTGCTGTTTAACAGTCCCAAGCACCACCAGGACTTTCAGCTTTTGTATCTAGAGTCCTGGGGGCACTAGAAAGACGGTGACTCAGCCGCTCCTAACATGGAGAACAGACGCTGTTTTGAGCCGCCCCTAACATGGAGAACAGACGCTCAAATGGGTGAAGGCTTGGACGTTTACCCTTATTTTTAAAAAGCGGGGTGGCTCGTCTTTGTCAGGGCTGCTTTCGGATATTTGTGGGTTTTTGGAAGAAACTCAACAGAGTCCAACAACTGCTCAGACCCCCCACATTCTAAACAGTCCCCGCCCCTCGTCCGGGGCTACTTATTCGTGTATTCAGCAGCTGTCCATCATATCTGATCCGCCGGGTTGCTTGCAGCTTAGCCCCGTAGAGTCTTCACCTACGCTACGGTCTTCCCTGGTAAATTAGCTATAGTTGTCGAAATGAAACCAATTTTTTATAGTATGGACTGTATAGAAAACGAACTGGCAACACATTTTTTCTTATAGCATGGAACAAAAAAAAAATTAAAACAACTGTATCATTTAATTCAAGTCTTGCTCTCTTAGTTTGAACAAAAAAAATTGAAAGAAACTTTATTTCCAGCATTTTTTTATTTTGGATTTGACTCCACTCATGAGGTTTTGGACAATAGTTTTGTCACATTTTCTGGAAGCCACAGACCATTTTTTTTCATGGTCTTGCAGTCCTTACTACTCTTCTTGAAGTTGCCCTTGATGATGAGCCCAGTAGCGTTCAATTGGACGAATCTGTGAACAATTCGGAGGATTGATGTCTTTCTCAACTAAATCTACTTCATTTTCTTACATCGATTGTACTGTGGTTTTGGCGTAATGGGCTGACGCCAAATCCGGCCAAAACAAAGAAGGGAACTTGTTCTGCTTGTATATCGGAAGCGTCCTTTTCTGCCAACATTCAGTACGGTAAACTTCGGCATTGATCGTATCATTAGTGTAGAAAATCGATGAATTGGTACCGCAGAAACAAATTGCCTTCCAAACTAGAACCTTCTGGCCGAATTTTCCCATCTCGAACGACTTTTCGGAGATGCTCACATCTCTGCCGATGACCTTGGTGTGAAATTGCCGTCCTGAAAGGCACCACGCAGACGATCGTTGCAGAAGTCAGTTGTATAACTTTCTGGATCTGGTTTTCACCTAGGATTTTTGCTCAGTATTTTGTTTTGCAATTTTCTACTTCTTAAAAGTCTTCAAGTTGTTGCGCTTCTTGATTCTTTGCACCATTCCAACGAGGTACCAGCCTTCTTGGACAAATAATGAATCAACTTCGATCTGTTCCTAAAGATAAACGATTCCGTTTGTTTATATTTATCAGCTACCATGGAAGCCATACGGGACCAAGTTTTTTAAAATTACAATTGCAAAAGTTTAGACCGTGTCAGATATTCAATAGCCTTAAGCAGTTCGGAGTGAATAAGCGTTTTGTTTTTCGGACCTTGAAACGGTTCAAGGAAACTGGAAATGTCAACTGCCGAACTGTCGAACGTAGAAAAAGATCAAATGTGTGAGGGAGCGAATAAGACGTAATCCAGTCGCATCTGGCCGTAGATTGAGCAAACAATTTCAAATGTCCCCTGCTTCAATGAACAGGCTCCTCAGACATGATCTGGAATGCAAGCCGTACCAGGGTCCAAAAAAACCGAAATCTTTTGGTTCGGCACGGTGACTGCGAGTTTTAATTTTCGGATGAAAACCTCCCCCACCACACCCCAACCACTCCAAATTTTCCCCTCCCCAACAACCACTCCCCCCCACTAACCAACCCCACAAAAGGAATCCTCCCCCTTCCCACCCCAAAAACAATCCCACCCTTCCATCGGCTTCGAAGACCATCTTCCTCCCTTCCCCCCGCCCACTTTTTCTCCCCCCCCCACAACCCCACCGGGAATCCCCACCACCGAAATGCCTCTCCCCCCCCCCCCCTTTTTTCCCCTACCCAACGAAAGGGCTTACTTTAAATCGATTAAAGAAACATTTGGTTGATATTTGGGACCAAATTCCTCAGGAAATCGTGCGTGCCAGCTGCGATGGGTTTACAAAGCGTTTGCGCAAAGTTATCAAGGAAAAGGATGAGAGGGCGAATTGAATTGATATGGTTTGTTTCTATAACATACTTATCTTACCAATCAGACTAAGGCCGGTGTGGCCTCTGCTGTACACAGAAGTTGTTTCCATTGTAATCGGTCCATGGCGGTTCCTCGCCAGCCTCGCTGTCTGCGGAGGGTCCGCAGGTCGCCTTCTACTTGATCGATCCACCTTGCTCGTTGCGCGCCTCTTCTTCTTGTACCTGTCGGTTCGTTTTCGAGAACCATTTTCACAGGGCTGTCGTTCGACATTTTTACGACATGCCCAGCCCATCGTAGTCGACCGATTTTTGCGATGTGTACGATGGGAGGTTCTCCCAGCAAATGGTGCAATTCGTGGTTCATTCGCCTCCTGCACGTTCCGTCTTCCATCTGCACTCCACCGTAGATCGTACGCAGCACCTTCCGTTCAAAGACTCCAAGGGCGCGTTGGTCCTCCACTAGCAATGTCCATGTTTCGTGGCCGTAGAGAACTACCGGTCTAATTAATGTCTTGTAGATGGTCAACTTTGTGGTTTTTGCGAACTTTGTTCGATCTTAGCGTCCTTCGGAGTCCAAAGTAGGCACGATTGCCAGCCATAATGCGCCTTTGTATTTCTCTGCTGGTGTCGTTATTGGCGGTCACCAATAAGCCCAGATACACAAATTCGTCTACTACCTCGATTTCATCACCGTCGATCTGAACTCGTGCTAAGAGGCTAACATTGTCTTCTCGTGAGCCTCTTCCCTTCATGTATTTTGTTTTTAACGCATTAATCACAAGCCCAATCCTACCAGCTTCAGCCTTAAGTCTGATGTACGTTTCCGCCATCGTCTCAATGTTACGTGCTACGATATCAACGTCGTCGGCGAAGCCAAATAATTGGACAGACTTCCTGAAAATCGTGCCACTCGTGTCTATCCCAGCTCTTCGAATCACACCCTCCAATGCAATGTTAAACAACAAACACGACAATCCATCACCTTGCCGTAACCCTCTCCGAGATTCGAAGGGACTCGAGAGCGCCCCTGATACTCGGACGATACACATCACTCGATCCATCGTTGCTTTGATCAACCGCGTCAGTTTTTCCGGATATCCATATTCGTGCATGATTTGCCATAGCTGGTCTCGATCGATTGTATCATACGCTGATTTCTATAACATGTATCTTTCAAAATGCTATGATTTGGTTGATTTGTTTTGCTGTAATCCCATTTTGTTTTAGTGACACCTATTGTGAGACACCCTGTAAAGTAGCTTGATATCAATGTTTGTACATCTAGTTTTCACAGGAAATAATGCATCTGACTTCTCATATCAAGATTCGTTATATAAAGTAATATAGCTCATAGTCTGAACGGGGTCTAAAACAAATAGCGTTTATTTCCACAACTTGATAGCATTTTGTCAGGCGTGAGAAAGTTCAAAAACCATCTGTAGCGAACTGTGTTAATTAAAAGTAATTGGACATACCAGATTTTTGCATTGAATTGTCAAGACTGTATAAATAAGAGGTGTTTATTAAATTTAATATATATCGACAATAATAACACCGAAGGACCTTATTGGCAAAACATATGCGGAATAAAACCTTGGTCGGGAAAACATTGTTTTTATTTGTACGTGGCAAATCTCGAATCAAAGAAGTTGGCTAACTACTGCATTAACCGGTAAATCAGTGCACAATGAATTCATTTTTAAACGTGATTGTAGTAATGTAAAAATATTGATAGTTCGGTCTATTTCACTTCTCTTAATTTGAACTTTTTTATAATTGATTAAATTTTTGATCTTAATGCTCCTACGAATATGAATATGAATTTAAAAGCAATTTGGATTTTTTAAATATATGTTTTTTAGGTTTTGATACTTTATGTTTCTTAAATTTTTTTAATTTCAAAATTTTAAGATATTTGTTTTTTTTTTCTTTTCCGATTTTAAGATAGAAGAAATGACGGCTTTGGCGGTTTTTCTTCTATTATTGGCAGGGTTTTTTTTTTCTAAAACTGATTGCGGTCATATTTTGCCCGAAGATTCACAGAGTGTAAATAGAAGAATGTTGTGGCCGAGTTTCAAAATTTTTCTTTTAGTCTCAGAATTTTGCATTCTCAGTTTTTTAGATTTTTAGATTTTTAGATGTTTGGTTTGTAAGATTTTAAGATTTTTAGAGTCTTAGACTTTAGATTTTTAGATTTTTAAATTTTTATATTTTTAGATT